>BPTQ01000006.1:283755218-283867510 GCA_019973895.1 Chrysanthemum seticuspe | reverse complement strand
GAAAATTAACGACGACACGAGCATCGTTTGTCGGTAAAGCTTCAGCTTCTGCCCATTTGGACACGTAATCTATAGCAACTAGAATGTATTCGAATTTGTGGGATTTAGGGAAAGGTCCCATGAAATCTATTCCCCAAATATCGAATATTTCACACACTTGAATGCTTGTTAATGGCATTTCATCCCTTCGAGAGAGATTGGTGGTTCTTTGACAAGCGTCACAGTTTTGAACAAGTGTATGTGCTTCTTTGAATATTGTTGGCCAATAGAATCCAGCATCAAAAACTTTCTTAGCTGTAGTGGAAGGACCATAATGTCCCCCAGTTGGGCCATGGTGACATTCGTCAAGAATTTTACGAGTTTCGGAACCAAAAATACATCTTCGGATCATCCCATCGGGACACATTTTGAAAAGATATGGCTCTTCCCAAAAATAGTATTTAAGTTCTGAAAAGAATTTGCTTCTTTGAGCATGAGTTAGTCCTTTTCTGAGAATTCCTCCGGCGAGGTAGTTCGCAAAGTCAGCAAACCAAGGATCGTCATTTCCGTCGATGGTCATGAGAGTTTCATCGGGAAAATAATCATCGATTTCTTCTTCTTTCAACTCCTCAAGATTAGGATTTTCGAGACGAGATAAGTGATCAGCAGCAAGATTCTCTGCTCCTTTCTTGTCTTTGATTTCGATGTCAAATTCTTGGAGTAACAAAATCCATCGAATAAGGCGTGGTTTAGCGTCTTGCTTGGTGAATAGATATTTGAGTGCTGAATGATCGGTAAAAACGACTGTTTTTGAGAGCATAAGATATGATCGGAATTTGTCAAAGGCAAAAACGACAGCTAGTAATTCCTTTTCGGTGACGGTATAATTTTGCTGCGAACTATTCAGTGTCTTGCTGGCAAAATATATAGGCCGAAAGTGTTTCCCTTCGCGTTGTCCTAAGACAGCTCCAACAGCAAAATCGCTTGCGTCGCACATAAGTTCGAAAGGTAGTGACCAATTAGGTGAAACCATGATCGGAGCACTAGTAAGTTGAGATTTCAGTGATTCGAAAGCTTTTATGCAATCAGCATCGAAGTCAAAGATAGATTCTTTCTCAAGAAGTTTTGTCATTGGACGAGATATTTTGGAAAAATCTTTGATGAATCGGCGGTAAAAACCAGCATGTCCTAAAAAACTTCTAACGGCTTTGACGTTGGTTGGTGGTGGAAGTTTTGAGATGACATCGACCTTTGCTTTGTCGACTTCCATTCCGGCACTAGAGATTTTGTGGCCAAGAACAATTCCTTCGGTTACCATAAAGTGGCATTTCTCCCAGTTGAGAACAAGATGTGCAGCTTCGCATCTTTCAAGCATTTTATCGAGATTAGAAAGGCAAGCTTTGAATGACTCTCCAAAGACTGAAAAATCATCCATGAAAACTTCCATGGAGGTTTCAAGCATGTCTTGGAATATGGCCATCATACACCTCTGAAAAGTTGCGGGTGCATTACAAAGACCAAAAGGCATACGCCGATATGCGTAGGTTCCAAAAGGACAAGTAAAGGTGGTCTTTTCTTGATCGTTAGGATCGATGGGAATTTGGAAATATCCTGAAAATCCGTCGAGGAAACAAAAGAATTTATTTCCCGCTAGTCTTTCAAGCATTTGATCCATGAATGGGAGTGGAAAATGATCCTTTCTGGTGGCTTTGTTTAACTTACGATAGTCAATACAAACACGCCAACCGGTGACAGTTCTAGTTGGAACTAGCTCATTTCGCTCATTAGTTACAACCGTCATTCCTCCTTTCTTTGGAACACAGTGAACAGGGCTTACCCAAGGACTATCCTCAATTGGGTAAATGATTCCAGCATCAAGAAGTTTAATGATTTCCTTTTTAACAACTTCTTTCATGTTGGGATTGAGTCTACGTTGACGTTCTACCACAGGTTTAATCCCTTCTTCAAAATTGATTTTGTGTTTGCAAAAATTAGGACTAATTCCTGGGATATCAGATGTTTTCCAAGCAAAAGCTTGTTTGTGATTTCTGAGTACGGAAACTAAACTTTCTTTCTCATCATCCTCGAGCAATGAAGATATGACTACTGGAAGAAGTGAGTTCTCCTCCAGGTAAGAATATTCAAGATGATTTGGGAGAGGTTTGAGTTCGAGATCCGTGGGTGGTTCTTCGATAGAGGATTTTATTCGCATTTTTTCATTGAAAGTGATTTCCTCAAAATTTTCTTCCTCTTCCTCTATTTCTTCTTCTTCTGAGTTATCTTCTTCAAATTCTACTTTCATGAAATCATCAAATTCTTTGTCAAAATCTGTTTCATTGATTTTTTCAGAAGTAGTCATGAATGGATCGGATTCGTTCAGTAATGCATCTAATTCCTCATCAGTGACTTCATCAATAACATCGACGTTAAAACAAGTGTCATCACTAGAATGTGGGTAGCGCATTACTTTATCGATAAGAAAAGTGATTCGATCTTCCCCAACTCCAAGGTTGAGTTCTTTTCCTTTAACTTTGATGATTGCGTCGGCGGTGTTTAGGAAAGGTCTTCCTAAAATGAGTGGAACTTTACTATCTTCTTCCATTTCCAAAATTACAAAGTCCACGGGAAATATGAATTTACCGACTTGAACAAGCATATTCTCAGCAATTCCTACAGGATATTGATAGGAATGATTTACCAATCGAATGCTCATTTTTGTTGGTTTCAGGCTGTTGTTGCACAACTTGGAATAGAGTGAATAAGGCATCAAATTGATACTTGCGCCAAGATCGGCTAAAGCATCACATTTAACGTTATTCCCGAAAGTACATGGAATAAGAAAGCTCCCAGGATCTCCGAGTTTTGGTGGAATTTTGTTTTGAACTATGGCTGAGCATTCTTCGTTAAGAAAAGTTGCTGATATTTGCTCAAGCTTGCTTTTGTTATTAAGAAGTTCTTTCAAAAATTTCCCGTAATTGGGCATTCCGGCTATAACATCAACGAGAGGAACATTGAGTCTAACCTCTTTGATTATTTCGATAAACTTCTTATAACGCTCTTCCATCTTCTCTTTCTTTAGGCGTTGAGGATAAGGAATTTTCGGTGTATACGCCTTGACGGGTGGAATGTCTTTCTTTTTGGTGGTTTGAGTTGTGTTTGGTTCTTCGTTTTCATCCTCACTATCAACGGTGACAGGAGTGTTAGGATTAGGTGGTGGATCGTACGAGAGACCACTTCTTGTGAAAACAGCATTGATATGTTCATTTCGTGTTTGGGGTGGACGGTACGTCTTATCATTTGATGGTTTTGGATTGGATTGAGTGTTACTTGGCAATGAACCAGATGGTCTAGAGGAATGTTGGTCAGAAAGTTTGCCAAGCTTGTTTTCAAGATCTTGGATAGATGCTTGATGATTTTTCTGTCCTTGCTCAACTTTGGCTTTAAGATTGAAAAATTGATTTTTGATAAAATCATTTGCGGATTTTTGACCAGCCACGAATTCTCTCATGGTTTTTTCGAATTCGGTTTCTTCTGTCTTTTTGTCGGAATTTTGTGGTGGTGGATCGTCAGTTCGTGGTTGAGAATCACGGTTGTCATCCCTTAGTCGGCGATCTTGCCAATTTCCAGAATTTCGACCGTAATAATTACTACGATATCTACCTCCACGGTATCCTCCTTGAGCGTAATTTGCTTCTCCTTCTTTCGGTCCACCCATAGGTTTGTCGTCGCATTCGGACGATGGGTGATTTCCTCCACAATTGTTGCATCCATCTCGCATTTCTTTCATTTCATCTTTGATATCCTTGTATTGCGAGTTGATTTGTGATGTTAACGCTTCCATCTTCTCCATGAGTTTTGAGGTATCGGTGTTTTCGACAAAAGCAACAGTTTTTCGGAGAGGTTTGGTTTTGGAATCTTTGGACCAATCAAGTTTGAGAAGTACTCGATCTTCGAGCAATTGATGTGCATCATTAGGAGTTTTATAGAGAAAAATTCCTCCAGCATCAAGGATGCCTTGAGAGATTTCATCTAGTCCATGGTAAAAGATTTGGATAATGGTTCCTTTTGATAATCCATGTCCATGACAACTACGAAGCAAATCTTTCATTCGAAGCCAAGCTTCGACAAGTGATTCGTTTGGGTTTTGGTTGAAAGCACGAATTTCTCCCATTAATCGATCAAACATGGCAGGTGGAAAGAATCGGCTCACAAAAGCTTGCCTCATCTCCTCCCAAGTATTGATGATTCTTGGGGTTAATTCATTGTACCATACTTTAGCATCTCCGGCGAGTGATGATGGAAAAAGTTTGAGTTTAATGGCATTGACATCGGTGTCGCCATAACGAAACATTCCGCAAATTTCGATGAATTCGGCAATGTGCTTATGCGGATCGGCCCGCGCGCGGCCATTGAATTGTCGGTCTTTGATCATAGAAAGGTGATGTCCCTTCACGGTGAAGTTGTCACCAAGGTTAATAGCAACAATAGCACTTTCGGGTGTTGGTGCTACGGTTCGGTTTGTTCCCCACATAGGTTGATCGTCCGCCATGGGAAAAGGTAAATTGGTGAAAGGGTTGTAAACAACTTTGGCTTCAATGAGGTTATCAAATGGTGGGTTTGGTACTCTTGGTACACGATTTTCCAATGGTATGAAACGTGTTCTCCTTCTTCTTCGAGTCAAACATTCAGGGTTGGTAAGAGGTGTAATTGGTTCTATTCCCGCTGCTCAAGTGTTCAAACAATGTCCTAGAGAATCCAGGCAATATCTAAACACACGGACAAACAACGAAAACGGTTTATATGGAACAGAGGAAGGTAACCGGATCGGTTGCGGGATGCGACCGATCGGTTAGACTAAAAAAATGGTAACCGATCCGGCTGAAGGATAACCGGATCCGGTTAAGGTTTCAGTGAATTTTTTTTTTTTTTTTTTAAATCGGCTGAGGGAAATTCAAAAACTTGTAGAAACACAATCAAATCCCCGGCAGCGGCGCCAAAAACTTGATGTGCCCGGTAGGTGCAAGTTTTAAATTTATAAAAGGTGAATTACCAATATTACCAATAACACATACGAGCAAGTATACTCGTCCGTTATAGCAAGATTATGAAGGTAAGTCGGGATCGTTCGCAGGGATTTGAGTGAATCAAAGCACAAGTTTGAATTAACGGAGTCTATCAAAAACATATAACAAAGCAAATAGATATAATGAAATTCAGATGATTAAAAACTACACTTGCTTAAACTAGTTTCATATCATAGATTAATGTGATTGTGTTAACTACTTAACATGTTGGTTGTGATAATTAGTTGAAAACTAATCTATTGTTCTTACAAGTTAAACCTTCGTCAAGATTTTAGTTCATAAAAACAAGCTTTAAGTTTAACCAATCAATTCAAGATCAATTCAAGTTTCATAAGTCTACATACATAAACTTAAACACAAAAACATCCACTTGTTCATCAAATTGCTTAAGAAATGGTCAATACAAAAGGTACCCGATCATAGACAAAAGGCTACAATTGCTTTTCAACAACTAATCTTACGACCATTTAGATGTTTCCAACCAATCCAATTTGATAATCAAAAAGCGTTTCTATTACAACCACACCTTAGTTCCTTTGTATAATCAAGAATAATGGGTAAAAACAATCATCCATAGACAAAATGATTATGACTAGTTGAATAATACGAAGTTCTTTCGACCCCAACGATAATTACCAATTAGCCAAACTTGATTAACAAATGTCACCATGAAACTTTAGCACAATTGGATCTTAGAATCAACTTGAAATTGAATTAAAACATGTTAACACAATCACTAACTAATCATATAATACTCAACATCATTTAAGCAAGTGTATAAAGAAACTAGCAACTCATAGCAAACATGAACATAAACTCATAACTTTGATCATTAGAAAACATGATTAAAAGTCTTACAATGCTTGGAATAAGATTACAAATGATGAAGTAATGATTCCCAAAGGATCGTGGTGGACTTCTTAGTGTTTTGGCTTCCAAAGGTGGAACTTCTGGAACTCCAAACTTCTCTGGATTTCTAAGGACGAATTTCAGGAGGTTAAGGCTTGGTTTGATGAGTAGAGAGCTTTGTAATTGAAGTGTGTCTCATATGCTCACAATTAGCCTCTATTTATACTAATTCCAAGGCCTAGGGTGTTAAATACTTAACTTGGCCTCCAAGGAGTAAGGAAGGGACTAGAATACACCAAGAGAAGGACCTAGAATTGTTTGGATGCAAAGGGGAAGCTTAGTGATGAAGATTTGACAACTGCAGCTTCTCCAACCGGATCGGTCATACGACCAACCGATCCGGTTGGTCTTCAATAATAACACACCGATCGATCCGGTTGCGGGTTGCGACCGATCGGTCGGTTATGGCAACAACATTAATTCCGACCAAATGCCAACCGATCCGGCTGAAGGTGTAACCGGATCCGGTTGGATCTTCTGAGATATGAAACTTAATCTTTCTCTCTTCACTCTAACTTGTAGAACTTGGTTCTTCAATCACTAAGGTCTTCAAAGGTACTTGGGATTTAGCTTTACTGAGACGGGAATCTTCGATTAACTGCATATTTCCACATTTTCCTCCATTTCCCTGCACTTGGTTATAAATACTAGACAAACATCTCTAGATACGATTAAGTACTAAAATCACACAAATATAACCAAATAACAGATATAAAAGTACACACAATGCTACTAAAAACATGCACAATCTGAGTGTTATCAAAGACCAACACATTAACTGAAATATTATAACAAAGGTGTGGCGAAACCATGTGTTAGTCGAGTATTACTCAACCCGGTTTCACTTCGACATCCTAATATACCATTATGGCTCATGACATATGATAGCTAATTACATTTAGTTGGCAATTGGTACTCTTGACAAGTATATCACAAGGCTTGTAGCAACAATCCAAGACACAGGGTGCCAAGACAACAAAAATCAATTTCTCAAGTTAAGATTGGATTATAACATAGTGATGGTTTCTTTAGCATATGATTTTTATCGACACAATTTGAACAACATAGATGTCTACTGGTGAGGACCACGAGCATCAAAGTGGGTTCACAGTCGAGTCAAACAACAACTTAACACCAAAGGATGATGACGAATTTATAACCGAATGTATAACAAATTCAATACAAGCTATCAATTTAATATCCCTTTATCAATGTGCATAACACAAAAACATTCACAATAAGAGAAAATTAATAAACTTATCAAAGTGAGATGAAGTTGACGAGGATGAAAGCTAACTCGAGAACAACACTAGACCCAACTCCAACCTTTCTTGACTCGAATCCAACCGAAACTCTTGCTAGTCACCAAAAGTATAATGAAGTGCTTTGAGAGAGGAATGAAGAGGATGGATGTGAGGGAATCTCAAGGTTCAAATCAGTAAAATAGAAAGCTTTGTAGATGGACTTTGACCTTTCTTTTCTTCTTGGGACATGGTGGGTTACCATATCAAGCTAAAACCTTCTTTCCCCCTACACTAATCCTCACACCAGGCGACTTCTCATTGGAGGAATAGGAGAAGAAAACGACATATGATGCTTCTATAGCCATCTCTTGGATGCTCTGATTCTTGATTGGAATGGGGCGGCGTGGATGTTAGCGAAGACCCAACAAAAACAATCACCAAATTATCTTGGATGAAGAGGTGAGGATGAAAGGATCCCTTGCAGGTTCCATTTTTATCGATCTCCATTTTTGGGTGCATTGACCTAGTCGAAAGGTAGAGGTAAGATGAATCTTTTGGGTAGAAGAAATTTTTGTTGTTATCCCTTGTCAGAGAGGTGTGGGGAAAGGAGGTAGACAGAAAACGATAAAAAAAATATAGGGGGGGGCGGTTAAAACAAGAGTAAATGGATTAGTATTTTTATTTTTCTTAAATAACTTGTATCATTTTAATTTATTAGGTAAGTTTTTAATTGTTAAGTGTTGTAAGCAAAATAAAATTTGTATTAAGTATTTTGTGTCACGTGGTGTTATGTCGTGACCGAATTATTATGGTTCGATGAATTTTCATGCTGAAACGCTTTATGAATACGTTCTTGAAATAGTATTACACTTATAAAATGTTTTCATTTCTGGGGATTTACTATGTTGCCCTTATCATAGTGTCGGTACGCGTGCGGTGCCGGTCTCAATGGAAAACGAGATAACCTCTCGTCTTACAACTTTGATCATAAGAGAATTTCAGGACTAACATAACATAATATTCAAATTATGCGATGAATGCAAAAGTAATGCAACAGGCTACAGGGTGCGAGTTATCCACTCAAATGATCAGGCAAGCTTATGTATGCTTAATGAATATGCTTAGCAATAATAAATTACCATTTATTATTTAATAATAAGTGAAAAATTACCGTGTGTCACATCATAACCTAAGCTTTACAGGGCGAAACCTAGGCTCTGATACCATAATTGTAAGACCCCAACTCGTCAAGGGTCAAAATGTCACATCATGGTGTCAATCAGAACATAATAACGCAAGTGGAAGTCTTAAATAAATAAAAATACAAGTCATGAAACAAATAATCTTCTATAGAATACAAATCAACTCCAATTCTAAATGAAAAAAAATAATCAAAACATAAATCTGAAACTAATTCCAGATGACAAGGAAAGCTAAGGTTGGGTTGGTCCACTAAAAGCTCCTACTCTCATCACTCAATCCCAGCATCCCGCTTAATACCTGCCGTAGAGAAAAGAAAACGTGGCTAAGCTAACGCTCAGCGAACATATATAAATAATGAAAAGAAACAGATAAAAAATGAATAAGCTAAATGAATCCAATAAAAACCTGTGGTACAAGATGTTACATGAAATAAAGACTGAATATGGTATTAAGGAATAATCAAAAGGGTTATAAAAAAATAATAACAGAACTGTCAAGGAAATGCCCAAGTGCCTAAACATGATACATGAATAGACCAAAATAACCAAACATATCATATCAATCAATCATATCATATAATATTATAACAAATCATATCAAATGGAGTAGCGATCTCGCAAAAGTGTAAGGCACACACATATATCAAATATTAATTGAAACATATCATATCAATCAATCATATCATATAATATTTTAACAAATCATATCAAATGGAGTAGCGATCTCCCAAAAGTGTAAGGCACACACATATATGAAATCTAAATTGAGTACCTAGGATGCATCCATATGCTCCCTGCAAAATAAACATCATACATAACCATACACCTGCTTTTGTCAAGTATAATTACGTATGGAATCATAGTCATGATCAAATGCTAGCACAAAAGGGAACGTTGTGGACAAAACACACCTCCACAGATAGCATCATGCCATTGGTGCCTCAGTGACATGGCCATGGTACATCCATGGCTAGTTAGTACCTTGGGCAATGGGTTTGGTCAAATAATATAAATAAACATAGGGTAACGATCAAGGGTTGTTCATCAAAGATAATATGAAAATGGAATGAACTGAATAAACATCAAATAGCATAATCAAATGAATATCGTAACAAATGAATCATATCAAATGGGATCACAAACGAATATCACAACAAACGAAACAAAATCAAAGATCAAGAGTCATGAGAACCCTTACTGATAAAGGGTATAATATTTGTACCTTAACAAAGCAAGCAAATGAGTAAAAAGGTCACAAGAGATGAATCAATCCTTCTTCACGGAATCTACACAGTTTAATGATCACATATTACTTATAAGCTCATTTTATAAGTTTATTTCATGTTTAGTGCTTATAGTTATCCAGGTTACATAATTAGGGTTTTCTTCTATTTCTAGAAACTATCCATTTTTAGTAACCTTCTATATTTAGTAACTTAGGGTTACAATCATAATTAATCAACCTTAGTGTTTGCGAATGATAATAACTTAAGTTGAAGGTTTATTATGACAAATATCATAGTTTAGGGTTTTATGTGTAAATTTAGCAAAGTCTAGGGTTTAATATGACAATTATCAAAGTTTAGGGCTAAATGGATCTCGGATAATATTCGCAACATACTTGGAAACACGCGCACAATACCCTTGGTATTAATTCATATCGAGACACAATCACAACTACACCCTTTTTAAACGATTTTAGTAACATGTTAAAATAGTTGTTTTAACACCACACGACACACAAAACATTCCCAAGATTACCAACCATAATCGACTCCAGCATGCATGCGAAACACACATAAACCAAACCTTACATATACGTATCCATCATGTATCTCATGTAAGCCAAATGAAAGTTAATGATCTATCAATCTAGAGCTGATCAAAGAAAGGTCGACAAGAAAGGAAAACAACAAGATTCGAATCACAAGATACACACACATGAAATCATGTCTCAAAACCTAGACCTCTCGTTTATTATTATGATTAGGGTTTCCAGATTTGTTGGTCCCGTTAACGTTTTATTACTGATCTTCATACAGGTTTATATGACATACAAGGGCTGGAACAAAAGGGAGTAAAGTCATCATGCTAGAAATCAAATTGACACAACATGTTTTAACAAGATTCCATGTGGTGTTGTCAAGACAGATTAGCAGCAATATAAAAAGATCATATGAGTAACAAGTAGGTTTAGGTTTAACAAAACATAAGATGAATGCAAGATGAATACAAGGATGGTTTATGACAGGTTTAAATCAGAATACCTTACTGTCGAATCAAAAAGGAAGAACGACTAGAACAAAGACAAGGACAAAGCTTAGCCTTCCACACGATCACAACTCTTTCAATCCTTCTTTTTCATTTTTCTTCCAGCGAATTGCAGCTTAGGGTTTTGCTTTGGTACGATTAATTGGAGAGGTTGGGAGGAGGTTTTATACGGTTTGATTGAGAGGAGTAACAATGGAAAACCGTGTATTGTAATTAAGGGAAACCGTGTGAGAAAAGAGCTAACAATACTCCCTCCGTCCCATTTTTATTGTCCACTATTGACTTTTTTAGTCATTCTTCTTCAACTTTGACCATAATTATTTTTATTTGTGTTATATAATACTTGATGAAAAATATATGAATGTATTGGGTTTTAAAATGTATTTTCATTGGTATAATATTCATCAAATATTATATAACACAAATAAATATATTAATGGTCAAAGTTGAACAAAAAAGACCGGTCAAAGTCAAATGGGACAATAAAAATGGGACGGAGGGAGTAAACACCAGGATCTTTTTATCTTAACAAAATATACTCTAGTTCTTATCCTTGGAACAAAACATGTAAAGCTTATCAAGAAATACGTGTGTCATTTAAGGTTCATTAGGATAGGACATGCAAAATATGAATCTTTTCTACAAGTTAAAAACGTGTGAAGTCTAAATCCAAAAGGTATTAGGGTCGTTTAGGTACTAACTAGGTAGGATAGAATTTAGTTTAGAAGACATTAGGTTATAGTTAATTTAGACTATTTATTATTATTATTTTTATGAAATGTTAATTATAACCTATAGTTTAAATATGCCATTAGTTATTATTCATACTTAGGTTAATTTCAAAATGGTGTATAAGATGATGATTCAAATTTTTAGGGTTTTACAATTTTCCTTGTTCATCTGTGTTTGATTAAAACATAATTCGATGTACTTTATTAGGATCTTCTCTATTACTGGTACTTTCACTAACTAGCTTATTTTATTTTTGTGGTTGCATCTAAGGCTAAAGAGCATGTTTCTCAGCAAATCCTCTCTTAAATAGTTACGTGTTTTGTTACTTTTAGAACTTCTGCATCTTTTTTAGTCACTTATGTTTTTAACTACCTATGAACTAAATTTGCTCAATTATTTTGTTTAATGCAAAAAGCTTTCTTGATTTGATATTGTTACTCTACTTTGGTGATGGGCTATTGTCAATTTTCCCATAAGATCTTTGAAGCTCAATATGTTGCTTTAAGTTAGACATTGTTCTTTAAGCATATAAAACCCCAGTTGGGTTGTGATGAGGAGGTTTAAAATTCATCTTATCCACAAGACACGTTGTTATGTTCGCGGTTCAAAAAAGGGGTCTCGCCAAAAGGATAACGACTGCCCCGGCTTGGCACATGGACTTTGTGATGGGTTAGGATAATCATCATAATTTATCAATTGTTTCCGATATGTGTTTAGGATACGTGTTTGAGTCATGTTAGGACAAGTAGTTTTGTTTGTGTGAGATTATAACATAACTAGTATTTAATGTTTTACAATGAATGAAAGTCATTAAGATTTCGGTTCGATAATATTCCAGTTCTATTTTCTTCTTCTTAAGGAGCTTGCACACGCTTGAAGTGGTGCACGCTGTCGACACAGGTGCTTTCATTGAACACATGTAATGAACGAACAAGCAATTTATTTGATGTTGAAAGAGCAATCCGATGCTTTCACAACTCAGCTTGCTGCGTTACACGCAGAGTTGCAAGTTTCCAATTCTCTAGTGTTAGGAATTAGAAAATTCCATAGTGAAGTGTCGGTCACCCCAAGTATTATCTAGCATAAGTTAGCTCGTAGACATATCATTAGTTACGTTATTTATCAGTTTATTTGTTAGTTGTTAGTTTAGTTTAGCGTAGTGTAACACCGTGGAGGAAGGACGGGTCTTTACCCACTGTATGCCTGATCCACAGTCCGATAGGAGGACGGTATGTTTGTAACTATAAATACCCCTTCCATCCATGGAAGGGGTGGTGCTTCATTTCAATCTAACATTTCCTTTGTTTAAACCTCTAGCAAGAACACCCTCTCTCTCTATCTTTCTCTCTCTAAATATGACAAACATGTATTTTGATCATCCAAGACCACCCGAATCATCTACTCAATAATATATCGGTCCTACAATTGGCATCAGAGCCCAGGTTGTTGTGTTTTGATGATTTCTTGTGGTTTTGATATTTATTTGTAACTGGTTTTTGAAACGTTTTTGTGGTTGGAATACGTTTTTTTTGGGTAAACAGTTTTTTTTAACTTGTTTTGGTATTGGGTCTTAACTGGTTTCAACTTGTGTCCAAATCTGTATTTTTGTCCACGTATGTATTGAATCTGTTTGTGTAAACTTTGTCCAAATGTCTACTCCTTTTTTTTATCTAGTCTTTCACATGGTCAAACTGGTAAATTACATGGTCAAACAATCTATAATATGCAGTTTTTATGCAGTTTTCTATATTTTTTCTGGGTTTATTTGAAGCTGGCCGAAAAAGTAGTTGGAAAAACTCATCGGAAAAGTCATATTTCATGCTAGCGACTTGTCACTAACCAGTCCAGATTCAATGTATCTTTCTTAGCGATTTGTCTTTACAAGTTGTAGCGAGTTGACCTAGTGAGTTGACCTAGCGAGTTGGGTCATGTATGATAGAAATAGTGACTTGCTTTGAAAATGTTAGCGACTTGACTTGACTTAGCGACTTGATAGAAAATAAGATGAAGAAGAAGATATACGGAGTGACTTATTGACCACATGACCTCAAAACAAATGCCAACACAAGACTCAATCATCAAGTTCAGTTAAGAAACTTCTTCAGTCCAAGAAAAATAAAAACGTTATAAGAAAAGTGTAGCAACGAGGCAATAAAACCGATCCAAAACCACCTCCATCAACCCAACATCATCTCAAACTTATCCTACTCATTCAATCTCAATTTCAACTTTATCAAAAATATAAACGACTAAACGTGAACAAATCTCAGATTCAGGTTCAATATAAATGGTATCGAGACATCAACACATGGTCTATCACGAACCCTTATCCTCATTGATTTCACTTTATTATTTTCGAATCATTATAAGAAAAAGAAATTAACAATCATGTTATTTCTTAAGTCTTAAATTCATTCTTTAAATCAATGTCAAAAATTAATGGGAGAACAAAAAGATAAATAATCTCAGGGTTTACTTTTCGAAACATTCACAAGAACATCAGGACTTTTAGAGGTCCATTTATCGAAAGTAAATATCTTCATCGATCTAGGTTTTTTTATGATATCCGAAAAACAAAGAAGTGAAATCAACAATATTGTTATTTCAAATCTTTCATTTCGTTTAATGATAAGCAAACAAAATGAACAGAATGATAACCTACCCGAGACCTTCATCTAAAGATCTTGAAGCCGGTCAATACCTTTGCCATCCCTGTGGCAAGGTCTTACGAATTGTAGTCATACCATCCCTGTGGCATCTCTGTTTCAGGTTTGGTGATTATTAACCCGTGTGTTTAGGAAGAAGGTTTGAGAGTGGCAGATTTATTTTTTAGGGTTTGAGTTATTTTTTACCTGATGGGGGCGGACAGAGATAATAGTTAGGGTTGTGGAGAGATTTTAGGGGTGGTTTATAATGAAGCAAGTGTGTGATATTGTGTGTTTAATACCCCGAAATTTAGGGCAAGCATAATGGGCAAGTTTGGGCCTAGCTATTGGACGGATCTTTAATGGATCGTGTGATGTGCACATTTTGGTATCCATAGAATCAAATTTGACCGTGGGATTATTTGGTTATTATTTAAATTTCGGTATCACTTGGACTAATGGACATGAGATCCCACGTTGATAATTTATACATCATGGGAGTTGAAATGTTTGGTCATCTGTGACAGTCATATGATACAATGGTAATACTATTGGTGCAATCCAAATTTTACTATCTCATATAATGTGGATACATTTGTGTTTATTTTCTCAAGAATGAGTGATATGACAATGATTAAAACCAAATATGAGCTTTGATTATTTGTGATTTGGTAACATTGGATTTTATGAGAATTGGACAAAATGAGTTATGTTGAAGAGATTTGATGATATGAGATTGGATGATGTGATTCGATGGGTTATGAGGTTTGAGTCTTTGGGCTACACACTTTCACGTAGTATTTTGTGTCATGGCTTGAATTGGTGATTATACAACGTTGACTACGGGGATGTTTGTACGGTATTTCTTACTTGGGTCTGAAGTGAAGTTTTTCCGGGTGTGTTTACTCATTTCGTCTTCTTTCTTTCTACCCTTCCGCGAAGATGACTTGTTTTGGCGTTTTATTGAGTGTGATAAAGACTTGGCTATTTAGTTACGGTTGTGATTCTTTGTCACTTTATCCACAACGTAGCTATCACTTCGGTGTCTCACGTAGTTGAGGATACGTCAAGAGGTTTTGTACATTGGGTACACCGTTTCTTCTTCACAAGGATTAGTACAAGTTTAAGTAACAAATCTGGGGAATTTTACTTCATGATCAAGTTTGGTATATCGGGTTTACTTCACCAGAAGGTCACAACATTAGCCGACAGAATGCGTGAATGATGTTTTTACCAAAGTAATTGATTGGATGGTTGATGATGTTGTTGATGTTGGATAATGAACAGTTACTGAACCGCTACATGTTCCCCTAAAACAGATATTCACCGAAACCATAATTGCCATAACACATTCAAGCTGACGTTGTTTATGGTTTAGTCTTGATTTTGTAAAATCTCGCGAAAGAAACTATTTCTCGGTTTAAATCATAGACTTGTAAAATCCCGTGACAATGAAAACATCCTGGTAAAAGTAAAGTGCATTTCCGGATCTTTCTTACGGTTTATTCTTGTTTTTGTAAAATCCCGCGAAAGAAACTATTTATCGGTTTAAACTATAGAATTGTAAAATCCCGTAATGATGGATCCATCCTGAAGAAAGGAAGGTGTATTTCTGGATCCTAATGCTGGTGCTACGGTTTCTGTTTCAAAGAAGGGATAAAAGAGTGTATTTCATGAATTGGATGTGTGTTTGGATATTCGTCATGGTAGTTTGGTTACTTCAAAGTTTTACGGGGTTATGCTCATTAAACCATGGTCGGGATGAAACCATTATCAGAGTTCACTTAAAACGTCAAAGGAGGCTAGATTTAAGCTTTTAACCAAGAAGATGTGACAACGGGGTTAATTCACTATTATTTTTTTGAGGTTGAAGTGAAATATCACGGGCAAGTGTACTTAGTATCTGAAGGTATCGGGGATGGATGGATGAAGATTCTTTATGATCCTTGTTCGAGCTTATTATCAAAAATGAAGACTTGGAAATCTAGTTATTGTTGGGTGTCTTTTACCTTTTCTTTTACCACTTGGGGGAATTGGGCTCATACCACTACAAAATAACTATCGCTTTAAGGAGTTACGTTGTAGTGCTCAGTGTCACATTCAATTGTGGATTTTTAAGAGGTGATATACGTCTAATACTCGATGGTTGGTTGGTTGAAGAGTATAGAGTACTTAGAGATTCAAATGGGCATGAAGTCTCGGCACCGCTCTTTGTTACATTTGTGCAAGTTTAAGTCACGAGTTCGGGGTATTTTACTTCAGGGTCAAATTCATCATATTGGGTTTTCTCCATCAGCTGTCACGACAAAGAGCCTACAGAATGATAATGGGGATGATTACATGTTTTGCTAAGAGAGTTGAAAAGAGAGAGATTATGACGTATGAACACAACAGTTCATGCCTCGTTCTCTAAAGAAAAGAAAAGTGTACGTTTCAGTGTGCTTTATCTTTAAAAGAAGAGAAATCTTCTTATGACGTATGAACACAACAGTTCATGCCTCGCTCTCTAAAGAAAAGAAAAGTGTACGTTTCAATGCGCTTTATCTTTAAAAGAAGAGAAATCTTCTTATTATGACCATTCTCATCAACATGCTTCATACTTTTTCCATGCGCTTCAGTCATCAAGTGAACCGGGCTACTGTTGATTGTTTTCTTATTCCACTTGCTCAACTATAATGACGATGGCGACATCATGAGCTAATTTTGTGGGGGAGAAGTGTGAATAGACTACATTTGTTGAAGATATTCACTTGTTTAATCAAGAATGGCATCTCCGTATGCAATTCTTGAGGGGGAGAAGAAGTGTGAATTCACTGCATGGTTGATTGATTTCTGAGAATAAATGGTCAAACGGCTCCTAACTCATGTAAGAACCGAACTTCTTCTTATCGGGTCATCTTCACATGGAGTTGTTCTTCTTAGAGCCATTGGTTGACATCTTCACAAGCTGATATGAGTTTAATGACAAAGTGCTTCTAGTTGCTGGGCTGATTTCTTTGATGAACATCTCTCTGTTCTTGTTTGATTGGGAGGGATTTTAGTTAAGGGGATTTGCTATTTCAAAGTTAACGGGATTGCATTTGGTGAGTTGAAGATGTTGACTTTCTATTCCCCAACTGAACAATCTTGAAGAAGGTCGAGTCTACAGTCGTTTCTACATTCTCTGCTACATGTTAGAAGACTAAAAGACGAATTGCATTTGATTATCAAAACACTTCTTCTTAATATGGGCAATTATCATACAGATTGTCGGTTTAGGGGAGAGCACTAATTGGGGGAGAGTGATATGTCGAATTTAATCCCCAATTAGACTTGCTCACATTATTCAGCATGTTGATTCTCACAATGACTTCAAGCGATCTTCTCAACAGATTTCAAGTATTTGGGCTTATAATGTTTTGCTGATTCTGAAGTGTCAAAACCAGCAAGGGGGAAGGAGACAAGCATCTAAACGCGAGTAAACTTGATGAACTTAATACTTCCAAGTAATTGAAGATATTCCGGGAGGACAAATGTTATTACCGCAGAGAAACTCAAGGTTTGACTCATGGCGAGTAAACTTGATGAACTTAATTCTTCTAAGTGATTGAAGATATCCCGGGAAAACAAATGTGTTGGATCTTAATATTTATGTTTTTTGATGATTCGGGTGGTCTAGGATTGTGATTAAACAAGAAAGCCATTTTAGATAGATGAAGAGAGTTGAGAGGAGGTTCCTTGAAGAGAGTTGCTTAACAAATGAAAGGTTTATTCAAAGAAGCCACACCCCTTCCATGGATGGAAGGGGTATTTATACTTACAACTTACACGACCTCCTATCGGCCTGTGGATCAGGTATACAGTGGGTAAAGACCCTTCCTTCCTCCACGGTATTACACTAGACTAAGCTACGCTACAAATAAACTAATAAACTACTAAATAACGTAAATAACTATACGTCTACGAGCTAACTTATGCTAGATAATAGTTGGGGTGACCGACTCTTTTACTATGGAATTTTCTAATTCCTAACAATCTCCCCCTAAGGGAGGTCACCCCATGATTTACATTTTGAATCCTAGCATTCTATTTAATCTTCAGTCTTGAGCTCGTGGACATGAATTCTTCAATTTCTGTAAAATTTGTGCATTAGTAGCGATTCTTCAAAGTCCGCATTTATTTGTACTTTTAGTGGAGGCCTTTAACTGATCCACATCATTGATGATCTTCGAGCTTTCATTGAGATCATCAGCCACAGTAAATCTCTGGATCACCGTTGATCAGTACAAGTACTGCCTGTGATCAGGTAGGATTCCTAAGAATCTCCTTGACAGGGTTTTGCAGCTGTTCTAGCTGTTCTCAAACCGGAACGTCTCAAAGAAGACAACACAGAGTGAGTGAACCAGCAAATTGAGATTCACTGATTGATGAAAAATAATTTGAAAAACAATCGCGTATTGCTTGAAGAAAGAGTTTTGCAATACGACGAAGGTTTTATGAGAAAGATCAATTTTCAATCAAAATACTTTTTTGTATTAGAGAATGAGTACACATTCGACGTGCTAGCGAAAAGAAGAGATTCGCACATCGAACGGTTTTTCTAAAAGTATTTTTCAATCAGAGATACTTTTTGAATTTGAAATGAATACACATTCGACGTGCTAGAGAAAAGAAGGTTTGCACATCGAACGGTTTTTCCAAAAGTATTCGTCAATTCCATTCCTGGACCAAGGTTGATTCAAGAATGAATCTCCCTATCGTTTCTATCCAGTTGTCACAAGCTTGATCTTTTGCAAGATTTCACATGTCACCCACCAAGAGCTTGTTTGATGTTGGCTCAAGAAGGATTTCCATCTTCATTGTGAATATTTTTACATATCACTCGGATGTTTTGGCAATACCACAAGGATAATGCGTAGGACTCTTAATATATACTTACTTTCCACATTGTGTGAAAAAGCAAGTTTTCAAGAATTTAGTGTCCTAACGAGATATTGTGGATGATCTCTTGGCTCTAGACTCAATTGTGCATATTTGGTTCCTGTACCGGAGACTAGGGAGAGGGTCTCCTTCTTCAATATCAACAATCTCTAAGAGAAAGTCGATAGATAATTTTGGTTCCCCGTGAGAATGAAACAAGCCCTTTTAAGAGGAACTTGAGTGGCTTGGGAAGTTTAGTGCAGTGCGTCACTGGGTCCATGACGTCTTGTCTTCAATACCAGTGTTACCTTAGTAACCACCAGTAGCATATGTATTGAACCCGGTTTCTGCCCTAAGGTTGAATTGATGGAGGACTATTTCTTTTCACCCTTTGTCACATTCTCTTCTTTTTCATTCTTCAACCCCTTCAGTGCTTACCGAGACTTCATAACTAGAACTTTGTTGGGTTTATTCCAGTACTAGCTCTGTCTCAGTCCGCACTCTTCCCATTTCTCTTTTTTCTCCTTTTTTTTCATCATACCTAAGGACTTCTACACTATCTAGTGGATTGTACCTGGGAAGATCCCTCCGGTTCTGGCAGATCGTGGGAACAAATACCTAACCTAACCATCCTTATAACACCATACATAAAGTAAATTGTTCGGTCTTTTGGTACAGTTCATTCCTTCTCGAAACCAATTGAAAAATCATTTGGAAAAACAATCAAGGTACTTGTGATACGAGATCAAAGCATTTTGTACCTTAATAGTTTTGATCATTTAGAAAACCTCCCCCTCAACATGTGCATGTGATTTAGAAATTGTTTAGCACATGGAGGCAAGAGGACTTTGAAATATTTTCTTTGATCACAATTTTCATAGAAAAAGCCATTTGATTTTCTATGGAAAATTCTCCCCCTCAATATGTGCATAGGATTTTTGAAATCATTTTTATCACATAGAGGCAAGTGTTAATTTGAAGCATATCCACAATCACAAGCACCATTAAGAAACCATTTGAAAACACAATCAAGGTACTTTATAAATCACTTTAAAAGCTTTTGTACCTCGATAGTTTATTTTCTTTTGAAATGCTCCCCTCAATATGTGCTTCGAGATTCGAAAGCGTTTAGCACATATGAGAGAGCAGCCTACATAATTGAATCAAACAATCACCTTTTATCAAATTTCATTATTAAATCACAAATTCTCCCTCGATCAAAAATATCAAACCCTTTGAGATTTTGGATCCCAAGTGATTTAATTAGGTTTTGAAAACATGGGAGAAAATGTGGCCTTGTTTAAATACTCATCTGGTTTTTGGATAAATCCTCCTCCTCAACATGTGCATTATGTATATTGAAATCGTTTGGCACATGGAGGCAAAAGTGCCTTTAAAGGACTAAAACCAATTCCATTAAAATAGATATGAGATTTAAATCACGATCTCTCACCCGATCAAAAATTTCAAACCTTTCGAGATTTGTGATCCCAATTGATTTAAATCATTTAAAAGAGTTTGGGGAAAGACGTGGCAAGATTTAATTTTTGAAAAATGACAGATAAGGACCAATTTAAGACATTAAATATTGTAGTGTCAGGTATGATAGTTTTTAAGAGATCTTTTAGTAAAATAAAACAATTTCACAATCAAACAAGAACAGAAAAAAATTCATTTGGAAAGACCTTGATTCTAAAGAAAAAATCATATCATGACATAACATTAAATCTTTAGATCACCACTTATATTGTACAAAGCGGAACTTTTGTGAAGAAGTATCGTTTGAAAATAATTTATTTTAAATCACTCTCCCCCTCAATCCATGACAGTAGTCGATGATTGAGTGACTTATATTTTTGATATAATGAAGTCCGGTGATTTTCAAAATTTAGTCCAATTTATTTTCAAAACAATATTTTTCCATTTTCAAAACAATTTTATTCAAAATTATTCAAAAATTGTTTAGAAATGGTATCCTGCACAAAGATACATTAGTGGTTAAGAAGCTTCCGTTGTTGTTGCTGTAGGGTTTGGAAGAAAAACCAACTGTTGATGCAGTGAGACTTCTTCTTACGTTGCATTTTGAATGCCAACTGAGGTCAAATTAAGCTCCGTTTCTTCAATCACTTAGAAGAAAACCATCTGCTGATGCAGTGAGACCTCTAACGTTGCATTTATGCCAACTCTCCATAGAAGTCCAATTAAGCTCCGTTTCTTCATTTTTCAACCCAAGATATAGTTACCCTTTCCTTTCGGCATCCAATCATCTTCAATTGTGGGATCTGGATCGGGAACATTCTTATAACCAATATACCTGCATACGTTAGTGAACACACATACAGATATATGGTGGTCGACATCACCCAAACAGCAATCGACTAATTACAGTCAATGCAACATACCAATCAGATCATTTAAATGTATGGGAATAATGTGTTCATCAAACTCTAATCATCTAATCCTAGCAATCATATCCTAGGCACCTAGTCCTTCAACATAGGTTAACATCATTTTTAATTAAGCATATTAGGATAATTAAGAAAGCTCGTTAGAAGATATAGATTTGAAAACATTCTCCCCCTCAACCAATAACTCATTTTATATAAGATTTTAATAGTGTTGAAGTCATTGATTGAGTTTTCAAACTTTATAAAAACTCTGAATCCGATTGTTTTTAAGCAACTCATTTTCCACCATTTTTGAAAAGAACAAATATTTTTCTGAAGAATTTTAGACGGAAAAACATTTGTGTAGGAACAGCAGTCCTTCGACATACTTTCCTCATTTTTGTTTTTAGGATAAGTGCACGAAATATTTGAAAAATTGGTTTAGCGCAACACTTTCCTTTCATGAAGAACGGGTTGCTATCTGAAATAATAGCAAGCCATCATTTGAAGCCCGGGTTACCGTCTGAAATAACTGTAAGCTATAGATTTGAGACATGTTTAGAAAGAAATATTTACACCTCCTGCTCGAACTTCATCTAAAGTCCCGTGCCATTATTGAATGACATTTCTAAGACCGTAGATGTTATCGATACCAGAAGACATGTCTTAGAAAAACAATATTTTTGGTATTTTTAAATTTTCAGATTTTTATGGGTTTTTGTTGGTTTTATAATTTTCTATTTTCTTTTTGCTGGTTTTATATTTTTGTATTTGGTTTTTGATAGATATGTACAAGGATAGAGTAGATGATATAGTTAAAGAAGATGATGACACGAGTACCGAGATAAAGATATCAAGCAGCCCCGTTGTAGAAGATAGAAGTCATCATCTCTTGAACATTCACCACCAAAGCTTCCGAGGCTCCAGAATAGAAGATAGAACATGAGCCTTTGAGAAAGAGAGACTTTGGCAGCTTCCCCCAAACCGAAAATCCATTAGAAGAGCAGATTCGAAGCTCTATTTCAAGCTTGCCTTAGCTAGGCGCACAGAGAAGCACACCATTATCATAAATCCCGCTGCTCCTTTTAAGAATGATAATCGAGATTCTCCATTCGGGGTTATATCATCCAATAGAACAGCAACGTATCATCCCACTCATAAATAATCTTCTCAAATTTCATAACCACTGAAGTCTAAAGCGATCCATTCCAAAAAAGGTGTCAAGAGAACACTTCCCCCGTGTAGTTGAAATGATGCAGTCCGTCTCTTAGTATAATGCTCAAGAACTCTCCCGAATACACTTCATGAGGGGAATGAAGAACACCTTCCCATGTTCACATTTTTCTTCCCTGATGAACGTGTATGAAGCTCAAGAACCCGAAGTACACCAATATCCAAGAACTCTCCCGAATACACATCATGAGGGGAATGAAAACACCTCCCCGTGTTTACATTTTTCTTCCCTGATGATCGTGTATGAAGCTCAAGTATCCAAAGTATGCCAATACACAAGGACTGAATAACTGATAACATTGAAGAAGCAGGCCAAGTCACTGATTATCTCTGCGGGTGACAATCTCTGCGGATGTCAACACCGGAATAAGTGATTATATCTCTGAATCACTGATTAAGCACTCAAGTGAAACAGCAGAGCATCCCCAATGTACACAATCTCTCTCCCCTGATCATTGCGATACCATCGAAATCACCACACACTTGTGTACCTCTTTTATCTTCAGAAACTTTCTCTAACCTCTCTTCCCCTGCATAGTTGGAATAAACACTAAACGCCATGATTCAAACCTTGAGTTTCTCTGCGGTCATGACATTTGTTTTCCCGGGATATCTTCAATCACTTAGAAGAATTAAGTTCATCAAGTTTACTCGCGTTTAGATGCTTGTCTCCTTCCCCCTTGCTGGTTTTGACACTTCAGAGTCAGCAAATCATTATAAGCCCGTATACTAGAAATTTGTTGAGAAGAACACTTGAACTCTTGTGAGAATCAACTTGCTGAAGACTCTCTCTGACTATTTTTATCAACCCATATGTAGACAATTTGAAGTGACCACTGAAGAAGAAAACCCGATATACCATACTTGAAACTGAAGACAACTTCCCCACATTTGTATCTTAAGCTTGCACCTAATGATGGAAGAACGGTGTTGAGAATTTATGCTTCAAGCAAAACTCTAAGTACTCACTACCCAAACAAAGTATGAGACATTACCACCTCTTGCGATTATCCACACCGTCATATACGTGTGACACTGAGTAAAACAAAGTAACTCCTAATAGTGATAGTTAACCAGGTCTTCAACCATCCACCTCGACTGTTGGTAACTAGATAAACCAAGTCTTCAACTCAAATTCTTAAGCCCGAGCAAGTTATCAAATAAGAACACGCCTTTGTTAAAGTCAACTTCAATCTCAAATAAGTGATAAATGATTAACTCCGAAGTAATCAACTTGTGTCAAATGTCCAACACGTGAATAAATGTACAACCGGATGTACATTGACCCACTTAATGAACCGGAACAAATGATTCCTCAACATCAATTCCATCTTCCTAAAGATATACATATAGAGACTGATCAGGAAGATTCACCAATAATGTCTTCAAGCGGATGAGGTAGTCATTTTCCTTAATGTTCATGTGGTTGATTTACAGAGTGCACAATAATCCGTGAAGATTTGGTAAAGGAATACCAAAGAGCGGATCATTTTTCATGAACAATAATCCGTGCAGATTTGGCAAAGGAATACCAAAGAGCGGATTATTATTCAGTAGTGCAACTGCAATATTACACTAGTCAATATCAACGTCTCTAGGAGTCACTGCTAAAGAATATGAGCAAGTCTAATTGGGGATTGAATCTGACTTATAACTCTCTCCCAATTAGTGCTCTCCCCTAAACCAACAATCTGTTTGATAAATGCCCAGATTAAGAAGAAGTCTTTAGATCGTTAAGTGCAACTCGTCTTTAGTCTTCTAACATGTAGCAGAAAATGTAGAATAGACTGTAGACTCGACCTTCTTCAAGATTGTGCAGTTGGGGAATAGATAGTTAACATCTTCAACTCACACCAAAAAAGCATCCCACCAAAAAGCATCCCAATTAACTTACATCTTGCAAATCCCCTTAACTAAAATCCCTCCCAATCAAACAAGAACAGAAAGATGTTCATCAAGAAAATCAGCAATCAGGCCGCAACAAACACACAAGATGGTAACACCAAACTACCAATCACATCAAACAAGAACAGATAGATTGTTCGGAATCATCATGTTGATGTATACGTGAAGCATTAACCGGAAGCACTTTGTCGATAAACTCATCAATCCGAGTGAAGATGTCAACCAACGGCTCTTAGAAGAGAAAAACTCCATGTGAAGATGACCCGATAAGAAGAAGCTCGGTTCTTACATGAGTTTAGAGCCGTATGACCATTTATATTCTCAAATATCAATCAACAATGCAAAAAATTCACACTTCTTCTCCCCCTCAAGAATTGCATACGGAGATGCCATTCTTGACTAAATAAGTGAAATCATCCAAAAGTATTCTATTCACACTTCTCCCCCGCAAAATTAGCACTTGATGTCGCCATCGTCATCATAGTTGAGCAAGTGGAATAAGAAAAACAATCAATGGTAGCCCGGTTCACTTGATGACTGAAGCGCATGGAAAAAGTATGAAGCATGTTGATGAGAATGGTCATTAGTGAGAAGATTTCTCTTCTTCAGAAGATAAAGCGCACTGAAGCGTACACTTTTCTTTTCTTTAGAGTACGAGGCATGAACTGATGTGTTCATACGTCATAATCTCTCTCTTTTCATAATCTCTTGGCAAACTTATAATCAACCCCATTATCATTCAGTAGGCTCTTTGTCGTGACAGCTGATGGAGAAAACTCAATATGATGAATTTGACCCTGAAGTAAACTACCCCGAACTCGTGACTTAACTTGCACATATGTAACAAAGAGCGGTGCTGATTTCCAATAGCATCTCTAAGTACTCTCTATGTACTCTATACTCTTCAACCAACCAACCATCAAGTATTAGACGTACATCACCTCTTGAAAATCCACAATTCAATGTGACACTGAGCACTACAACGTAACTCTTTAAAGTGATAGTTATTTTGCGGTGATAAGAGCCCAATTACCCCAAGTGGTAAAAGAAAAAGAAAAAGTCACCCAAAAAATAACTAGATTTCAAAGTCTTCGTTTTTGATAAAAAGCTCGAACAAGGATCTTGAAGAATCTTCATCCAACCATCCCTGATACCTTCAGATACTAAGTACACTCGCCCGTGATATTTCACTTCAACCTCACATAAACAATAGTGAATTAACTCCGTTGTCACATCTTCTTGGTTAAAAGCTCAAATCTAGCCTCCTTTGACATTTTAAGTGAACTATGATGATGGTTTCATCCCGACCATGGTTAAAAGCACATAACCCCGTAAAACCATGTAATAACCAAACTGCCATGACGATAATCCAAACACACATCCAATTCATGAAATACACCCTTTTATCCCTTCTTCGAAGCAGAAACCGTAGCACCAGCATCAGATAAGATCCAGAAATACACTTTCCTCTCTCCAGGATGGTTCCATCATCATGGGATTTTACAATTCTATGGTCTAAACCGAGAAATAGTTGCTTTCGCGGGATTTTACAAAACCAAGAATAAACTGTAAGATAATCCGGAAATGCACTTTACTATTTCCAGGATGTTTCCATTATCACGGGATTTTACAAGTCTCTGATTTAAACCGAGAAATAGGTTCTTTCGCGGAATTTTACAAAATCAAGACAAAACCGTAAACAATGTCAGCTTGAATGAGTTATGACAACCTTGGTTTCGGTGAATATCTATTTTAGGGGAACATGCAGCGGTTCATCAGCGGTTCATTATCCAACATCAGCAACATCATCAACCATCCAATCAACACTTTCGAAAATACATCATTCACGCATTCTGTTGGCTATTGCTGTGACAACATGGTGAAATAAACCCGATATGCCAAACTTGATCATGAAGTAGAATTCCCCAGATTTGTTACTTAAACTTGTACTAATCCTCGTGAACAAGAAACGGTGTACCCAATGTACAAAACCTCTTGACATTCTCAACTGAGTGAGACACCGAAGTGATAGCTACGTTGTGGATTAAGCGAGAAAGAATCACAACCGTAACTAAATAGCCAAGTCTTTATCACATTCTATAACTGCCCAAACAAGTCATCTTCACGGAAGAGTAGAAAGAAAGAAGACGAAATAAGTAAACGTGCCCGGAAAACCTCACTTCAGATCCAAATAAGAAATTGTTAGGAATTAGAAAATTCCATGTTAAAGTGTCGGTCACCCAAATTATGGTCTAGCATAAGTTAGCTCGTAGACGTGTCGTTATTTACGTTACTCAGTAGTTTATTTGTTAGTTTGTAGCGTAGATTAGTTTAGTGCAACACCGTGGAGGAAGGACGGGTCTTTACCCACTGTATGCCTGATCCACAGTCCGATAGGAGGACGTATTGTTTGTAAGTATAAATACCCCTTCCATCCATGGAAGGGGTGTGGCTTCTTTGAATAAACCTTTCATTTTCTTAAGCAACTCTCTTTCAAGAAACCTCCTCTCAACTCTCTTCATCTCTAAAATGGCTTTCTTATTTAATCATTGTCCTAGACCACCCGAATCATCTAACAACATAATATTTAAGATCCTACAATTGGTACCAGAGCCAAGGTTGTGTTGTTTGTTTTGATTTGTGGTTCGACTCATGGTTTATGCGGGTTTTTCATGCGGGTTATGTATGCGGTTTGGTTTACATCTTTTGATGTGTGTTGTAAGAAACTTGGTTAATGTTTGTTTATGATCATTGAGCATGTGTCAAATTCACTGTTTGAAGTTGTCTTGTATCACTTTTATGAATCTGGGATATTGTGTCTTCCCTTAATGCTTTATGGTAAACTGTTTTATGTCCTTTTTAAGTCCAAGATATCATTTGTATGGAAAACTCATATTTTTTAATGATTTGTTCGTGCACCATTTCAGTGATTATATACGGTCAATAAGGTCATATCGGGTCAAAATGGGTAAAAAGCATTTCCTTTAAAGTTTTTTCTGGGTCGCCATTCGTAAATATGGTCAAGTTCTTTCTGGATGCGAGTTGGTCTTTCCTGGTTACGAGTTACACTCATACTCTTATATGCGAGTTGTTAAACACTTTTTTGTTGAGCGAGTTGCCATTTTGTGTAAGCGAGTTGACAATATTTACTGTCCTGACTCAATGTATTACTGGATGAGAGTCGTTATGATGTCCAGATACTATGAATCTATGATGAGAGTTGCAATAATGTCCTGATACAATGGCACCTATGCGAGTTCCCTACTTGCATTACTTAATGCGAGTTGTTGATATATGTCTAGATTCAATGTTCGGTAAGCGAGTTGGGTTTCTGGTCTTGTTTTAATGCGAGTTATTTAACTCGCATATTGTATGGGTGCACTTGCTCTTAAGCGAGTTGCTGCAGTTGGAACTGTTGCGAGTTGTGACCTTGCATTATTGAATGCGAGTTGATGCGAGTTGCTTGACTTTTGAGTCAACTACAAAAGCGAGTTGTGTTAGCAGTAAATGATGTGTGTTGTCATGTTGTAAAAAGAATGTGAGTTGATTAACCAAACCAGAAGAGAGTTGACAACACAAGCGAGTTACTTAACTTGTCTTAAAAGCGTGTTGTTGACCATATGACTCACAACCAAAAGACCTAAGCGAGTTGTAGACCAAACATCATACAATATACCAAAGACCATATCTCAATGACTTTCGGATTAAAATCCATCATCAGTCCATGGCATCAAGTAACCAAAAACGAGAGGTACATGTTAACAAAAACAGATCCAAGTCATCCGACTACATCTACAATCACCAATCCTCTAAAACCCACATCTAGTCTCAACTCCAACCGACTCAATACAGAAAACAAAAACAAATAAAATTCAACATCTAAGATCTCAGGTTCATTCACCATACTCTCTTCCAAGAAACAAGAAGACTCTAAGGCCGTTCAATACGTGAATGGGATCATCATTGATCTATGTGAGAAGCTTGCACTTCCTTTTTAATATTCGAATCTTTAAAGATTGTTCAAAACCATAAGGTTTCATCCAATCTTCCATTCGGTAATGAGAAATCTAAACGAAATTAAAAAAAAGATGTAAACCTACCTGTGATACAATCTTGAGGCCTAGTCAAAGCCCTCAACGCCATCCCTGTGGCTATATCATTCCTCACCCCATACCATCCCTGTGGCTATGTGGCTATGTCTCATCATGATACTCAAGCCAACCCTGTGGCGAGGACATCGTGACTGTCTTCAGATTCAGATGGAAATAGGGTGAGTGGAGCTTAGATGGAAATATTGTGATTAGGTTTTAGGTTGAGAGATACTTGGGGTTTGATTATAACTGATGGTGTGATTTGTTTTCTTATATGTGAGAATGATATGGGAGGCGTCTGGTATGAGAGATTAGGTTTAGTGATTAAGTGGTAGTAATATTAGGTCAAGTGTGAGATATGCACCCTTTTATTTACTCCTCATATTTAGGGTTTCATCAACTAAACCGTGTATTGGATGGGCTGTGTGGTTACCACTTTCTTGGATCGGATATAATTTCATTTGGGCCAAAGCATGTGATAAACATAGAATGGATTCAAGCGTGGTATAATTTCATTTGGGCCCGTGTGCTTAATACTATTGGATTTGGATAACCGAAATATGTGCTACTCAAAATTAATTGGATTGCAGATGATGAGATTCGGTATGATGATGAGAACTGTTAGGTTATGTGGTTTGGTACTTTGGTATATACATCTTCTCAAAGAATATTATGTCATGGCTTGAACTTATGATTAATCAAAGTTGACTACGGGTGTGTTGTTCGGCATGTCTTATTTGGATTTGAAGTGAAGGTTTTCCGGGCACGCTTACTTATTTTTGTCTTCTTTCTTTCTACCCTTCCGTGAACATGACTTGTTTGGGCCTTCATAGAGGGTGATAAAGACTTGGCTATTTAGTTGCGTTTGTGATTCTTTCTCACTTAACCCACAACGTAGCTATCACTACGGTGTCTCACTCAGTTAAGAATGTTAAGAGGTTTAGTACATTGGGTACACCGTTTCTTTTTTACGAGAATTAGTACAAGCTTAAGTAACAAATCTAGGGAATCTCACTTCATGATCAAGTTTGGCATATCGGGTTTACTTCATCATGTTGTCACTACAATGGCCGACAGAATACGTGAATGATGTATTTACCAAAGTGTTTATTGGATGGTTGATGATATTGATGATATTGGATATTGAACCGTTAATGAACCGCTGCATGTTCCCCTAAAACAGATATTCACTGAAACCAAAGTCGTCATTTCACATTCAAGCTGACATTGTGTACGGTTTTGTTTTGATTTTGTAAAATCCCGCGAAAGAACCTATTTCTCGGTTTAAATCATAGACTTGTAAAATCCCGTGACAATGGAAACATCCTGGTATTAGTAAAGTTCATTTCCGGATCTATCTTATGGTTTATTCTTGGTTTTGTAAAATCCCGCGAAAGAAACTATTTCTCGGTTTAAACCATAGAGTTGTAAAATCCCGTAATGATGGAACCATCCTGGAGAAAGAAAAGTGTATTTCGGGATCTCATTTGATGCTGGTGCTACAGTTTCTGCTTCGAAGAAAGGATAAAAGGGTGTACTTCATGAATTGGATGTGTGTTTGGATATTCGTCATGGCGGTTTGGTTACTTCAAAGTTTTACGGGGTTATGCTCATTAAACCATGGCCGGGATGAAACCATTATCAAAGTTCACTTAAAACGTCAAAGGAGGCTAGAATTGAGTAGTTAACCAGAAGATGTGACAGCGGCGTTAATTCAATATTATTTATTTGAGGTTAAAGTGAAATATCACGGGCGAGTGTACTTAGTACCTGAAGGTATCGGGGATGGTTGGATGAAGATTCTTCATGATCCTTGTTCGAGCTTATTATAAAAAATGAATACTTGAAAATCTAGTTATTGTTGGGTGTCTTTTACCCTTTCTTTTACCACTTGGAGGAATTGGGCTCTTACCACTACAAAATAACTATCACTTTAAGGAGTTACGTTGTAGTGCTCAGTGTCACATTCAATTGTGGATTTTCAATAGGTAATGTACGTCTTATACTTGATGGTTGGTTGGTTGAAGAGTATAGAGTACATAGAGAGTACTTTAGAGATGCTAATGGAAATCGGCACCGCTCTTTGTTACATATGTGCAAGTTTAAGTCACGAGTTTGGGGTAGTTTACTTCAGGGTCAAATTCATCATAATGGGTTTTCTCCATCAGCTGGCACGACAAGGAGCCTACTGAATGTTAATGGGGTGATTACATGTTTTTCCAAGAGATGATGAAAAGAGAGAGATTATGACGTATGAACACTACAGTTCATGCCTCGTTCTCTAAAGAAAAGAAAAGTGTACGTTTCAGTGCGCTTTATCTTCAAGAAGAAGAGAAATCTTCTTATGACGTTTGAACACAACAGTTCAAGCCTCGTACTCTAAAGAAAAGAAAAGTGTACGTCTCAGTGCGCTTTATCTTCAAAAGAAGAGAAATCTTCTTATGACGTATGAACACAACAGTTCATGCCTCGTACTCCAAAGAAAAGAAATGTGTACGTTTCAGTGCGCATTATCTTCTGAAGAAGAGAAATCTTCTCTATTATGACCATTCTCATCAACATGCTTCATACTTTTTCCATGCGCTTCAGTCATCAAGTGAACCGGGCTACCACTGATTGTTTTCTCATTCCACGTGCTCGATTATAATGAAGATGGCGACATCATGTGTTTATTCTGCGGGAGAGAAGTGTGAATAGAACATTCAGATGATTTTCACTTATTTAGTTAAGAATGGCATCTCCGTATGCAATTCTTGAGGGGGAGAAGAAGTATGAATTTTTTGCATTGTTGATTGATATTTGAGAACAAAAATGGTCATACGGCTCTAAACTCATGTAAGAACCGAGCTTCTTCTTATCGGGTCATCTTCACATGGAGTTTTTCTCGTCCAAGAGCCGTTGGTTGACATCTTCACTCAGATTGGTGAGTTTATCGACAAAGGGCTTCCGGTTAATGCTTCACGTATACATCAACATGATGATTCCGAACAATCTCTCTGTTCTTGTTTGATGTGATTGGTAGTTTGGTGTTACCATCTTGTGTGTTTGTTGCGGCCTGATTGCTGATTTCCTTGATGAACATCTTTCTGTTCTTGTTTGATTGGGAGGGATTTTAGTTAAGGGGATTTGCAAGATGTAAGTTAATTGGGATGCTTTTTAGTGGGATGCTTTTTGATGTGAGTTGAAGATGTTAACACTCTATTCCCCATTCGGACAATCTTGAAGAAGGTCGAGTCTACAGTCTGTTCTATATTCTCTGCTACATGTTAGAAGACTAAAGACGAGTTGCATTTGATTATCTAAAGACTTCTTCTTAATCTGGGCATTTATCATACAAATTGTCGGTTTATGGGAGGCGTTGATATTGACTATTGTAATATTGCAGTTGCACTATTGAATAATAATCCGCTCTTTGGTATTCCTTTGCCAAATCTTCACGGATTATTGTTCATGAAAAATGATCCGCTCTTTGGTATTCCTTTACCAAATCTTCACGGATTATTGTGCACTCTGTAAATCAACCACATGAACACTAAGGAAAATGACTTCCTCATCCGCTTGAAGATATTATTGGTGAATCTTCCAGATCAGTCTCTATATGTATATCTTTAGGAAGATGGAATTGATGTTGAGGAATCATTTGTTCCGGTTCATTAAGTGGGTCAATGTACATCCGGTTGTACATTTATTCACATGTTGGACATTTGACACAAGTTGATTACTTCGGAGTTAATCATTTATCACTTATTTGAGATTGAAGTTGACTTTCACAAAGGCGTGTTCTTATTTGATAACTTGCTCGGGCTTAAGAATTTGAGTTGAAGACTTGGTTTATCTAGTTACCAGCAGTCAAGGTGGATTGTTGAAGACCTGGTTAACTATCACTATTAGGAGTTACTTTGTTTTACTCAGTGTCACACGCATATGACAGTGTGGATAATCGCAAGAGGTGTTAATGTCTCATACTTTGTTTGGGTAGTGAGTACTTAGAGATTTGCTTGAAGCATAAATTCTCGACACCGTTCTTCCATCATTAGGTGCAAGCTTAAGATACAAATGTGGGGAAGTTGACTTCAGTTTCAAGTAGGGTATATCGGTTTTTCTTCATCAGTGGTCACTTCAAATTGTCTACATAAGGGTTGATAAAAATAGTCAGAGAGAGTCTTCAGCAAGTTGATTCTCACAAGAGTTCAAGTGTTCTTCTCATAAAGATTTCAAGTATTTGGGCTTATATTTGTTGCTGATTCTGAAGTATCAAAACCAGAAAGGGGCAAGGAGACACACATCTAAACACAAAGCGAGTAAACTTGATGAACTTAATACTTCTAAGTAACTGAAGATATCCCGGGAAGACAAATGTTATTACCGCAGAGAAACTCAAGGTTTGACTCATGGCGAGTAAACTTGATGAGCTTAATACTTCTAAGTGATTGAAGATATCCCGGGAAAACAAATGTCATGACCGCAAAGAAACTCAAGGTTTTACTCATCAAGGCTTTTAGTGTTAGTATTCCAACGACGTGGGGGAAGTGATGTAAAAGAAAGTTTCTGAAGATAAAAGAGGTACACAAGTGCGACATATTCAGGGAAGAAAAATGTGAACATGGGAAGGTGTTTTCATTCCCCTCATGATGTGTATTCGGGAGAGCTCTTGGATATTGGTGTACTTCGAGTTCTTGAGCTTCATACACTATCATCAGGGACGAAAGATGTGAACATTGGGGAGGTGTTCTTCATTACCCTATTGATGTGTATCCGGGAGAGTTCTTGAGCATTATACAAAGAGACTGATTGCATCAATTCAACTACTTAGGGGAATTTTTCTCTTGACACCTTTTGGAATGGGTTGCTTCAGACCTCAGTGGAAAAGAAATTTGAGAAGATTATTTAAGTGTGGGATGAAACGTTGCTGGTGTTCTATTGGATGATATAACCCCGAACGAAGAATCTCGATTTTTGTTCTTAAAAGGAGCAGCGGAATTTATGATAATGGTGTGCTTCTCTGTGCACCTAGCTAAGGCAAGCTTGAAATAGAGCTTCGAATCTGCTCATCACATGGATTTTTGGTTTGGGGGGAAGCTGCCAAAGTCTCACTTTCAAGTGGCTCAATTTCTTTCTTCAATGCAAGAGCCTCGGAAGCTTTGGTGGTGAAAGTTTTAGGGATGATGACTTCTTTTTTCTACAACGGGGCTGCTCGATATCCTTATCTCGGTACTCGTATCATCATCTTCTTTAACTATATCATCTATTCTATCTTTGTAAATATTTTTCAGAAAACAAAATAGAAAAATATAAAACCAAGAAAAAGAAAATAGAAAATTATAAAACCAACAAAAACCCATAAAAATCAGAAAATTTGAAAAATACCAAAAATATGTGTTCTCAAGACATGTCTTCTGGTATCGATAACATCTACGGTCTTAGAAATGTCATTCAATAATAGCACGGGACTTTAGATGAAGTTCGAGCAGGAGGTGTAAATATTCTTTTCTTAACATGTCTCAAAAAATGGCTTACAGTTATTTTAGACTGTAACCCGCGCTTCAAAAAATGGCTTACAGTTATTTCAGACTGTAACCCGCACTTTAAAAAAAATGGCTTGTAGTTACTTCAGACTGTAACCCGTGCTTAAACTATGGTTTGCTATTATTTCAGATAGCAACCCGTTTTTCAAAGAAGGAAAGTGCTACGCTTAAACGATTTTCACATATTTCGTGCACTTTTCCTAAAAACAAAATGAGGAAAGTATGTCGAAGAACTGCTGTTCCTACTCAAATATTTTTCCGTCTAAAATTCTTCAGAAAAATATTTGTTTTAACAAAATGGTGGTTAATGAGTTGCTTGAAATACAATCTGTTTCAGAGTTTTCGTTAAAATTGAAAACTCAATCAATGACTTCAGCGCTTTTAACCTTTTCAGAAAATTAAGTCATTGATTGAGGGGGAGAATGTTTTCAAATCTATATCATCTAACGAGAGCTTTCTTAATTATCCTAATATGCTTAATTAAAAATGATGTTAACCTATGTTGAAGGACTAGGTGCCTAGGATATGATTGCTAGGATTAGATGATTAGAGTTTGATAAACACATTATTCCCATACCTTAAATGATCTGATTGATATGTTGGATTGACTTTTATTAGTCGATTGATGTTTGGGTGTTGTCGACCACCATATATTTGTATGTGTGTTCACTAACGTATGCAGGTATATTGGTTATAAGAATGTTCCCGATTCGGATCCCACTAATGAAGATGATTGGATGCCGAAAGGAAAGGGTAACTATTTCTTGGGTCGAAAAATGAAGAAACGGAGCTTAATTGGACTTCAATGAAGATGATCAAAACCTAAGTCACTCAATCAATGACTACGGTCATCGATTGAGGGGGAGAGTGATTTAAAATAAATTATTTTCAATCAATATTGCTTCATAAAAGTCCGGATTGTACAATTTAAGTGGTGATCTAAAGATTTAATGTTATGTCATGGTATGATTTTTTCTTTAGAATCAAGGTCTTTCAAAATGAAATTTTTTCTGTTCTTGTTTGATTGTGAAATTGTTTTGTTTTACTTAAAAGATCTCTTAAAAACTATCATACCTGACACTAACAATCTTTAATGTCTTAAAATGGTCCTTATCTGTCATCTTTCAAAATTGAATCTTGCCACGTCTTTCCCCAAATTTTTCTAAATGATTTAAATCAATTGGGATCACAAATCTCAAATGGTTTGATATTTCTGATCGGGGTAGAGATCGTGATTTAAATCTCAAATCTGTTTTAAATGGAATTGGTTTTAGTCCTTTAAAGGCACTCCTGCCTCCATGTGCCAAACGATTTCAATATACATAATGCACATGTTGTGGAGGAGGATTTATCCAAAAACCAGATGAGTATTTAAACAAGGCCACATTTTCTCCCATGTTTTCTAAACCTTATTAAATCACTTGGGATCCAAAATCTCAAAGGGTTTGATATTTTTGATCGGGGGAGAATTTGTGATTTAATAATGAAATTTGATAAAAGTTGATCGTTTTGATTCAGTTGTGCAGGCTGCTCTCTCATATGTGCTAAACGCTTTCGAATCTCGAAGCATATATTGAGGGGGAGCATTTTAAAAGAAAATAAACTATCGAGGTACAAAAGCTTCTATGTTTTTAACATAAAGTACCTTGATTGAGTTTTCAAATAGTTTTCTTAATGGATTTTGTGATCGTGGATGTGCTTCAAAAGAACTCTTGCCTCTATGTGATAAAATGTATTCAAATATCCTATGCACATATTGAGGGGGAGAATTTTACCAAGAAAATCAAATGGCTTTTTCATATGAAAATTGTGATCAAAGAAACTATTTCAAAGTCCTCTTGTCTCCATGTGATAAACAATTTCTAAATCATATGCACATGTTGAGGGGGAGGTTTTCTAAATGATCAAAACTATTAAGGTACAAAATGCTTTGATCTCGTATCACAAGTACCTTGATTGTTTTTCCAAATGATTTTTCAATTGGTTTCATGGAAGAATGAACTGTACCAAAAGACCGACCATTTTACTTTATGTATGGAGTTATAAGGATGGTGAGGTTAGGTATTAGTTCCCACAATCCGCCAGAACCGGAGGGATCTTCCCAGGGACAATCCACTAGATAGTGTAGAGTCCTTAGGAATGTTGAAAAAAGGAGAAAATGAGAATATGGGAAGAGTGCGGACTGAGATAGAGCTAGAACTGGAATAAACCCAACAAGGTTCTAGTAATGAAGTCTCGGTAAGCACTGAAGGGGTTGAAGAATGAAAAAGAAATGAATGAGAAAAGGGTGAAAAGAAATAGCCCTCCAATAATTCAATCTTAGGGCAGTAACCGGGTTCAATACATATGCTACTAAGTGGTTACTAAGGTAACACTGGTATTGAAGACAAGACGTCATGAACCCAGTGACGCACTACACTACAACTTCCCAAGCCACTCAAGTTCCTCTTAAAAGGGCTTGTTTCATTCTCACGGGGAACCGACATAATCTATCGAATTTCTCTTAGAGATTGTTGATATTGAAGAAGGAGACCCTCTCCCTAGTCTCCGGCACAGGAACCAAATATGCACAATTGAGTCTAGAGCCAAGAGATCATCCACAATATCTCGTTAGGACACTAAATTCTTGAAGACTTGCTTTTTCACACAATGTGGAAAGTAAGTATATATTAAGAGTCCTACGCATTATCCTTGTGGTATTGCCAGAACATCCGAGTGATATGTAAAAATATTCACAATGAAGATGGAAATCCTTCTAGAGCCAACATCAAACAAGCTCTTGGTGGGTGACATGTGAAATCTTGCAAAAGATCAAGCTTGTGACAACTAGATAGAAACGATGGGGAGATTCATTCTTGAATCAACCTTGGTCCAGGAATGGAATTGACGAATACTTTTGGAAAAACCGTTTGATGTGCAAACCTTCTTTTCTCTAGCACGTCGAATGTGTATTCATTTCAAATTCAAAAAGTATCTCTGATTGAAAAATACTTTTAGAAAAACCGTTCGATGTGCGAATCTCTTCTTTTCGCTAGCACGTCGAATGTGTACTCATTCTCTAATACAAAAAGTATCTTGATTGAAAATTGATCTTTCTCATAAAACCTTCGTCGTATTGCAAAAATCTTTCTTCAAGCAATACGCGATTGTTTTTCAAATCATTTTTATCAATCAGTGAATCTCAATTTGCTGGTTCACTCACTCCGTGTTGTCTTCTTTGAGACGTTCCGGTTTGAGAACAGCTAGAACAGCTGCGAAACCCTGTCAAGGAGATTCTTAGGAATCCTACCTGATCACAGGCAGTACTTGTACTGATCAACGGGGAACCGTGGGCCATGTACCTCAATTCAACGAAAGTGATCAAAGACACTTTGGTGCGCTTTATTGCTAACTGTCGTATGTAGGTACACCCCGATGATTGCAGCTGATCAGAATTGAGGAGTCAATCCAAAGCCGCATGTTCACAGCAACCATGCTTAATTGAAGAAATCATGACTGGTGCATATCTACATAACCTGGTTCTGATATTTTTATACTGTGCTTCTGCTACGCTGCTGCAAATATCATGAACCAGTAAGGCTTCCGCTACTCTGATGGAAAGATGTCATGATTCAAAAGTGTGAGCATGTCGGTCTAAAAGTCACAACATCACATGAAGGCAACACTACAAAGGTGATCCAGAGAATTACTGTGGCTGATGATCTCAAAGAAAGCTCGAAGATCATCAAGATGTGGATCAGTTAAAGACCTCCACTGAAAGTACAAAATAATCGGACTTTGCAGAATCGCTACTAATGCACAAGATTGCAGATTTGAAGAATTGAAGTCTACGAGCTCAAGAACGAAGTCAAGAATAGAATGCTAGGATTCAAAATGTAAATCATGGGGTGACCTCCCTTAGGGGGAGATTGTTAGGAATTAGAAAATTCCATGTTAAAGTGTCGGTCACCCCAATTATGGTCTAGCATAAGTTAGCTCGTAGACGTGTCGTTATTTACGTTACTCAGTAGTTTATTTGTTAGTTTGTAGCGTAGATTAGTTTAGTGCAATACCGTGGAGGAAGGACGGGTCTTTACCCATTGTATGCCTGATCCACAATCCGATAGGAGGACGTATTGTTTGTAAGTATAAATACCCCTTCCATCCATGGAAGGGGTGTGGCTTCTTTGAATAAACCTTTCATTTTCTTAAGCAACTCTCTTTCAAGAAACCTCCTCTCAACTCTCTTCATCTCTAAAATGGCTTTCTTATTTAATCATTGTCCTAGACCACCCGAATCATCTAACAACATAATATTTAAGATCCTACAGAAATACCGAACACAAACAACCCCGTAGTCAACCTAGTTCCAATAACAATTCAAGCCGTGACAAAAATATTCTCCGTGAAAACGTATACACCAAAGTACCAATCCTCATAACCCATTGAATCTCATCACACACCCAATCACATATAGTCACAAATCACATTGTCATGCAAAAACTTACACTGGATCCAACACATCTGATATTAAAAGCCCATCCAGAATTAATTTTACTTAAGATTCAGTTTTTCCACAGACATGGCAAAAACTCATGTAGAATATCACATAATCCGTTCCGAAAGTAATACAACTTATCACACGATCCGTAGAAATCATATATCCCATCCAATTGATCAAGTAACTCACAAACGACCAAGGATAAAATGTGATTAACCGGAAATCTCGTGTTCACAGTTCTCAAACCCAAATCAAAAATAACTCAAATAACTTGAAATGTGATTTCATCTAATGCATAAGTGATTTCACGATTGCCAATAATTCTCAAGTCCAAATCCTACACATAATAAAATTCGGCCCATGTGAAAAACAAGTTGATAAGCCCACTTCATTGAAATACACGGATGTCCATCAGCTTAAGTCATGGCCCAAGATTTCAATACCCTAAATTTTGGGTATTTAAATGTCACACATCTCATAATAACCCTAATGTTGCACTTCCAATGTTGCGCCCCCATCAGACAAATCACCCAAATCCCCATTTCACAAACCCTAATTTCACTCAAACATTTCCTCTGCCTCCATCATACCACATCTGCTTCTGTCACTTAAATCTCATCCCAACCGTACAGTCCTCAAACATTAATATGGTTCTCGTACAAACCCTAAACACCCACGAATGACCATTTATCATTTGATTCAATTACAATCTCGCCATAGTGAACGGCTTGAGGTGTGGACATGGTTCCAAATATGAATGCCACAGGGATGGTATGAACCTCAACATCAAGGCCACAAGGCTGGCAAAAGATGGAAACCATTAGAAGCAGCCATGAATACAGGCTCATAGAACACGGTAGGATTTAAATGGTTTGATTTTTGTTTTACTTTGATATGTTGACCTTTTACGAATAAAAGAAATGAGTTAACAGATTTGTTAATTTCACTCCTTTTTATATTCGGATATTTAATCAAAACCATTTGATCTATGATGTTTAATAACTGAGGTCGACATAGTGTTATGCGTTATGTTTCAACCGATCCAAGATAATGATTATGACTCCAATGTTTTAAGTATTATCTTATTGAATAGGATATTCTCAGAAGCTTAGTCTTCAACAAAATAGATCGATGATGATGCAAGTTCCACATAAAACAATTTGTCTATGAAAGATTACGAAGAAAATGGAACTAATCTGAGATCTTGTAGGTTGTAAGATTTTGTCGTTGTCATTTATGATAAATTATGAAAGGATTGTGATGAGAGGACATAGTAGTTGACATTTATTGGTCGAAAGTAAGAGTGAATGAAACTGCATTGTTTTGTTCATTCTTGTATGTTTCGGATATGCTTAAGTTGTAGATCTGTGATGAGAAGTGGTAACACACAAACGTTGTTTACTTGTTGAACCAAAGGTGTACCCAATCTGAGATCATGTTTGTCGAATAGGTTCGAGACTTGTGAGTCTTGATTCACATCTTGTTGTTGGATTAAATGTAGTTTGATGAATTATGTTTGAAGTATGGTTGATGTTGATAGTTTAATGTAGATGTTGAATGTTTGTTTTGTTTATATCATCAAACCGCTTCATCAGTAAGTATCAACTCGCTTCTTCTTTTTCACACAAATTGCATCCATGACCCAACTCGCATCATTGCCCAACTCGTATCTTGACCCAACTCTCATCTTTCCCAAGTCGCATATTACCCAGCAACTCGAATATGACCTATATATATGACAACTCGCATACTTTATCCAAACCAACTCGCCACTGTAGCAACTCGCATGTACACAAATACATTTGATCAACTAGCATTCAATAATGCAAGTACAGTTACACCATATGCGAGTTAAGTAACTCGCATAGAAGCTGGACCTGAAACCCAACTCGCTTCTGTCCTTAGAAGGCAACTCGCTTAAAGTTCATTGTATCTGGACAGCATGACAACTCACATCCAAGAATACATTGAGTCAGGACAGTCAATACTGTCAACTCGCTTTGAAACCAGTCAACTCGCATGTAAGAAACAAGTCAACTCGCATTAAAAAAATCATGTATGAGCAGCAGACTTTTGACACAGTATTGAGACACGAATTAGTAACACAAAAACTGCTTCATTTTGACCAGTTTAGACCTTATGAATCTGGCCAGAATAACCCAGAAAAGCATAAGTAATCAGTTTTGAAACATGAGATTGGTAACCATTTAAAACCAGTTTTTTAAAAAACACACACAAAATGCAGTTTTAGAACCAGTTTGTAAACGGATTAAAAAAAAACACAAGGCAAACAGAAAATGCATGACATGAATCAAACTCGCATTAAACATAACCCACATCAATGCTACATCGAACCTCATCCAAGACAATCCAAACCGCATACAAGAACCAATAAACCGCATACAAAAGCCATAAGAATCATCAAAACAACACAACCTTGGCTCTGATACCAATTGTTGGATCTTAATATTTATGTTGTTTGATGATTCGGGTGGTCTAGGATTGTGATTAAACAAGAAAGCCATTTTAGATAGATGAAGAGAGTTGAGAGGAGGTTCCTTGAAGAGAGTTGCTTAACAAATGAAAGGTTTATTCAAAGAAGCCACACCCCTTCCATGGATGGAAGGGGTATTTATACTTACAACTTGCACGACCTCCTATCGGCCTGTGGATCAGGTATACAGTGGGTAAAGACCCGTCCTTCCTCCACGGTATTACACTAGACTAAGCTACGCTACAAATAAACTAATAAACTACTAAATAACGTAAATAACTATATGTCTACGAGCTAACTTATGCTAGATAATAGTTGGGGTGACCGACTCTTTTACTATGGAATTTTCTAATTCTTAACAAAATGTCATGACCGCAGAGAAACTCAAGGTTTTACTCATCAAGGTGTTTAGTGTTCTTATTCCAACTATGTGGGGGAAGTGATGGTAGAGTTACTTTCTGAAGATGAAAGAGGTACACAAGTGTGTGATGATTTTGATATTATCACAATCATCAGGGGAGAGAGATTGTGTACATTGGGGACGCTCAGCTGTTTCACTTGAGTGCTTAATCTGTGATTCAGAGATATAATCACTTATTCTGGAGTTGAAATCCGCAGAGATAGTCCTCCGCAGAGATAATCAGTGATTCAGCCTGCTTCTTCAATGTTATCGGTTATTCTCTCTTTGGGCATTCGGGTACTTCAGGTTCTTGAGCTTCATACACTTTCTTCAGGGGGAGAGAAAAGTATACATCGGGGTTATTCTTTGGCTATTGGACTTAATCTGCTACTTCGATGGTATAAGGTTCTTTGTCTTTGGGTAATTGTGTATTCGGGGTTCGTGAGCTCTAGTCTAAGAGACTGACTGCATCAATTCAACTACGTGGGGGAAGTGGTCTCTTGACACCTTTTGGAATGGATTGCTTCGGACTTTAGTGGAATGAAATTTGAGAAGTGTTATTTATGTGTGGGATGATACGTTGCTGTTCTTGTTGATGATATAACCCCGAATGGAGATCCTCGATTATCGTTCTTAAATGGAGCAGCGGGATTTATGGTAATGGTGGGCTTTTCTGTGCACCTGGCTAAGGCAAGCTTGAAATAGAGCTTCGAATCTGCTCAGCTAAAGGATTTTCGGTTTGGGGGGAAGCTGCCAAAGTCTCACTTTCAGATGGTTCTATTTCTTTCAATTCAAGAGCCCTTGGAAGCTTTGGTGGTGGATGTTTAAGAGATGACAAATTCTATCTTCTACGACGTGCTGCTCGATATCCTTATCTCGGTACTCGTATCATCATCTTCTTTAACTATATCATCTTCTCTATCTTTGTATATACTTATCAGAAAACTAAATACAAAAATATAAAACCAACAAAAAGAAAATAGAAAATTATAAAACCTTCAAAAACCCATAAAAATCAGAAAATTTCAAAAAATACCAAAAATATGTTTTTCTATGACATGTCTTCTGGTATCGATAACATCTACGGTCTTAGAAATGTCATTCAATAATGGCACGGGACCATAGATGAAGTTCGAGCAGGAGGTGTAAATATTCTTTTCTATACATGTCTCAAAATATGGCTTACAGTTATTTCAGACTGTGACCCGTGCTTAAAACCATGGTTTGCTATTATCTCAGATAGCAACCCGCTCTTCAAGGAAGGAAAGTGTTGCACTAAACAATTTTTCAAATACTTCGTGCACTTATCCTAATTCATAATGAGGAAAGTATGTCGAAGGACTGCTGTTCCTACACAAATGTTTTTCCGTCTAAAATTCTTCAGAAAAATATTTGTTGTTTTCTAAAAGTGGTGGTAAATGAGTTGCTTGAAAATCAATCAGTTTCAGAGTTTTCGAAAAAATTGAAAACTCAATCAATGACTTCAGCACTTTTAAACTTTTCAGAAAATAAGTCATTGATTGAGGGGGAGAATGTTTTCAAATCTGTATCATCTAACGAGATTATCTTAATCATCCTACGTGCTTATCTGTAAAATACAATTGCCTATGTTGAAGGACTAGGTTTCTAGGATGTGATTGTTAGGATTAGATGATTAGAGTTTGATTAACACATTATTCCCATGCTTTACATGATCTGATTGTTATGTTAAATTGACTTTTATTAGTCGATTGTTGTTTGGGTAATTTCGACCACCATATATCTGCTTATGTTCACTAACGTATGCAGGTATTTTGGTATAAGAATGTTCCCGATCCGGATCCCAAAAAATATGATGATTGGATGCCGAAAGGAAAGGGTAACTATATCTTGGGTTGACAAATGAAGAAACGGAGCTTAATTTGACTTTCATGGAAAGTTGGCATAAATGCAACGTAAGAGGTCTCACTGCATCAGCAGATGGTTTTCTTCTAAGTGATTGAAGAAACGGAGCTTAATTTGACCTCAGTTGGCATTAAAATGCAACGTAAGAAGTCTCACTGCATTAGCAGACGGTTTTTCTTCCAAGCCCTACACCAGCAACATCAACTGAAGCAGCTCAACCACCTAACGTATCTTTGTGCAGGACACCATTTTCTAAAAATTTGATTAAATTGTTTTGAAAATGGAAAAATATTGTTTTTGAAAATAAATTGGACTAAAGTTTGAAAATCACCGGACTTCATTTTATCAAAAATATAAGTTACTCAATCATCGACTAATGTCATGGATTGAGGGGGAGAGTGATTTTATTTAAAGTATTTTCAAATAATATATCTTCAAAAGAGTCGGTTTGTACAATAATAAGTGGTGATCTAAAGATTTAATGTTATGTCATGGTATGATTTTCTTTAAAACACAAAGATCTTACAAAATGAAATTTTTTCTGTTCTTGTTTGATTGTGAAATTATTTTATTTTACTTAAAGATCGTTTAAAAACTATCATACCTGACACTAACAATCTTTAATGTCTTGAGTTGGTCCATCTCAATCAATTTCAAAAATAAATCTTGCCACGTCTTTCCCCTAAAATTTTCTAAATGATTTAAATCTTTTGGGATCACAAATCTCAATTGGTTTGAAATTTTTGATCGGGGGAGAGATAGTGATTTAAATCTCTTATCCGTTTAAATGGAATTGGTTTTAGTCCTTTATAGGCACTCCTGCCTCCATGTGCCAAACGATTTCATATATACAATGCACATGTTGAGGAGGAGGATTTATCCAAAAACAAGATGAGTATTTAAACCTGGCCACATATTCCCCCATGTTTTCCAAACCGTATTAAATCACTTGGGATCCAAAATCTCAAAGGGTTTGATATTTTTGATCGGGGGAGAATTTGTGATTTAATTAAGAAATCTGATAAAAGGTGATTGTTTGATTCAATTGTGCAGGCTGCTCTCTCATATGTGCTAAACGCTTTCGAATATCGAAGCACATATTGAGGGGGAGCATTTCAAAAGAAAATAAACTATCGAGGTACAAAAGCTTTTATGTTTTAACATAAAGTACCTTGATTGAGTTTTCAAATGGAGTTTTCAAATGGTTTCTTAAATGGCTTTTGTGATCGTGGATGTGCTTCAAAAGAACTCTTGCCTCTATGTGATAAAATGATTTCAAATATCCTATGCACATATTGAGGGGGAGAATTTTACCAAAGAAATTCAAATGGCTTTTTCTAAAGAAATTGTGATCAAGAAATTATTTCAAAGAAATTATTTAAAAGAACTCTTGCCTCCATGTGCCAAACAATTTTAAACCATATGCACATGTTGAGGGGGAGCATTTCTAAAATGATCAAAACTATTAAGGTACAAAATGCTTTGATCTTGTATCACAAGTACCTTGATTGTTTTTCCAAATGATTTTTCGATTGGTTTCATGAAGGAAAGAACAATACCAAAAGACCGACCAATTTACTTTATGCATGGTGTTATAAGGATGGTTAGGTTAGGTATTCGTTCCCATGATCCGCCAGAACTGAACGGATCTACCCAGGGACAATCCACTAGATAGTGTAGAGTCCTTAGGTATGATGAAAAAAGGAGAAAAATGAGAAATGGGAAGAGTACGGACTGAGACAGAGCTATTACTGGAATAAACCCAACAAGGTTCTAGTTATGAAGTCTCGGTAAGCACTGAAGGGGTTGAAGAATGAAAAAGAAATGAATATGAAAAGGGTGAAAAGAAATAGCCCTCCAATAATTCAACCTTAGGGCAGTAACCGGGTTCAATACATATGCTACTGGTGTTTACTAAGGTAACACTGGTATTGAAGACAAGACATCATGGACCCAGTGATGCACTACACTAAACTTCCCAAGCTACTCAAGTTCCTCTAAAAAGGGCTTGTTTCATTCTCACGGGGAACCGACATAATCTATCGACTTTCTCTTAGAGATTGTTGATATTGAAGAAGGAGACCCTCTCCCTAGTCTCCGACACAGGAACCAAATATGCACAATTGAGTCTAGAGCCAAGAGATCATCCACAATATCTCGTTAGGACACTATATTAATGAAGACTTTCTGTTTCACACAATGTGGAAAGTAAGTTTATATATTAAGAGTCCTACGCATTATCCTTGTGGTATTGCCAGAACATTTGAGTGATATGTAAAGTATTCACAATGAAGATGGAAATCCTTCTAGAGCCAACATCAAACAAGCTCTTGGTGGGTGACATGTGAGATCTTCTCGTAAGATCAAACTTGTGACAACTGGATAGAAACGATGGGGAGATTCAATCTTGAATCAACCTTGGTCCAGGATTGGAATTGACGAATACTTTTGGAAAAACCGTTCGATGTGCAAATCTTCTTTTCGCTAGCACGTCGATTGTGTACTATTTTCAAATACAAAAAGTGTTTTGATTGAAATTTGATCTTTCTCATAAAACCTTCGTTGTATTGCAAAACTCTTTATTCTAAGCAATACGCAATTATTTTCAAATCAATTTTTCATCAATCAGTGAATCTCAATTCGCTGGTTCACTCACTCCGTGTTGTCTTCTTTGAGACATTCCGGTTTGAGAACAGCTAGAACAGCTGCGAAACCCTGTCAAGGAGATTCTTAGGAATCTTACCTGATCACAGGCAGTACTTGTACTGATCAACGGGGAACCGTGGGCCGTGTACCTTAATTCAACGAAAGTGATCAAAGACACTTTCTTGCGCTTTATTGCTAACTGTTGTTTGCAGGTACATTTGGACGGTTGCAGCTGATCAGAATTGAGGAGTCAATCCAAAGCCACATGCTCACAGCATCCACACTTAATTTGAAGAAATCATGACTGGTGCATATCTACATAACCTGGCTCTGATATTTCATACTATGCTTCTGCTTCGCTGTTGCAAATATCATGAACCAGTAAAGCTTCCGCTACTCTGTTGGAAAGATGTCATGATTCAAAAGTGTGAGCATGTCGGTCCAAAAGTCACAACTTCACATGATGGCAACACAATAAAGGGTGATCCAGAGATTTACTGTAGCTGACGATCTTAATGAAAGCTCGAAGATCATCAAAGATGTAGATCAGTTAAAGGCCTCCACTAAAAGTACAAATCAATGCAGACTTTGAAGTTGCACTACTTAAGCACAAAGATTGTGAAAGTGAAGAATTAAAGTCTACGAGCTCAAGACTAAAGATAAAATAGAATGCTAGGATTCGAAATGTAAAACATGGGGTGACCTCCCTTAGGGGAAGATTGTTAGGAATTAGAAAATTCCATAGTGAATTGTCGGTCACCCCAAGTATTATCTAGCATAAGTTAGCTCGTAGACATATCATTAGTTACGTTATTTATTAGTTTATTAGTTAGTTGTTAGTTTAGTTTAGCGTAGTGTAACACCGTGGAGGAAGGACGGGTCTTTACCCACTGTATGCCTGATCCACAGTCCGATAGGAGGACGGTATGTTTGTAACTATAAATACCCCTTCCATCCATGGAAGGGGTGGTGCTTCATTTCAATCTAACATTTCCTTTGTTTAAACCTCTAGCAAGAACACCCTCTCTCTCTATCTTTCTCTCTCTAAATATGGCAAACATGTATTTTTATCATCCAAGACCACTCGAATCATCTACACAATAATATATCGATCCTACATCTAGGACAACCGTGACATGAAGCAAGTGGCGATCACGGTTCGGTGATACCAAGATCTATGTGGGTAGATGTTTCGAAATTTAATGGGGCTGATTTAGAAAGCTGGATATTCGCCATCAACGAGTACTTTCAACTTCTCGAGACATCGGTCAAGCAATGACTAAAGGCTGTTGGTTTCAACTTGGATGGGGACGCTGTAGAATGGTTTTGATGGATGATACGCAACAAGCTGATCATCAGTTGGGACACCTTTTTGGAGAATTCCAAGAATCGACTTGGTCCTTCTAAGTATGAGGATCCTTAAGGAGCTCTATCTAAGCTCTTGTAAATAGGTATGGTGGCATAATATCTTAGTGAGTTTGAAAAACTCATTAATCGAGTAACGGATATCTCAAAAAACCTACTCATCCCATTTTAAATATCCGGTCTCAAACCAACATTAGAACGGGAACTCCTTGTTGCAAAGCCTACGACGCCGGGCGAATATTTTTCATTGGCACGCATTACTGAAGCACAGTTTGAAAATCAATGGTCTAACACAGTCGTTACCAAAACACGCGACACCAATACAATCGTCCAAACAATCAAACCAACTACTTCATGATTCTCTGTTAATAACCTGAATTCAGGAAAACCACCCCTATTACCTACACCGATTCCACCAACAGCCAACACTAACACTACATATCACTTGCTATCAAACGGATTTCTCTGGCAGAACGCCAAGAATGTCTTAACAAGGATTTATGCTTCATTTGTGATAATAAATTTGTGCATGGTCATAAATGTCCTAATAAGTTTCTGTTGCTTATGTCGGGAGAGGAAGACGACACGGGAGCTGATATCTCATACGAGGCAGATGAAGCGGTGGTGAGTGGAGATATTTCCATCCTTAATTCATTGATTGGACATGGGAGCCTTCGATCTCTATGGCTATGGGAAAAAGTGGTAACGGGTGAAGTCCAAGTGCTCATTGATAATAAGAGTATGGATAACTTTGTACGACCTGATGTGGCGGAAATAATGTGCATACCAATAAAGGCAACAAAACCATTTAAAGTTTTTATTGGAAGTGTTGAGACCTTAATGTGTGAAAGTGTTTCTTCACAAGTGTCGATTCATATGCAAGGACTGTCAACGGAAGTCGACCTCTATGTATTGCCCATGAAGGGTCCCGATGTGGTTTTAAGGATAAAATGGCTACAAAAGTTGGGAAAGGTGACACATGATTATGCTCAACAAACCATGGAGTTCACGCGTGTCAATAACGTATTCGTTATGAGGAGATGACGTTGCACATGAAGCGCATTAGTCTCCATTGTATGCAAGCGTTGTTGGGAACATAAGATGTATACAGGATTTATGAGCTTCACAGCTTGTCGGTCGAAGAGCAGGATGTCGAGACAACACCAAAGGCTACGGGTTCGGGACATCCCGAAAGTCATCAACTTTTGGAAAAATTTAATTCGCTTTTTCAGGTACCTACTTCTCTACCCCCACATCGATTAATTGATCATCGTATTCATTTAATTCCCAATACAAAACCCCTCAATGTTCGACAGTATCGTTATCCTCATTATCAAAAGGGTGAGATGGAGAAATTAGTTTACGAGATGTTCCTCTTCCGTATTGTTGGTTAAAAAGAATGATGGAAGCCACCGTTTTGGTGTTGATTATCATGCCCTAAATGCGGTAACGGTAAGGGATAAATTTCCTATACCCACGGCAGATGAGATGTTCAATGAGTTAGGAGGGGCTATCATTTTTACTAAACTTGTTTTACGAGTTGGGTACCATCAAATACGAGTTTACGATCGGGATATCTACAACAGTGTCTTTCGTACTCATGATGGCCATTATGAGTTCTTTATCATGCCCTTCGGACTCATCAATTCCCCATCTACTTTTCAAGCAACAATTAACCGGTTGTTTTCTCCCTACTTGCGTAAATTTTTTATTGCTTTCTTTGATGATATGTTAATTAATAGTAATACTCTTACTGCGCACATGGAACATTTGCAATGTGTTTTTCAGTGTCTATATGAGCAACAATTTTTTGTCAGGAAATCAAAGTGTGTATTTAGAGCTGCCACTCTCGAGTACTTAGGGCACATTATATCGGGAAACGGAGTAGAGATACATTAGAAAAAGATTTGGGCTGAAATGAGTGGCAGGTACCTAAAAACAAATGACAAGTACGTGGGTTCTTGGGCATGGCAGGGTATTACCGTCGATTTATCAAAGGGTATGCCACCCTTAACCAATCTTTTACAAAAGTACGGATTTAAGTGGGGGGAGTTAGAAGCTAAAGCGTTTAAAGGACTTCAGCAGCAGTTGACCAACGCTCCTATTTTGGGACTCCCAAATTTTAATGAGATTTTTGTTATAGAGGCCGATGCTTCGTCAGAGTGTATTGGTGCGATTTTACTTCATAATAATCAACCTCTTTGCTATTTTAGTCGTAAGCTGGGTCCACGCATGCGTATTGCTGCCACATATCAAAAGGAGTTATTTGAAATTGTTGAGGTTATCTAAAAGTGGCGACAGTATTTGGTGGGGTAGCAGTTTATAGTTCGTACGGATCATAAGAGCATTAAGGAGCTTATGAAGCAAGTCATTGAGACACCACTTCAACAGAAGTATGTAAGGAAATTGATTGGCTTTAATTTTGTTATCGAGTATAAACTCGAGGTTACAAACAAGGTTGTCGATGCCCTTTCGCGAGTATTTGAAGATGGTGAGGATGTGATCGCGTCTTTCATGTCCATGAGCCAACCCTTGGTGGGGCTGGTTAATTAACAATTTGAAATAGGAGAATAACACTTTGGAGGAGTTGCACGAGTTACACCAAAGGTTGGATCGTATGGAATTATCATCAAAATTTAGGCGTGAGAACGGCCTATTAATTTTCCACGATCGTTATTACATGGGGGCTGATTCTAAATTAAAATGCCATTGTTACAAGAGTTTCACAGCACTCCGAATGCCGGTCATGGTGGAACTAAGAAAATGCTGGTAGGGTTTTCGCCCTTGTTCTATTGGAAGGGTATGCGGAAATCAGTTGAAAATTTTATCAAGCACTATCTAGTTTGAAAACAAACTAATACTTGACATAAGCACCATGTGGTTTCTTACAGCCTTTACCAACGCCGTCCGCGGTATGGGAAGATGTGTCCATGGATTTCATTATAGGACTTCCTGTTTCAAATGGTCTCACAATCATTCTTGTGGTAGTAGATTGTTTTCCTAAGTATGCACACTTTGGAACATTACCAACTAGTTTCAATGCCCATAAGGTTGCTGAGGTATTTATGGATATCGTGGTTAAGCATCATGGGATTCCTAAAACGATTGTGTCTGACCGTGATCCTATCTTTGTTAGTAAGTTCTGGAAACAATTGTTTCAAATTAGTGGTACTCAGTTGAATCATAGTACAACATACCATCCTCAGACGAATAGGCAAACGAAGGTAGTCAATCGTTGGCTTGAAAAATATTTGCGAGCTATGGTGGTGGGTTGACTACATCAGTTGGTGCGGTTTTTGTCATGGGCAGAATATTGTTACAATACTAGTTATCGTAGTAGTATTAAGATGTCTTCTTATCAAGCCTTGTATGGGAAGCTACCGCCATTGGTTATTCCATACCCACAAGGTTCATCGAAGGTAGCACATGTGGACGAATTATTGGTGGAACGAGACAGCCTACTCCAATAGCTTAAGCCAAACTTGTTGACTGCTAAACATCGCATGGAAATTAAGGCTGATCGCAAGCGTCGAGAGGTATAATTTAATCCAGGGAATAGGGTGCTTGTCAAGTTGCAACCATATCGATAACTTACTTTAGCCAGGCGTCTATCTAATAAGTTGTCTAAAAGATATTATGGACCTTTTGAAGTAATTGAACGTATAAAAAAAGTGCCTTACTGCATCACGTTGCTTGCTAGGAGAAAAATACATTCGGTATTCCATGTTTTGATTTATAAGCCCTTTTCAGGAAATAGCAGTGAAGAAGTATCAAATCTACATGAAGAGTTACAAAAGGAGCACCCTGTGGAGCAACCTCTTTCGATATGTGATTCACGCACGGTGTTGCAAAATGGGATTCCAACTCGTCAAGTATTGTTGCTATGGGTCGGCAGTTCACCAGAGGAGGCTACATGGTAATGGTTGTCAGATTTTCAAGCAACATATCCTGCTTATTACCTTGAGGACAAGGTGATTTTTGAAAGGGGGGGATGTTGGCCTTTATAATGGGATCTATGGTCTTAACGTTTCAATCAGAATTGTACCGAGTAAATGTTGTGCAAAGATTAAACAAACTGTAAATGTGTTTATGTATTAATCAAATATGTCATCATGTTTTTACAAACGAATGTATTGTGTATATATACTGTAATGAAAGGGTACATGAACCATTGTGCCGGTTCTTGCGTATGAACAGCTATTTGTAACTGTTTCTGTAACTGCTGTGTAACTGCTTCTTTGACTTTCGTATGGTTGACTTTTGTTGACCGGGTCATTTGGGGTTGTGACTGGTTTAGACGGGTCGATAGTGATTAACCCAATATTCTCCCCCTTAATCACAATCGGCTTGCTTTAGATCTTTGACTCCAATTAGTTGTCTCATGGTGAGAAATCTGATCTTCGGTAATGCCTTTGTCAGTATGTCAGCCTTCTGAAATTCTCCACTTATGAATTTGACTTGTAGGTCTTCTCTTTCGACGCATTCTCTTATAAAGTGGTATTTTATATCAATGTGCTTACTTCTTCCGTGGAATACGGGATTCTTCATTAGTTCTATGGCGAACTTGTTGTCGACCAGTATTGTAACTTTCTCTTCTTCCGTGTGTGTAAGCTTGCTAAGCAGTCTTTTTAACCATAATGCTTGTGTTGCTGCTGCTGTTGCTGCAATGAATTCGGACTCACATGATGATAGAGCTACCATGGCTTGCTTTTGTGTACTCCAGCTGATTAGTGATTCACCGTAGTATAAAATAATTCCAGTAGTGCCTTTGCCTTCTTGAGTGTTGACTCCGTAGCTGCTGTCACTATAACCTTGTATCTGTTTTCTTCCATTGTACTTGTAGGTGATTCCATAGTTTTTTGTTCCTTTAACGTAGCGTAGTACTTGCCTTATAGCTTTCATGTGTTGTTCCTTTGGTTCTTGCATAAAATGACTAAGTAATCCAACGGAATAACTTAAGTCGGGTCTTGTATGTAGCAAATATCGTAAGCATCCAATCAAGCTTCTATATTCAGTTGAGTTGACCATTGTTTCTTCAGTGTTCTTTGTTAGTCTTGTTCCTGGATCCATAGGTATTAAAGTTTCGTTGCAATCTAGCATTCCAACTTCTTTTAGGATCTTGCTTGCGTAGGCGGATTGCTTTATTGATATGTCACTTCCAGTTTGTGTGACTTCAATTCCTAAGTAGTAGGATAGTAATCCTAGGTCACTCATCTCGAATTTCTCTTCCATTTGAGCTTTGAACTTGTCTATTTCTTTCTTTGGTGTGCCAGTGATGATTAAATCATCCACATAGACTCCTACTAGAAGTATTGAGTCTTTTGACTTCTTTGTGTAGACAGCTTGTTCTAAAGCGCACTTCTTGAAATCTAAGGACTTCAAGGTATTATCTAACTTTATGTTCCATGCACGTGGTGCTTGTCTTAATTCGTATAGAGCTTTTATCAATCTGTATACTTTTCCATTTTCTTTTATAAATCCTTCGGGTTGTGTAACATACACTTCTTCTTTTAAGTCTCCATGCAGAAATGCAGATTTGACGTCTAGGTGATGTACTTCCCATTTTTTATTAGCAGCTATGGCTAATAGTAATCGGACTGTTTCCATTCTTGCTACAGGTGCAAAGACTTCTTCAAAGTCTATGCCATGCTCTTGTATGTAGCCTTTTGCTACTAGTCTAGCTTTATGCTTGACTATATTTTCATTAGCATCTTTCTTGGTCTTAAATGCCCACTTTAATCCAATGGCTTTATGTCCTTTTGATAGTGTGGTTAGTTCCCATGTATTGTTTCTATTAATGGAATCTAATTCGACCTTCATTGCTTCGATCCATTTTTTATCGTTCGATGCTTCCTTGTAATTCTTGAGTTCATCTTCAGCTAGTAATAAATGCTCGGGTAAAACTTCCTCGGTATTTTCATATAAATCATTCAACGTCCTAAAACCTTGTAGTGGTGTATGATCAAAGTTTGGATGTAATTTCCGGGTTGTAGTTGAGTTACTTTGATTGGTTGAATGTCTTGAGGTAGTTGGTGTAATTTGAGTATTTATTCTTGATGAAATTGTAGATGGTGTGCGAAATGTTTGTGATTGTGAGGGTAAGTCAGTTGCTGATGTATCATATTCATGATCATCATTTGCAGGGATATCATAGTCTTCTTCATCTGGATGGTTTTTGTTTTCCTGATGTTCATCTGTGGCTTCAAGGTTTTCGACTTTGAAGTCAAACCATTCGGGTTCATCATTGGTGTGTTCATCTAGGTAATCCTTCCAGTCCCATGCGTCATCCTCCTTAAACTTCACATCTCTACTAACACATATTCTTTGTGTTGTTGGATTAAACAGTCTATAAGCTTTTGATCCTTGTTCGCTTCCGAAGTATACCATTTTGTTACTTCTATCATCTAACTTTGTTAGATGTTGTGATGGTACCTTTGCATATGCTATGCAGCCAAAAACTCTTAAAGTTTCTAAGTTTGGCTTCTTCTTCTTAATTGCTTCATATGGAGTGATGTCTTCTAAGGCTCTTGTAGGAACGCTGTTTAGAATGTATATAGCGTGTCTAACAGCTTCAGCCCAAAAGTTTTGTGGCATATTAGTTGCTTTCATCATGCATCTCGTAGTAGACATAATTGTCCTATTTCTTCGTTCAACAACTCCATTTTGTTGTGGTGAGTAAGGTGCGGTTAGTTGTCGTGTTATGCCATTTTCTTTGCAGTATTGAGTGAATTCGTTAGATGTGAATTCTCCTCCACGATCAGTTCTTAACATTTTCAATGTTATCCTTAGCTCCTTCTCTATTGTTTCTTTGTATTCCTTGAAAGTACCGAAAGCTTGATCTTTCGTACTTAGGAAATACGCCCACATATATCTTGAGTAGTCATCTACTAACAAGAATATATATTTCTTTCCAGATGGTGTTGGTGGTGTAATTGGTCCACATAAATCTCCGTAAACTAAATCTAATGGTGATGCTGATCTAGTTTTTGCTTTCTTGGGAAATGGTGCTCTGCTGTGTTTACCAACTAAACAAACATCACAAATTTGTGTTGTATGTTTAATGGCAGGTATTCCATGAACTAACTCTCTTTGAGTCATAGATTTTAATGATTCAAAGTTGAGGTGTCCTAATCGTGCGTGCCATAACCAAGTGTTGTCACTTAGGTTTGTTAATAAGCAAACAGGTGTGCCTATCTTCAGACTTGCTTTGTATAGACGATTTCTTTGTCTTGTGACTTTCAAGAAGATTTTGTTGTCCATGTCATAAAGTCGTAGTTCATCGTCGTCCATTACAACTTTACAACCTATTTCAGTATATTGTCCAAGGCTCAATAAATTGTTTTTCAAGCTAGGAATGTAATAGACTTGAGATATGATTCTTTGTTTCTCGTCTTCACATTCTAATAGGATTGAACCTTTTCCTTTAATATCTACATGAGATCCATCTCCAAATCTTACTTTTCCACCAACGTTCTCATCTAGTTCTTTAAAGTGTTCTCTTATTCCAGTCATATGGTTACTAGCTCCAATGTCTAAATACCATTGACTGTCAACACTTGTCTCTTTATATCCTACATCTTCTTCATGTAGCGAGACCTTTTTATCTTTTAGCTTTGTTACATGTGGGTCTTCTAATATTGCCATTAATAAGGTAGGTTCTAAGTCCTCCTCGACAAGATTAGATTGCATACTAGTGTTTGGTTTTGAATAACACTTAGATGCATAATGACCAGTCTTATTGCACTTGTAACATCTAACTTTGCTAAAATCAATATTCTGTTTGTTGAAGTGATTGTGAGTGTTTTCTCCATCCTTCTTCTCATGGTTAATTTTATAGTGGTTCTTCCATCCTTTATATTTTCCACGTCCACGTCCTCTGAAATTTTTCCCTCTATTGTCATGTCGTGTGAACATCAGTTTGTCTTGACTGTCCACTTGTTTTCCTTTCTTGAACTTAATCCTCTCTTCGTAGGTCTTAAGTCTTCCTATTGCCTCTTCTAATGTCATTTCACTTAGATCGGAATATTGTTCTATAGATGCGACTATTTGCAGATACCTTTCGGGTACAGCATTTATTAATTTCCGTACTAAGGTTTCATCTTCTATTGTGTGTCCTAGACTAGCGGCTTTGTTTACGAGTGTTGTGAGTTTTGTGGTGAAGGTGTCGACTGTTTCATCTTCCTTCATATATAACATCTCAAATTCGGATTTGAGTGTTTGTATTCTTGCTTGTTTAACTCTGTCTTCGCCAACGTGTCTAGTTTTCAAAGCATTCCAAATGTCTTTTGCGGTTTTGTGCTTTGTTATTTAAAGTAATTGTTCTTCGGGTAAGGCTTGATAAAGGAAAGCAATAGCGGTTTTATCCTTTTTCTTATTGGGTTGAGTCGTATCAGTCGGCTCAATTGTTTCCCATAAACCATTCGCTTCGAGAATGATTTGCATTCGAATTGCCCATAGTGAGTAATTCGCGGGCTTTAGGATTGGGCATTGAAATTGGGGTGTACTATTCGAAATGTTAGTACTGGGTTCCTTTTAACCACTGTCGTTCGTCATATCTTAAAATGATAATGACAATAAATCTCCAATAAAGAATTTTAACACAAAGTGTTTTTATTTATAAAATTCGTATTTCTTAAAATGAGCTCTTAATGTTTTATCTTCCTCAAAATGGGTGTAAAACTTTTCTAGGTATAGTTTTAACAATTTTTAAACTATCCTTGGAGATTATAAAAAAAATGAATAACTAAGGTTAATTACTCCTTACAAATTATTCCTAATCAGTATTCTAAGCAGTGTAAAAACTAGGTTAGATATACTATACAAAATATGATAAGATTTTAATAATGTTTTAAAATAACTTATCAATCTAAAACAATATATATCAAAGTATATAAAGTAAAAATAAAGTGGTTTTTGAAATCTTTGGAACATGGAGGGGTTGATGGTTTAACCCGATGCCTTAACAAAGTAAAATCCTGTGTGGCCCTTATCTTTATACACGCGTCCTTCTTATAACCCTTTTGTTTTCTTATCCCCTTTTGAGATAAAAACACACGCGTACTTATGTTTCTTTTCTGAGACCAAAATATTATTAGTCTCTTTCTCTCTCTAAAGAAGATAACTTAGATCTTCTTCTTTCTTCTCCAATAAACGACGGTTTGACCGGCCTCTTTTGATGGCGGTGTTTTATGGCCGTCCCTTCTACTTTCTCCGGTGTTATGTTCTGTACGAGCAATGTCGTCCCTCTAACTTGAAACCTAGGGTTTCTGCTTATTTGGGGGTTTTCTGATCCGAGAGTATTTTTACGATTGGAGTTTGCTAATGAATCAATTGGGGTTTTCAATTGATCCTTCTGGGCTTGATTCCGTTTAAGAACAGGTGTGTTCGTTCTAATTCGAATCTTTACTTAGTGCCCTAACTGATGACACTCGTATTAGTTTTTATTTTGAATCAAATGTTTAAACGATTGAGTTCGTTTTTCTGATCCTGTTGGGATTGGGTATACGAGACTGGTTTCGAAATTTTTTTTTTGCTAGTTTGATTTGTTGCCGGGTTGTGAGTAATCACCAAGTGATTATACCCCTGTTGCGACAAACGTTTGAGACACAAAAAATGACGTCTGGATTTTGTGTTCTTAGCGATTTGCAAAAAAAAAAAAAAAAATATTCGAAACTGGTCTTGTTTTTTTGATTCTGGAACTTTTACGAGTCAAGGTAAATGATGATTATTGGTTGATAGACCAAACCGCTCTGATACCAATTGTTGGCCTTTATAACGGGATCTATGGTCTTAACGTTTCAATCACAATTGTACCGAGTAAATGTTGTGCAAAGATTAAACAAACTGTAAATGTGTTTATGTATTAATCAAATATGTCATCATGTTTTTACAAACGAATGTATTGTGTATATATACTGTAATGAAAGGGTACATGAACCATTGTGTTGGTTCTTGCATATGAGCAGTTATTTGTAACTGTTTCTGTAACTGCTGTGTAACTGCTTCTTTGACTTTCGTATGGTTGACTTTTGTTGACCGGGTCATTTGGGGTTGTGACGGGTTTAGACGGGCCGATAGTGATTAACCCAATAAGGGAGTGTTAGGACCGCGGTTCAAGAAGGGGGTCGCTCCAAAAGGATAACGACTTCCCCGGCTTAGCACAAGGACTTCGTGATGGGTTAGGATAACCATCATAATTTATCTATTGTTTAGTATATGTGTTTACGATACATGTTTGAGTTGTTAGGATAAGTCTGTGTGTTTGTGTGGGATTATCTCATGACTAGCTATGTAGTTAATCTCGGCGATATCTCGCCGTTATCTCGTCGATATCTCGTATCTCGCCCTTAGAAAAAATATCGGTTCAAAATATCGGCCCCAAATATCGGATCCGATAATATCGGCGATATTGGCCGATATTTTGACGATATTTTGAAATCGGCAATATTTACGATATTTTGATGAGATTTTAACTTCTCTTTTTTTGGAAATAAGATCTGTTAGAGGAAACGATGGAATTTTAACTTTCATTATCTAATAAGGTATTCCCTGAATTTTCCTTGTTTTTTGAATTTGATCGTTTGTATCGTAACTCATCTTCAATGGAGCCAAAGTGTAAATGACTACTGAATGCTTTTTTTATTAGGTTGAAGCTGATATAACAACGTCAACCGAGTCAAAGTAGGCTTCTCTTTTATTGTTATTAATTTATCGTATTATGCATTTTCTTACCAACATATGTTGTGCTTTATGATAGGGAACGAACTATTGGTAGCTGTTGATTTGAGTTTAACTGCATTGAAAGTGGAACTAGCTGCAGAGCTTAACCGAGCTATTGGTTCCAAATGCTCGCCTGAGGATATGTATGACTTGAGTACCTTTTCTCTTCATTTAGGATCTAAGAATCTAAGGTATCTTTTTAAACTATGATAGTTTTGGAATTTATTTCACCTTTATATCTTAACTTGTGTCATGACATCAAGATTACTATTTTAGAAAGTTGTTGCAGAGGTCTGTTGAATTGACTACGGAAGATGAGGATTCAGCCAATTCAAGTGAGGAAGACCAAACATCTGCCGAAAGAAGTTGGACTCTTTCAAGATCTACAATTCCGATAAGGTCAGCATCTCCAAATACTTGAGTTTACTAGCTTATTAAACATAAGCTAATCCAAACACTCACCATGAGCTTATGAGCCTATGATATGTAAACCATAAAGTGCTTATATAATATAAGAATAAGCCCGATTAATAAGCTTAACCAAACACCACCCCCTAAGTTTATAGTAATTGAAAAGAAAGTGACAACACAATGGTTGACATCAGTTTTTGTTTTTGAAGGCTGAAAAGAGGGAATCGGGTAATGATCCTTGAGAGTTGCGACGCTAATATGATGCTGCAATATTCTTTTTATACTAAAATGTAAGACTATTTCTTTAGTCTCTCTTAGAATTGCAAGAAGAGATGTTCATAGGTGGAAAAATAGATGGGTTAGGTATGGGTTAAAATGGGTCACTACGCATTCTTAAACATAAAGCGTTGAGTCATTAGGCGCAAGTTCATGGTGCTTTCGAGTGTCATAGGAGATTGTGTATTTCTGGGTCAATTATTCTTTAATGCTATGATCATTCTATCAATTATCTCGTAGTTACTTTGATCATTCTATCAATTATTCATAATATTCTCTTTTGTATAGTCAATTTATGAGTAGTAGTTTATCAGGTGAGCAAATAATTACTTTTCCTGCATAATTGACTTGAATTGAATCCTTTTCCTGCGCACTCATATTTTGACCATTATTCCTCACTTATATTACAATTTCCTTATGAAATTAGGTTGCTTTGGATATCAGTTGAAGGGTCAAAGGAAATTCTCAAGAATGACGAGCATTTGTTGAGTCTGAGGAAAAGGAGTCTTTGAGTAATTGTAGAATTGTGGTAGATGCTAGATAAATGAATGAACTGTTCAATGTAATCTGCTTATGAATTTTAGCCTAAAGTTGAATCCGGTTTATATGATGTAATTGAGATTAAAATTTGGAATTTGTTTAGCTTTATATAAAAATCTGGATTTTTAGTTTTATATAAAAATCTGGATGTAAAAATAGCACTATATAATTTGTCACACTTTTAAGTGCGAACTTTTTAATCTATCCGCTTTTCTAGTTGGATTTTGGTTGGTTTGTTCGCACTTTTAAATGTGGAGTTTTCATAATTGTTGACATTTTAAAGAGTAGCTCCTTGTTTTGTTCACACTTTCAAATGTGGACTATTAAATTTTTATCCACGATATTATGGCTTTTAGTTTTCTTTGTTTTAAAAATAGGCGGGGATCTCATACAATCACTTGGGAAGATTGGTGTAAATTTGAGTCCATGTAAATATCCTTGTATGTATGGGTGCCGCACTACTAGTTGGTAGTGCTTTTTGGCTTGTTCAATGAAAATCAAATTTCAAAAAAAAAAAAAAAAAAAAAAAAAAAACTATGTGATAAAAAAAATATATATTTCTTTACACTAACTTATGTGAATAGTCTATTTATATATTCACGAAAATAAATGTGGCGATTCACTATAATTTTGTAATATCTGATATTCTCATTTAAGAGGAAAGTGTGGAGAATGAAATTGTACGCGTTTTAATGTATGAAGATGTATCTAATAAAATGTGTAAAAATGCTTTTTGGTAGTGACCGTCATACTCATTTCCTTATCTTAGTCATGATTCTAGCTAGTTAAGCAAACTAAGTTACGTACGCTCATCCGCCTAAAAGATGAAGACATGCAGCATGATTACATGAGGTTACTAGCTGGCAAGACGGCAGCATGACTCCACCTTATGCGATCAGTGACATGACAAAAGATCCGGTCTTTTCAGCATCACAGTTTCTGAGGTCAAAATTATCAAAATCAGCACCAAATAAAACACCTATATAAAAATATTCTTAGATTTCTTTCGACCGACATGGATCAATGGTTCCTGGAAACTTCACAATGTTTATAAATATTTTCTTGGTAAAGACACGTATTACACACTCCACAAGCATGCAGCAACACACGCGTCCTATGACTCATAATCGTCACTACTTACGTTAACAATTTATCTATATCCCAAAAAGCAGTAGTATCTTCATCAATCGACCTTTTGAAAATCCTAAAAAGCCATAGTTTCCATACTTCATGTTTGTGACCATGATGAAAGTCTTCCTCCTGTGTTTTGTTGTGAGTGCTCCGCTTATCGGAGCATTCTGGTCTTTTCCAGGACCACATCATCATGAAACTGAAGTGGTCCTGAAAGATCGTGAAAAAATTATTATCAAATTTGATGACCAACTCAATGGAGGCACAAAAGTCTCGGTCACAGAACCAGATGAGATTACACCAACTGAGAATCGTTTGTTTAGAAAGTGTAGGCATAGGCTCGCTAACGCGTTTCGTTGCACGAAAAACGCAGTTTCGGACAAAACTCACGAAGTTTTGTCGGATATAGGAAACTTTGAGAAACATGCGAAAGATGTTGTAGATAACGCGGTCGGAAAAATAGGTGAACCTAAAGAAACGTTGTCCGAAAAAATAACCGAAACAGTTAAGTCGGTAGGAGAAAACGTGAAATCCGCAGTTAAGCAAACCGTAGGCATGGTTAATATCGGGGATAGTGGTACAGTAGGAACACTCAAAGACTCGGTAGTAAAGATTGAAGATTGGGATATAGTCGATTCACCAAAACGTATAGGTGAAGATATCGAGAGTAACGCTAGTCGAAAAATTGAACAAGGAGTTGAAGAAGTACAAGAAACTGTAGATTTTATTAAGGATTCAACTCCAGACGAGCTTTATACACAATGTCAAAACAAGATTTGTGATGCTTTTTACGTTTCTTTCGAGACAATAGGATCAGTTATAAGTTGGTTTCACTTATTCGGTTTTTCGTCTGCTTATGGGATGGGTGTATGGGTTACGTTTTTCTCGAGCTGTGTTTTGCGTAAGAGCTTATCCAAACAACAATTTGGGTTGGTATTAAATAAGATCAATATGGTTTATTTTCGGGGAATGAGTTATTGTGTTGGTGCAGCTCTCTTTGGGTTTCTTGTGAGTCAAGGAAGAAAAGGGGCTTCTTCAAATAAGATGGAGATGTTTCAAGGATTTATTCTTGTGTGTGCACTTGTGACGAGTTTGATTAATATGATTTTCTTGGAGCCTCGAGCAACAAAGGTAAAAATACGTCTACATAAAGATTAGCCAAGTATTCGTGTAAAAAAATGTGACCATGGTAGAAAAGGTCAATGGTTGAAAATTAAATGCATAACCTAATTTGCATCAGATCTCGGTCATTGAGCGTGCATCTAACAACAAAGATTAGTTTAAGGCTTCTCATGGTCATAGATGCACATATCAATGGGTGGGAATAAGATTTCTAGCCATTGATCTTTGCATTAGGTGATCATGAGTGACTACACTTGCGAAATATTTATGAAATGTGTAACACCCCGACCCGACAAGGGTAAAGATATCACAATACGGTTTCATATCAGAACTTTAAATACTATACAATAGCGGAAGCCTTTACAAAATATTCAAAAAGAAAACATAAATAGCTAAAACTTCAAAATAAATCTAAGATCTCTATGGTAAAGTCTTGCTCTCAGCTCTACTCTCAAACCCAGATCAGCTATCCTATAAGCTCATCTTGAAATGCTAAATACCTGCCGCAGGAAAAGAAAAGTGCGGCTGAGCTTACAAAGCCCAGTGAACAGATATAACAGAAACAAAAACTAAACAAAACAAATATACGAATAACGAAAATAATATGAAATAATGACGAAGGATCTTTTAGGATTCTGCGGAAGTACATATATACAGGAATCCAAACAACCACATAACTATTTAGACATCACATAGCACATCAATGACACAAACACAATCACATCAGAACAACCAAACACTTAACATATCAAGAATAACATATTACGTATAAGCCAAACGGAAAGTCTAAAAGCTAACGGAAAACACTTTCTAGTAAATAAACATGGCATTCATACAAATCAATGAAGAAACATTTAAAACACTTAATTCAATATTGCAGCAGCGGAAATGGCAGACAAGTCATGACAGACATAAATAACAAAACCAGTTCTCATATCAAATCCTAACCTTAACAGAGTTTCAACATGGCAAGTCACATACGCAGACAGATAATTAACCTTCAAAACACTCAATTACACACTAGCACATTCATCTCGCAGATCAACGCATTCACATAAAGATAACAAATTAAAATATCAGATATACGAATCATATTTTAACGTATTAGTCTTATCCTAGCATGGCAACTAATAATCACTTAAACAAATACGTCATAAGCACATTTATTAATCATAACATATTAGAAATATCTTTCTTCTTCAAAAGGTAACATCAGAAAATAAATGGAGTAGCTAGCTCCCAGAATTTTGTGAAGACGCGTATTTCACACGACATCATCCACCAGATAACATATCGGATAACAGATCAGATCTAGGATGCATCCATACGCCCCTTCCTACATATTCACAAATATGCTTCACCATCCAGAGACGTGGCAGAACATCACTCTACTGCCCTAGAGTCATATCAGAGGTGCATCACTGATACGGACATGGAACCCCCATGACTAGTTAAATATTTGGTTATTATCAACCCACTTAAGCCAAACAGATTTTCAGATATGGCACAGATCATAGTCACACACAAGGTCACAGAATCATATCATATAGTTCATATCATAAGGTTCATAATCCAGATAGTCAGAAATCATAAGTTCATATCATAGTGGCATATCATACATTCATAAACAGAAGTTCATAACCAGAGGTTCATAATCATAAGATTCATAATCCAATATAGCAGGATTCGACAAATATATATATCAAAGTCTTCCTAACATAAGTTCACATCAGATATTGCATAGTTCACTAGAACACAAGATCAGATAAATAACAGATCAAACATTCAGAAAAGGGTTCATAGCAATGGCATCGGAGATCCTAATAAACATAAGAGATATGACGAAGAAGGAAAACATGAGGGACCTTTACTGAAAAGGTCAGAATAGCTGAACGATAACACAAGTGTCTTAAAGTAAGACAGAATATCCGTACCTTAAAGCAAGTGAAAAGAAAGCAAACGAATGAACGAATACGAAGATGTAACGTCGCGTCTCCTCCAACGAATCTACACGGATTATGATTTATTTAATGCTTATTAGTACAACAGATTTATCTCATTAATACCTTTAGAGTTGTCAGATTATTCTCATTTTTAGTGACGGACAGAATTACAACGTTTTAGGGTTTCAATTATTAATTAGCCAAACGTATGGGTTTAATATGATAATTATCTTATTTAAGAGCTTTTATGATCATTATTCATAGCATAGGGTTTACAAATGTCAAAGACGGATTTTTTTAAGACTCTCTTTCAAAATAGTTTACACAATCTATAACTCACATGAAAATAACGAAATTACACAATTAGCTTTTAACCCTTAATCAACTTCCTATTTATGTTCTAGGGTTTCCATACTTTTAATATTACTTAATACGCATTCAATTAACATGTTATTCTTTTTAATGACTTCCACTTTGACCTAGAACGTATGAAAACTCAAACGGAAATTAACTCAAACTCATGCATGTCCTTACGTAATTTATTTATACATGTTGACCCATAATTACCCAAAATTACATGTTGCACCTTTAACATCTTTAATTATACGATCTAACCTTCTATTATCAGATTTTTACACTTCTAGCCCAAAGGTTTTAGAATTTACAAAACATACCCTTTTAAGTTAAATACAATTCGAATGGCCCTCTAAATATCCAAAATTACACGTTTAACCCCCACACTTATTTTATACGTTTAGTACATGTCTTTTACTGTTTTACAAAAATAACCTTTAAGTTTCAATATTTACAAAACCAACCCACAACTTTTATGTAAAACCGATTAGGGCATAATTCGAAAACAAGCCCTAAACCTAGGTTACACCAATCATTAGCCCATCATTACTACTTCATTAATTACCTTCAATGATTACAAGGAAACCCTAGTTCATGAAAAACCCTAATCGCCCCTTTTAAAAACCTTTCCTTTTTATGCGTTTTCGAACAAGAAAAACCCAAGACAATTCACACAAGCTTCGAATTCATGATTATGCATTTTATTTAGGTCTTATAACATGTAATAGCTTCTGTAAAAATCAAATCATGATCTCTAAAAATATTATAAGCTCATTCGTTAATTATATACGCTTTCTAGGGTTTTTGATTCCAAGTAATTTCATACGACATATTAAACATGCATGGCCAATTTTTATGTGTTCTATACGACTTATAGGACTGAATTCAACATTAGAAACATACCCTTGATGAGCTTGAATCGTTGGAACAAAAGAAGCACAAAACCTCTATTTGCCGAACCCTAACTCACCCAAAAACTCCCCACGACTAAAACAGCAGCTCTGGAACTCAAAAACTATTTTTCCCACCTTCTATACCTTGAATCTCGTCCAAGAAAATTGGTCTCAAGCTCTGGAAACTAGAAGTCGAATTGTTTAGGGTTTTTAGGTCGGTTTGTGTTTAATCGATATTTAGGGATTATGGGAACCGAATATATGTATATATACTTGAGTTACTATTTTTCTTGTTGGCTTTATAATGCATTGGACTTAAATTAAATGGTCTCTTAATATTATAAATTTATATTGGGCTTTTACTAATTAATTTCTTTTATAAACTATTTTAAATATTTTCGGCTAATATGTAAAATACAAAACTAATTTTTATAAAATCATAAACCATAAAAATTACCTTTACAAAGTGTTTAATATTTATTTAGACCTTGTGGGATTATTCTTAAAATTCTCTGAATTTACATAGCTTACTTGGTATTCTTTTGAATTAATTTTTCATACTTTTGATTGTAGGGGTATTTTGGTCTTTTTGTGAATTTTAGAATTTCAGGTATTACAAAATGTATCTAAAATGTTCGTAGATATGAGACCACACATCTTTAGAACGTTTAATGTTTGTTTGTGCTTATATTTTACTTATTTACATGTGTGAATGGGTTGTGTGTGAAATTATATAAAGTCTGGCTGTAAACATTGTAGGGCTATTTTTTTGTGTTACAATTTTTAACAGGGGCGTTAAATGACGTGCAGTTAATTGTCGAGAGGATGAATGAAAGAGGAGAGACAAAAAGTGAAGCTGCCGAGAAGCTTAAGAAGTTGAACACATGCTCGTCGACATTAAATGTGTCTACGATGGTGGTGCTCACATGGCATTTAGCATACATCAGTCAACTGCTTCAAGCCAGGCACTAGCTAGCTAGGCTCGCACCATCCGGATCTATGGCGTGGGTTGCACAATATATAGCACTTGGCCGATCAAGGGTCCATCATTTGATGAGAGAACCAGATATTCTGGCTATCGTTTTTCTTTCTTCACTTGTGTTCAAGAACGTCAATACTACTACCGCTTGCGAGTTGGTTGGTTTTTGTTCTTGTGACATTCTGTCTTTGACATATGGTTTTTACAATCAGCCATTGCTACAATGGCGATTTTGGTTCTATTGCGAGTAGTGCACCCTTCCAGCTGTCTCGGGTGCAATTGAGGTCCAGTGGTTGCAATTTTTACTTTGCTGCAAGGGAACGAGTGGTTTTGGTTCTTGGTTTTCTTGTTTCTTGTTCGAGAGTCATGTAACATTTGATCTTTGACATGTGTTTCTATAATAAGCCATTGTTACAGTGGCCGTATTTTGGTTCTATTGTAACGCACCTTGATTCATATAGTAGGATGCTAGTATCCATAACCCGTGGCTCTGCTCAATTTGGGGTTCAATATCCTTGGGAGGCTCTAGCTCCATTAGGGGTTCAATATCCTTGGAGGGTCATTTAGGATTCAATAATCTTGGACGTCACGGTAAATTGGTAAATTATGTTGAATGATAGAACCGGCTATTGAACGATGAAACCCTCATAGGTTATACTACCCGTCTTATAATTATTGTCTAGTCATATAATTATTGTCTAGTGTATGTTGACTTTTAAAGTTTTTATTTTACAATTTTGATTTTAAATATTTTTATTTATATTATATAATATTTGATGAAAATTATACCAATGAAAATACATTTAAAATTCAATATATTTATATATTTTGCATTAAGTAATCTATTTTATATAATAAACCTGAATAATTTACAAGTCACTAAAGCAGCCCATGCAATTAATGTAATGATGTGTCTCGTTTATGATTGGCCAATGATTTAATGCGTACAACATATCATTGCCATACTTTATAAGAAAAGAAGTCAAATAATACTTCAACTTTGACATCAATGCTTAGTTTTATAATTCTTAATGCTCTATAACGTATATCCTAAAATAACTTAAACTGAAAACTATAAACTTGTCAAACATTCTTCTCTATGCAAAAATCAAAATACATAATCTTCTCAAATCAATTCTACATGTCCAATGCTTTCCATCTCCACACCATACGATTATGAAATTTTGATGGTGTTACACAAATTTTCAAATTCCGTTTTGTACATTCAAGCATTTTATCGAACATATGGCATACATTAATTTTAATTATTGCATTTCAAAATGTCTATGACAACCTATCTATCTATTCTAATAAACAAGAGTTTTTTACAACTTTTTAAAGCAGCCCACGCAATTAATAATATGACGTGTCTTCATTCTTATTGGTTCTTGAGTTTGGAAGGTACAACACCATTTCGTAAGCCTAATAAACACATCTACAATACAAGACTTCTTCAGTAAGTCTAATAAACCCCATTCAATAAAATCTACAATAACTTCTTTAATTACATCGCATTCAAAAACACATCCAAAAATAACATTGGCTTCTTCTGTGAGTTTTATTGGTTGAAAGTATCATTCAAAAAATCGATGTGTTCTTAAGTCATTTAAATTGGGTGTTTCAATTTAACATTTAATGTCAATCCATTTAAAAAATAAACAAAAAACCAGTTACAATTTTTTTTGAATTGAAATCATATATTTAACTCCGTCTTTATGTCAAACTATGAATTGAAATCATAGTTTTTTGTGAGCTCCATTCTAGATGTGCCAGATATCGTTTCTTCTTCATAGGTATGTTTCTCTTCTCTAGCGATTAAAAATTCAAACAAAAATTTCATGACTGTTTAATTTTTGTCATCATTTATGTTATATGTTGTAATCCGGTAAGTGAGATTTTGTGGTTTCATCCTTTTGATTATTAGTGACTTATCAAGTGCCGCTTATGAATTTGTTTGTTGTATAAAAGTAAGATTTTCAATTTGTTTGTTTTGTTTATTCTGCAAAGGTGGGACTTGAATGATAGCACTTATATGGTTCTTCACGTAGATCATTCGTAGTATTCTTCCTGGTATGTCTTTTACTAATTCTAATTCATGATTATTTAATTTTTAGATTATCCTTTAGCTATTATTTTTTATTACAACTTTATTTTGCACTTAACATGTTTGATGAAATGCTTGTGATGTAAAAGATGTCAACACGTGTTTTTCAGCATCTATTCAAACTAGATAATTGGAGATCAATGATGTTTGATTCAAAGTTGAGCATTTATTAACGAGGTATATTTTTATGGGTTAAGGAAATTTAGTATGGCTATTTGGAAATCATTAAAATTTTACTTTTGAAAGTTATTTCTGAGATGAGCTAAAAGCCATGTTAGCTAAAAGCCTTTATACTTATATTTTGACTATGAGGACCATAAACCATATAGTATCTATTAAGATGGGCTTATTTAGGTTTTGCAATGCAAACTTCTTTGTCAAACCTTAGGTATCATTTTATATAATAAACCTGAATAATTTACAAGTCACTAAAGCAGCCCATGCAATTAATGTAATGATGTGTCTCGTTTATGATTGGCCAATGATTTAATGCGTACAACATATCATTGCCATACTTTATAAGAAAAGAAGTCAAATAATACTTCAACTTTGACATCAATGCTTAGTTTTATAATTCTTAATGCTCTATAACGTATATCCTAAAATAACTTAAACTGAAAACTATAAACTTGTCAAACATTCTTCTCTATGCAAAAATCAAAATACATAATCTTCTCAAATCAATTCTACATGTCCAATGCTTTCCATCTCCACACCATACGATTATGAAATTTTGATGGTGTTACACAAATTTTCAAATTCCGTTTTGTACATTCAAGCATTTTATCGAACATATGGCATACATTAATTTTAATTATTGCATTTCAAAATGTCTATGACAACCTATCTATCTATTCTAATAAACAAGAGTTTTTTACAACTTTTTAAAGCAGCCCACGCAATTAATAATATGACGTGTCTTCATTCTTATTGGTTCTTGAGTTTGGAAGGTACAACACCATTTCGTAAGCCTAATAAACACATCTACAATACAAGACTTCTTCAGTAAGTCTAATAAACCCCATTCAATAAAATCTACAATAACTTCTTTAATTACATCGCATTCAAAAACACATCCAAAAATAACATTGGCTTCTTCTGTGAGTTTTATTGGTTGAAAGTATCATTCAAAAAATCGATGTGTTCTTAAGTCATTTAAATTGGGTGTTTCAATTTAACATTTAATGTCAATCCATTTAAAAAATAAACAAAAAACCAGTTACAATTTTTTTTGAATTGAAATCATATATTTAACTCCGTCTTTATGTCAAACTATGAATTGAAATCATAGTTTTTTGTGAGCTCCATTCTAGATGTGCCAGATATCGTTTCTTCTTCATAGGTATGTTTCTCTTCTCTAGCGATTAAAAATTCAAACAAAAATTTCATGACTGTTTAATTTTTGTCATCATTTATGTTATATGTTGTAATCCGGTAAGTGAGATTTTGTGGTTTCATCCTTTTGATTATTAGTGACTTATCAAGTGCCGCTTATGAATTTGTTTGTTGTATAAAAGTAAGATTTTCAATTTGTTTGTTTTGTTTATTCTGCAAAGGTGGGACTTGAATGATAGCACTTATATGGTTCTTCACGTAGATCATTCGTAGTATTCTTCCTGGTATGTCTTTTACTAATTCTAATTCATGATTATTTAATTTTTAGATTATCCTTTAGCTATTATTTTTTATTACAACTTTATTTTGCACTTAACATGTTTGATGAAATGCTTGTGATGTAAAAGATGTCAACACGTGTTTTTCAGCATCTATTCAAACTAGATAATTGGAGATCAATGATGTTTGATTCAAAGTTGAGCATTTATTAACGAGGTATATTTTTATGGGTTAAGGAAATTTAGTATGGCTATTTGGAAATCATTAAAATTTTACTTTTGAAAGTTATTTCTGAGATGAGCTAAAAGCCATGTTAGCTAAAAGCCTTTATACTTATATTTTGACTATGAGGACCATAAACCATATAGTATCTATTAAGATGGGCTTATTTAGGTTTTGCAATGCAAACTTCTTTGTCAAACCTTAGGTATCATACATTGATAAAGTTATGGCGAAGGTTTGCAGAAGTGGTGTTGATCTTAGAGAAGCTTAAAGTGTATAGCAATCATAAGTCTATAATTTTAGCCTTTTGGGTAAGTATTAAGCTGCAATTATAATAGCTTGGAATATAGCTACTGGGACTGATTTTGAATGGGTTTGGTGTGTATTAAGCTGCTATACTTAATGAAATACTTTTTGCAACTTATACGAACTAAATTTCATGAATTCATATGAAAAATGAAGTTAGAAGATTAATTTATTCTGTCAAGGGGTAATATACATTTATTCAATGTCATAGCCTCTAATATGATTTTATTACGACTCATACTATGTTAATAAGATTTTTATGAACATATTGTTAAAATGGAACAACATAGCAATCTTCTGTTAATTGTACTTGATGAACCCCTTTTTATGAACATATTGTTAAAACATACAATGCCGAAAATCTTCCACTCATTTTTAATTGACAAATCAAATGTCCGTATTCAGTTGATAAGCCATATTCTTCAAAGTAGCTTGCTTTCACATCTTTCTTATCTGACCAACTACATCATGATATGCAATTTTCACTCGACAAGTCTTGAGCCAATGCTACATTTATATCTTCTGAAAAATATTAATGCAGTACCGGCCGGCTTGCTACAGCTGCAAAGAAGTGAAACATATTTGCAAATAATGACAAACAAGGAATTCAAAGGCTATTTGCTGCATGAAGGTTAGATATACCCAATCTTATTCTCCTAATCATATCTCTATTGTTTTGTACTATTTATTGCTAATTTTTCATTCATTTCCAGATGTATGACAAACGATGAAATATAGGAGATGACGATTTTAAAAAATATTATTACATGACGAGTTGAGCAATGCATATTAGGATTTATAAAAGATATTTACTATAATGACTTTGATGCTTAATATTTATCACTTTATATAACAGTTTAACATATTCGTCATCAAGAATCTCAGTAAGCATATGACCAGCAATACATTTACCCTATCCTCTTCACAGAACATAGTCGCAGTTGGTTATCATATTCCGAGTATTTTGCATCACATAATTACTTCTAAAGCATACATGATGCATCTTACAAAAAAATTACTTTGAAAAGGCAATGGAAAACCTTCAAACATGTTGAAAGTTGGTTACCATATACCAGGTACCTAAAATTGGAATTTTTGAAAGTTATCTACCTCAAAGAAAATACTTTTGAGATTTTGATGGTTCTGGCCTCAAAAGGTTGGTTATAAATTGATCATAGTTGGTTATCTTTTTATTTAATTCGCCTTTCCAATCCAAACCTTGCAGGCTAGCAGTTATCAAGTTCTATTTTGACATTATTTTTAGTTGACACGTGAAAATGCATAATAATTCTACTCAATAGTTAAGTGCAGTGACCTTTTCTCTATATGATCATTATTTATTCATATGACCTTACAAAAAAAGAGTCATTTGCAGAAGAATTGGTTTTTGTGGACGTCCTACTAAGTTGCGAACTTGCGATATTATCTTTTTTTCTCTTCTCTATTTGAACATTTAGGATTAAAAAAGCTTGATGGTTTTGCTTTTTATGGTCCACAGGATTACACCGTTTCTCTTAAATGAAAGATGCCCAAATTCAGACTGTATTTTACTGGATTTGCTGGGATTAATGATTTATTTTGTAAGAGAGAAGTAAGCTTGTACTGTTAACCATGAGCCACGGGGGTTGGCTTTTTCTTTAGATAATTCAGTTAATCTTACATTTGTTGTGAGTCCCATGAGTTTTTTATATATGTTTTGTACTACGAATAACCTTGATGTTACTTTATATGTTTATATATTACAGACATTGGGTGTATATGGGTGACGCTCACAATATTGGAGTGGTTGGGAAAAGATTGAGCAGCATGTGTGCATCTTTAGGTGCGTATATAATGGTTAGAACTTTCTGAAATGTATAATGCATTTTCCTTATTTTTTCATATGTCGCATGATAATGGGTAGTGTTTGAATGTGTAAGACTTTATTTTGGGTGAGTTTGATGGATTATGCTGTCTTTAAGCGTGTTTGGATATTGATTTTCCCAGGCAAAAATAATTCTGATCTATGTTTTAAATTAGTCCAAGGATAGCATACGAGTAACGAGGTTTTAGTTGTTTTTTAATGATGATATTTTTTAGCAGTGCTAAAGGGTGTTTGGTTGTTAAACATTTTGTGCTAATGAATAGTAATCTTTTTTATTGTTGGGAAGCAAAAGATGGCAAGGTGTCTTAGTTATGTTGGGCTTTTGAATGCTGTATTTAGTGATATTATTTGGCCTAATGTTGCAGAGGATTAGTGAAGTAGACGCACTGTGTTTGGAGCATAATCCCGTATTAATGATCTTTGTGTGATTGGTTTCTAAAGCATATAGGTATAGAGATGAGCATAGAATTATGGTTATATGGCTTTATGTACATGAGTAGAGAATCGTGTTAATGATCACAACAGTTGGATTCTAAAGCATATAGGTATAGAGATGAGCATAGAATTATGGTTATATGGTTTTATGTACATGAGTAGAGAATCGTGTCAATGATCACAAAATGCAGTTGGTGTTTTACTATATATTTCTTTTTTCATACATTTTTTTTTATATAATACATCTATTGGTTTACATGCGATAAACATCATCAGTTTACTATTTTTTGAGTAACATTATATTTCAATGTTTAATACTTATTTTTTGATAAAACGATTATGTACTTTGAAGGTGTTTGTGTTAGCTTATTTCAAAAGGCTCATGCCTTTTTAGGGAGTAAATAAGCTAAGAAGCACAAACATTTAGATTGTGTCTTCGTGAAAGCAACACAAAACTTTTAAGCATAAGCCAACCGAAACACCCCTTTGCTAATGCTTAAGTGTCATTTCCTCGGTCGGAAGCAAAACAGGTTTGAAGGTTGTTATTTGTGATGAAGATGATAATATCTCAAAAAGTACTACAAATGTTGTCTATAAGGAAGTACTTCAAGGTTTATGATCAATGTTCAACATGTATGCACAACTATATAAATGACATGTTTTATACAATTTTTCAACTTTACATATATTTTTATGAACTTCTTCTTTTTGCCTTGACTTTTTTTTTTCTTTTTTAAATTTAGGTGTTCACTGAATAAACATGGATTGGTCAAGTGTCTAACGTTGACTGCATAGCTTTGCTCTCTAAGACCATCTAAGACGATGCATGCACGTTTATTTTCTTAATAGTTACAAACCAAATTATTTATCGTATTATTGACACATTACTTATTATTCCCTTCAAAAAATAATGAAACATATTTATGTTCGTTGTTGTTTGTAAATTTATTCGCACACATATCTCCTTAATAAATAATCTCTTTAAAAGTTCCCGTGATTCCACAGGTCTATAAGCTAGTTGTTGATAAATTCGGCGATAATTATAAAAACATTCAAACAATCAAAAAAACATAATAAAAATAAGGGAAAATTAGTCAAATAGACCAGGCGCCCTGAGGCTTATCATTTTCCGGATCACGCCTTTTTATAATTTGAAAATAAACCGGTTGCCCACCGATTTTCTTGGACCAAACCAGGGGCCGCCATGTGTCCGACAACTTATGACACAAGTACGTATTTTGAAGGTATATGTCATGTATTATAACGTATTGTTTTTTGGGCAACTTGTATTGTTATTTGGGCATCTTTATGTTTTTTGGGCAACTTGTATTTATACACGAGGATAGTTTTGTCATTTCACATTAAAAAAAGAAAAAAAAATCAAACGCCCACACAAAACATAGATTCACACAGTCACACACCTCTTGTCCTCCACATAAACCATCACAACTAACACCACCACAACCACCCAACAACCCGACGCCACCACCATCCGGCCGCACCTCCACACACGCCACCATCATCCGGCGGCACGACCACACAACTGAACCTTCTTCTGCAGTGGCCTGTTCTTGTTACAGGTAATTCAAATCACCTGAAGAAATCTTTCGTTATTATCTACTTAAGTTTCAAAAAAGGAATCCTCTCAAAATTGCTCGTATCCAAACACAATCTTTTATTATTATCTACTTAATGTGTTTTATCTTCGATTTAATCTGTAATTTTAGTTAAATTTGCATTTGTGGTTGTTCCCTTGATGAAAAAATTAGGGTTATCACCCCTAAACCGAAAATCAGGTTTTGTAAATTTCTTAATTTGATGCAATTATGTTCTGCTAAAAAACATGTGAATCAGGCTCGGTATTGATTATTGTATCTAAATTATTATATCTTCTTTTATACTCTAGATTCAGGCTTGGTATTGATTATTGTATCTAAATTATTATATCTTCTTTTATACTCTAGATATATTTAGGAGGAATGGTGTTCTGAATGTGTGACATTGATTTGCAAATGGAGCAACTATAGCTTGTTAGGTCTTATTTTATATGATATTTAAGGTATTGTTTGAATTGATTTTCTCTAGCATACAAGTACTTCTAACCTTTAAGCTTTTATATCTTATCTTAAGCTTTTCAAGTAGCTGTTGAAGTTTATATCTACTATTTTCAGACTAAAAGGGCCGTTTGGACGTACTTTTTATATGTCCGCAGCACTTGGATGTATCGGTTGATTTGATGTGGCTGTTTAGACCAGCCGATGCAGATTGGGCTTTAGCTTACCGTGAACGGATGCTTGAATACTTCTGGAACCACAAGGTTGAATACACAAATTGATAGCCGTCTTTCAAGGTACGATCCTTAATGTCCGTTTGACCCATAATTATTGTCAAATGTTCACTTGTGAAGTCTTTTTCTTTCAACTTTTACTATATGTATTTTTACTTGTGTTATATATTAGTCGATTATTATAAATTTTTTTTAAATCAACGACATTTCTTTTGTAAATACCCGTGTACATATACAAAAACGGCTATGGTTTGCAAACCACTTCTATATTGGTTATGTATACTTTATTAATATTTGCTATATAGCAGAATATAATATGTGGTTGCCCAAAAGTACATCACGGTACATGTCCTTTAATGTCTTCTGTTCCCAATCACTTTCTTCAATACAATTTGTTTAACAAAATATTTCTTTCTTGTTTTGGTTTATTGACTTCATATCTTTATCCCAATCTTTCTGATTTTGTTTAAAAAATATGTCTGACAATATCCCACTGGATGTTCAACTAGATATCATCCGTAGGTTACCTCCTAAGTCTATACTCCAGCAACGTAGTGTTTGCAAGTTATGGAAGGCTAGTATAGATTGTGGAAGCTTCATCTTTAATTACGGTGTTCGTCGTAATGATGAGTGTTTATTTACGCTAACATTCGATATGGGTGACCAAGGTTTTATGTTAGCTTTAGATGAACAGCTAATCGCTATGCCACTTAATACAGATTTAATGCTTTCATCTACGATTACAGTTGGCAATTCTAATGGTCTTTAGTGTTTTGTCTATGCTTCTAATCTAATGAATGTTATTTGGAACCCGGCAATCAAAAAATCACTTGCAGTATTTGTCCCGCTTTACACGCATCAAATCAAACGTCAAAAGATTTGTTTTGGTTTTGCCGTCCGTCCGGACACTCTTGACCCGATGATCGTGAAGGTCTTCTATCCTGTTTTCGAAAGTGGTTTCTGGTATGTGTCTTGCTTTTCTTTGAACTCGTTAAGGTGGACAATCCTTGAAAATTTCCACCCCCTCGTGAAACTATCTAATTGAAACGTAAAAGTAATGCAGTTGTAGGTCGTTTTATCTATTGGACTGGGAGTGAAAAGTTTACTAATGAGGACGGTGTTATTTACAAGATTTATATGTTGATTTCTTTTGATTTGGCAACCAGCCAATTTAAAGTTATAGACCTACCGCAGATTTTAAAAAATGAACTCCCAGTTCCATTTAATGTTTTCGATCTTGGAACCTCTCTAGTGATTTCTGGGACGATCATTGGTGAAGGTATTCCATTGTTTTGCGGATGGTTGTTGGACGTCAATGGTTCTTCCATAACATCATTTAGAAGCCTATTCGCCATCCCTACCCTATATTCGGTTCGTTTGCTTGGGTTTACAAAGGATCAGGCTCCAATAGTCGAAGCGTACAACGACAATCATTTGGGTCAGTCGGTATTTATGTACAACAAAGAACTTGAATTATTTGTCAGCATGGAAATGTTAGGAGATGCGGGATCTTTCTACATCGTCCCATACAAAGAATCTCTTCTTTTGTTAAATCAGCCAGACCATGCTGTTTATAGTATGTTTTATTTTTAACTTACCATTCTATTAATGTTTTATTTTTAACTTACACCATTATATTCATGTTCAACAGGTTTGTTCAGCAGAAGTTAGGGATCATGCTTAATGGGAATGAAGCTTTGTGGTTTTAGTACGATGTCTGTATGGGAAGGAAGCATGGAGTGGTTAGCTTTTTCTGCGTACTTGGTGAATTTTATAAATCAATTGGTTATATATTATGTAACCATTAAACTTATAATTATGTAGTAATCGTAATATGTATTAGGTTGTCTGTATGAAACGTTGTATGTCAACGTATTTACTATTTCCTATGTTCTATAATCCCATTATACATGTTTGTTTAATCTAGGGAACTAGCAGTTGTTTCCAATAAACAATGTGGCAACTAACTGTTGTACGTAGGGCAACTTCTTTTCCCTATTGACAACTTTTATAAACCAAGGAGTCCTTCTAGTTGTTACAATTCGTATTCTACAATCAACTAATAACTACCAACTAGTGACTATACACACTTGAAAATAACAGATTTACCATTCAACACTAGTACAATTTAACTAGCAGTTGTAAGTTTAATACTAGCATCACTAAACCACTATGTGCCTATTCAGGCCCAGAATAGTAAGAGCAACACCTACACAAGGGCACCCGAATGGTATCAGCAGCACCTACACACGGGCAGCACAAACACGGCCATACACAACAGTATTAACGACTGTGGCATCATTTCGTTGATGTATTCTATCACAAGCAGTGGTTAAAATAGCTAGCAGTAGTAACCAAATTACTGGCAGTTGTAAGTATACAACCAATTCAGTTTTGCTAGCGGTAGTAAAAATAACTAGCAGTTGTAAGTATACAACCACTTCAGTTTTACTAGCGGTTGTAAAAATAACTATAGCGGTAGTAAAAATAACTAGCAGTTGTAAGTATACAACCAATTCATTTTATAATTTGAGATATTTAATTAAGTAATCGTGCATAAAAGCAGTGTAGCATTTTTTTTACGCTTAGAAATGTCGTATATAGCTCAAAATAATCAACTCAAATGAATGTAACTCTACACATCTGATAACATGATGTCGTTATGTGCTTACGTCAAACTGAAGACGTCGACGTTTTTAGAATAAGTGATGCTCACAGCACATTGATTGTGTAATAGGTCCGTCATATTACCATGGCTTACTAAAATATACTATTTCGTAATATTTTACGGACAAATTTGAAAAGCTTCTATCTTGGGCGCGCGAATCAATGAACCAACCCAACAACCACATTTAATGACCATAATAACACACCCTCGTTCTGACCATCAATTGCAAATCAACAACCCTCATCCAAAGCCTCATGTCGAGAATTAAAAAAACCAACAAAATTTTCTTGAAAACCATGTCGTTTCGAGCTAATGTTATCACCAGTATGAGAGATTATATTAGCAACATGCCAGATACAGTGATCGGTAACATTTTGAATCGGTTGTCAATAAAAGAAGCGGTGAGCACCTCTATTTTATCTACTAACTGGAGGTTTAAGTGGACCTTGCTCACCGAAGTCATAATTGATGAGGATTTCTTTTATTATTTAACATATAAGTTTGATGGGAGGCATGTTACTAGACTTTTAAATCAGCTTACGGGTCTCATAAAAAAGTTTGTCTTCTCTGTAGATCCCAAACCGTTGTCTGGAATGGAAGACTTGAATTATGAAGAGATTCGTGATTGGCTTATGTTTTTGGCACTGCAAGGAATTGAGGACCTGACAATAAGAAACTGGTATGGACAACCAGTTACATTGCCAACCTAACTTTACGAGCGTATTGAATTGAAACATCTTGAAATTCATTGTTGTGATTTTCCTAGTTTGGTGTTTTTCACTACTTTTCCAAATTTACTGAGCTTAGAATTGTGTTTAGTCAAATTTCTAACCGTTACAGTTTGAGATTTAATTGCTGGTTGTCCCTTACTTGAGTCTTTTAGATTGGATGTTGAGAGTACAAACGGGATGAAACTATGGAATCTTGCAAGTCTTAGGAATTTGAAGAAGTTACATTTGTCATTCAGTATTTCGAATGCTGTCACGACAATCATAGCATCCAATATCTTTCACCTGACAAGACTTCCATCTCTTGAGACTCTTATATTGGATTTTGACTATTGCACGGTAAGACCGTTTTGAGATTTACACTTCTAATTTTACAATGTTAAATATATGTGTAACTCTAACGACATTTAATCTTTGAAACTAACCCAAAAGTCGACCTGTTGTAGTTGATACGTGATGGTAATTTCAGGATGAATGTCCCTGATAACATTACACGCGTCGTTCGGGGTTAAAGGAACTTCCTTTTCTTCGAGCAAGTTTTATAACACCCTAGGCAGTGAACCTAATCGTTGTAGTGTAGTATTAGGGTAAGCCATTGGTATTGATATCGTTTTCTAGGGGAATAGGAATGCTAGTGAGAAGTTACTACGCTAAGGTTGGGGTTGAGGAAGATTATTTTTTATCTTTTTATGTTTTTAGGAATTAGAAAGGTACGAATCTCGGGGTTTGGATTTGGGGGTTGGTATTTCTACCGATTACTCTACTTGTCTAATTATCTAATCTAAGGTGTATGTAGTCTATCTCTAATTATTGTGTGCTCGTATGATGGTTTAAAGATGTGTTTACTTAGGTTTTATTACTCCTTAATTATCTCCTATTGATGGTTGAATTGTCACGTCCTTATTCTTAATCGCGTTGTGTGTCTAAAGTCATAGGGTATGCGTTTGTCCCTAACTCTTTGAAACTACCAAAGGGTCTCGTCTACAAAATCTCTAGGAATTATAAACTCTAACTCTAAGGTACTCTTTGGATGGTTTAGCCTACAACTACTCTAGGTGTTATAGTCTAAGGTTCACAAAGATTAATCAAGCATTAACTACACAACGAATGACCTATCGCATTATTAGATCATTAACAATTAAGATAAGAGACAACCAATCAATATTCAATAATTAAGTTTCATATTCCCTAAGCAAACACACAAGTAAATTAGCCGGACATGGAGAACATGCAAGCATACACACAAATAATTGAAGACATAATTGAATTAATGAAGTAAAACACTTATCTTGATGTAAGATAGGGTTTGAAACCCTAAAATACTGTACAAGACAACCTTGGTTCGGTTTAGGTTTTTACTCCAAAAGACTACACACTAAAACTGAAAAATTCGGATTCTATATATAAGATTACAATCGCGACGGCGTCACCCTTTGATTTGTGACGCCGTCGGGTCGCCGTCATTAGAGTTTCGTCTTGGCCACGTTAGTCTTGCGACGGCATCACTTTATGCTTATGACGCCGTCCCCTTCAGTCTCTGGCGCCGTTTGGATCAAATCTAGGCCGTCTGAGTTGCGACGACCTACTCTTTTAAAGCCTGACACCGTCACTTGAAAATAAGCAATTTGGCTACTGAGCCGTCACAAAAGTGATGCGACGGCGTCGCAGGTAACACCTGACGCCGTCCCCTTGTATTTCAGCAGCTTGAGTGTCTCGATTCTTGACTTTGGCCATTTTCTTCGTATATCCGCGCTTTTTCATCCAAATAAGTGTCATTCCAGCAATTTGCCTTCAAGAGACCTAAAAAGTGAAAATGAACGATATTAAGTAATAACGGATACAAAAGTGATCAAATAAGGGCTTAAACGATCCCTCAAAAAGGTACATTTTAAAACCTTATCAAATATCCCTACACTTGATATTTGCTTGTCCTCAAGCAAATGTGCTTTTAGCCAATTAATTTATAAGTTAGTCATGAAGCATTGGTTTAAAACAATCCATAACACATATAAGCACCGCAAAAGTCATAACAAGCACGGAAATTACATACTAGCACCTCACATGGGGTGTTTGGATACTCACATCTCTCGGGTGTATATGAAATATAACAAGTTGGAAAAGGAAGATAAACACTCATTAACCGGTCCTAGTACATAGATTACCATAGGCTTGAGAATAAATCAAACCTCCATCGCTTTGGCGTAAGCACCTAAGAAAGACTATCAAAGAGGTCTTTAAAGGGTTGTAATGTTAGGCTTACGGTAGGGAAACAAAGGGTTTGGTGGGATAGGCAATTTAGAGGTGGCAAGTCAAAAACCTCTATGTTACAAGCATACGAAGAATGGCGTTGCTAAGCCAAGACTCGACACTCTAAACTCTAGATAACTGAAACAAACAAACATAAATTTAAAGATAGATGTAGGATGGTAGCCCGTATGTTTTTTTTACACTCTATATTTCTTTCTTTTCTCTTTTTCTATTTTTTTTTCGATTTTTTTTTTCATACACTTTTACTCTACCATCCTCTACGGTAACATCAAAATGATAGGGATTTATAGGCATATCCCTACACTTGAGTTTTTTATTACTCTAACACTAATTTGACCCGAATTGAAAAGATCAAAACACTTGGAGTACCTTATTACACAAATAAAGGGAATTTGAATTTAACGTTCCCTTCCCGTCATTTCATAAACTTTAACTTTTCCCATGAGTCCCAATCGTCCCAAAACTGTGTACAAAGGATATGACTCGACTTAGCAACTTATGCAAGCAACTAGATAATTGAACTAAGGGTTTAGGGTGATAACAATAATGCACTAAAAGTGAGTGCATACAAGGTAGGCTAAGGCGATTTGGGTGTACATTTGGGGGTGGAGTGTAAACAATGCTCTTCATTGATATTCTGGAAAAACCGAAACATCACGAGAACCGCGAAAAGGATAGGCTCTGAGGTGTTAACTAGGGGTAACGTGTACTAAAGATGAGTACAACGCAAAGGTGTGGGGGAATTACTCAACCGATGTGGAAGAAGTAATTATATTACGGGTATAAAACAAGGGTTATCCTAATGCCTCTTATCATTTAGTTATTCCTAACTACACAAGTGTAGTCTTACTAGCGATCTCGGGATGCATCACAAAACAAGTTCTAGAATCTAATATACTACCGGTTCACACTCTAAGCATTAAAGATGAATGCTTTAATTCCTACTAATCTAAGGGCGATCCTCACATTTTGGGTGGAATTTAGGTGGTAAAGGGTTTTTGTGCTAGTCATATAACTTCCTATCCGTGAGACGCTTTTGTTAAGACTAATGGCCCACTCCTATATGTCATGAAAAATTTTAAATTTGGTGCCAAAATTACCCTAACCGACATTTTCTCATGGTTTATTACACAAATACAATTAAACAAAGCAAATAATCAAGGATAAGCATAGTTTCAAAGTTCCTGTTTTATTTTCCCTCCCTACACTTAAACTGAACATTGTCCCCAATGTTCCCCGAAAGTATCAAAGTTATGATAATAGAAGGTAATGAAAAACGAAAGAAACTAATACTCCCCTGATTAGCTCGGTAGGATCCGTGTAAAGTGGTGGTTAAATCCTTTCCAAGAAGAATGTATGCGTGAAAAGCTCCTTCCAATCTTATGTATCTTCTTCTTAATAAATTAAACCTGCACACTTGAAGAAAACAAACGAAACCTTCGCGTAAAATCGGCGGTAATAATATATATGACTCTACTAAACTAGGATATAATGCTTGTGGAATGGATGTTTACAGAATTTCTGGAAAATTAAGACCTGGAAAATTCCAAAAATTTATAAGTAGCTCAGAAAACGAGAAAAAAGTAATCTGTTGTTTTTACTCCTTCCTGACGATGTCAGGTTGCGATCCTGACGCCGTCAGGTTATCCTGACAAAAACTGGTCTGCGATTTTCTGGAAAAACATTTGGAAAATTTACATCTTTAGAATCTGGAAAAAATTTCTGCAAAACATCCATTATGACTCGATACAAGCATTTGACTCGAACAAACACACATATATATCTTTTGATTAATTGCAATTCTCATGTTCACGTTTCTTTTAAAAACGTGTGTAATCCTCCCTACACTTATCATTTATGTAAAATACCTTTATATGCAATTAAGACGAGGTTAAAAACAAAATAAAGCATTTTTACAAATTTAAACATGAGAATAAGCAATCAATAAAAGATATATGACACTAACAAGCAAACAATTAAGCATGGGTTGCCTCCCACGAAGCGCTTTTCTTTATTTATGAGTCTTGTAGCTAGACTCTTAGTCGTGCCCTTACGTTGTCTCGTGCACGCTTACGTGCTCATACTTAAGCCATTCCAATATTCTCTCATTCTTTTTGTAATAATCTCCTAACTCTAGGCATTTTTTGTAATACCTCTTAGTTTTCTCATATGGGTACCTAAGTCCACTTTGCTTATCCCTTTCACTAAGCAATGAAATAGGGGTCATTCTATTACATGCCTCAATATCTTTATGTTTAAACCTAGGATGAGCACGTGGCATTTGGTAGATAAAGTCTTCAACTTCATCAGAGAATGTAATTAGACCATCAATCATCCGTTCATTCAACCTAGTCATTCTTTTGAAAGGTTTTCCAAAAACTACTTGAGTGAGGTCCTTATCAATAAATTCTCCTAAGTCTTCTAAAACCATGAACTCTACCAAATAAGCAAAACTTCCAACAAACACGTGCAAATGAGTGACTGCTTCAACAACATTGTTCCCTTGATAAGTTAACTCATTGATCTTGATTTTATTGTATAGGTCCCTTGAGATTAAGTTCAAAGGCAAAAATGAATTTAAGTAAGCATCGAACCCTTCTAATCCTATTTTGCAAGGGAATTGCATGTTAAAGGGACCATCTTTCTCAATTCTACACCTTGGGTCAAAACATTGGGAGGGGTCTTCCTCTATTTCAAAACTAACTTCATCGACGACCTCCCCGTTGTCAAGTGCTTCACCATAATCAAATTCCTCATCGGAATCTAAGTCATAGAAAGGACTTTGTTGTTTCCAATTTATCTCATTATGCCCTAGGTGATTTCCAAAATGGTGAACGGGTGAAGGGTTTTGTGGGGTTGCGTTCTCAATTTCGGGATTGGGAACGGGTAGTGTGAAGAATCTTCGTCGGAAGACACGTATCATGGTGAGTGATGGATTTTACGAACAAAGGTCACGAAGAAGGGGGATAGACTATGAGAAAGCTAAAAATGAGAAACAAATTTACTTGATAGGAATCAAGCAAAGAAACCTAAACGAGGTGGACTACTAACTAGCTATTCTATTCCCCGGCAGCGGCGCCAAAAACTTGATAACGCTACACGCGTCGTTCGGGGTCAAAGGAACTTCCTTTTCTTCGAGCAAGTTTTATAACACCCTAGGCAGTGAACCTAATAGTTGTAGTGTAGTATTAGGGTAAGCCACGGGTATTGATATCGTTCTCTATGGGAATAGGAATGCTAGTGAGAAGTTACTACGCTAAGGTTGGGGTTGAGGAAGATTATTTTTTATCTTTTTATGTTTTTAGGAATTAGAAAGGTACGAATCTCGGGGTTTGGATTTGGGGGTTGGTATTTCTACCGATTACTCTACTTGTCTAATTATCTAATCTAAGGTGTATGTAGTCTATGTCTAATTATTGTGTGCTCATATGATGGTTTAAAGATGTGTTTACTTAGGTTTTATTACTCCTTAATTATCTCCTATTGATGGTTGAATTGTCACGTCCTTATTCTTAATCGCGTTGTGTGTCTAAATTCGTAAGGTATGCGTTTGTCCCTAACTCTTTGAAACTACCAAAGGGTCTCGTCTACAAAATCTCTAGGAATTATAAACTCTAACTCTAAGGTACTCTTTGGATGGTTTAGCCTACAACTACTCTAGGTGTTATAGTCTAAGGTTCACAAAGATTAATCAAGTATTAACTACACAACGAATGACCTATCGCATTACTAGATCATTAACAATTAAGATAAGAGACAACCAATCAATATTCAATAATTAAGTTTCATATTCCCTAAGCAAACACACAAGTAAATTAGCCGGACATGGAGAACATGCAAGCATACACACAAATAATTGAAGACATAATTGAATTAATGAAGTAAAATACTTATCTTGATGTAAGATAGGGTTTGGAACCCTAAAATACTGTACAAGACAGCCTTGGTTTGGTTTAGGTTTTTACTCCAAAAGACTACACACTAAAACTGAAAAATTCGGATTCTATATATAAGATTACAATCGCGACGGCGTCACCCTTTGATTTGTGACACCTTCGGGTCGCCGTCATTAGGGTTTCGTCTTGGCCACGTTAGTCTTGCGACGGCGTCACTTTATGCTTGTGACGCCGTCCCCTTCAGTCTCTGACGCCATCTGGATCAAATCTAGGTCGTCTAAGTTGCGACGACCTACTCTTTTAAAGCTTGACACCGTCACTTGAAAATAAGCAATTTGGCTACTGAGCCGTCATAAAAGTAATGTGACGGCATCGCAGGTAACACCTAATGTCTTCCCCTTGTATTTCAGCAGCTTGAGTGTCTCGATTCTTGACTTTGGCCATTTTCTTCGTATATCCGCGCCTTTTCGTCCAAATAAGTGCCATTCCAGCAATTTGCCTTCAAGAGACCTAAAAAGTGAAAAGGAACGATATTAAGTAATAACGGATACAAAAGTGATCAAATAAGGGCTTAAACGACCCCTCAAAAAGGTACATTTTAAAACCTTATCAGTCCCTTTGCCGTTTGTATCCCTCGTTAATCTTAATCTAAAAGGAGTTGATTTTGGCGAGACTGTTATCGTGTCACTCATCGTCCAAATGATTCGCGGATCTCCAAACTTGAAAATGCTGGAAACCAAAGTAAGTGTAATACTTTATTTCATACGTATCAAATAAACATCCGTAAACTGGCATGTTTTTGTATCTCAATACTATTTTATTTTCCATGCTGCATACACGCTTAGTGTTTTACCTTTGGAACAACGTTCATTAGATTTAGACACAACCACATTCAGCCATGGGCAGATTCAGACAATGATTTTTCAATCCTTTCCTAGATCACAAAATGAATTACACATAATAAAGTTTATACTTGCTTGTTCCACGTCGTTAAAGAAAATGTATATCAGGGCCAGCGATTTGATGGACGATGGTTATGATAATATCAAGAAGAATTGGGAGTTCGCTAGGAAACTGTTGAAACTCCCTCGATCTTCCGTCACAGGCGTTGTAAAATTGTTCTAGTGGTTGTAGTTTTATGTATGGGTTGAATACCATGTGTCAATTAAATTTGTGTACAGAAAGTTTGGTGTGTCTGTTTATCAAGGGGTTATATAATATGTAACCATTAAACTTATAATTATGTAGTAATCGTAATATGTAGTAGGTTGTCGTCTGTATGAAACTTTGTATGTCAACGTATTTAGTATTTCCTCTGTTGCCATTATCCATTTTTATTTCATCTCGCCAACTAGCAGTTGTTTCCAAATATCAATTTGGCAACTAACTGTTGTACGCAGGGCAACTTCTATCACTAGCAGTTGTTAGAATAACTAGCAGTTGTGCGTATAATACTAGCAGTTATAAGTATACAACCTATTTAGTTTACTAGCAGTAGTCAGAATAACTAGCAGTAGTAAAAATTAACTAGCAGTTGTAAGTATACAACCAATTCATTTTATAATTACAGATATTTAATTTAAGTGATCAAGCATAAAAGCATTGTACCATTTTTTGACGTTTAGAAATGTCGCATAAACCTCAAAATAATCAACTCACTCTACACATCTAATAACCTGAAGCGTTATGTGCTTACGTCAAAGTGAAGATGTTGATGTTTTTACAATAAGTTATGGTCTATAAAACACCTGGATATATTATTAATACACGAATACTCTGAATAATATTAGCGATTACAACCTTGAAGTGTATCGATTCTAAATATGACAAAAGTTATATCAAACTCTAGCCTAGGACCTCCTTTTATAGGCTAAGGAGTCCTTTACAATATACAGTATGTATTCTACAGGATAATTATACTTAGCATACTTATCTAATACAAAACATCCTACCCAAGAAATTATATAATGTTACATATTAAACCGACACAATCATACTAGCAGTGAAAAACTACATTAGCAGTGGTACGCCACTTCACGGTGTTGGTATTTTGCCTTTCTCTTGTGAGGGCGAAATCCTTCTTGTTTGCTATCATTTTCTTGAAGGATTTCCCGTGGCTTGCTTCCTCGTGGGGCGGCCGTATTTTTCCATGGGATTCCCTGGGAAGTTCGATAGGCCTCTCAAGGGGTTTCCCGTGTAAATCTGCCCCTCTGCGCGGTACTGGAAGAGCTTTTAGTGGGGTAGCTTTTCCATCCGAGCAGCTTTTATTTTAGAGCAATGGTAGAACCACATAAAGAATTAAACAAATCCACACGCTGACGTGATAGGTTTGAATTGGAGTGAGGAGAGAGAACTGTCACAAAATACACCAAACATCCCCTACATGTTAGCATGGGATTTTTTTTGTGAATTCTTTATGTGGTTTGCACCTTATTTTATCCCGGCGCCCGCAAGTTCATCATTTTTACCTTTAACCCAGTCTATCCAACCCGATCTGCCAGGATTGGTAGACGTACACTTGCTTCGGGGGCCGGGCTGCAATCAACAGAGGACTGAGACCATAATTTACAGCCGTGTTGTTTGCATCTCTTTGCACATTCTATCGCTCCTTCGACCCAATACCCATGATATAATCCCTTCTTCCGCTCGGGAAGAGCGAGGTTAAGAAGGAACTGCCTGAACTTTGAACATCCCAAATGGCTAATGAGAATCTAATCGGTTTAAACTCCCACCTTTGGTACGCCATATGGTATGGGCAGGCTTCCACAAACCTCAAAGGACACGGGTTCTGGTTGAAGGAATGTTGTGAATGGTCACGGAGATGGGTCAATTTATTCGTCTTAGAAATGACTAATTGTTATTAGTAGTCATTTAAGAACATGTTTCAGTTGTCGCAGCATCTGCTTTGCGCTTATGTTTTTGTTTTGGGGGGTAAAGGTTTAGGCTATGTATGGGCTTTTTGGAACCGACGGTGCGTAGGCAATGGGTTGTTGTTGACGGACGGATGTATTCTTTTTGTACTGTGTACCATCTTGTTCTTTTTCTTATTAACATCTTCAACTTCTCTTTGGTGTTTCTAAAATTTGTCTGTTACCTGATGTACAGGTCGAACTATTTTTGTTGGTGGAGGAATGGTTGTTTTTGTTTTTTTTTATGTGTTTTCCCTTTATTTACCTCGCGTATTTATAGCGCGGATTTTACTGTTCTTGTACGCGGTATCATTAATTTTCATTTACTGTTTTGTGGGTAGGCACATGCCTAGGCTCCTACCCTGGGCATCTATTTTTCCTGCTGGATTTTTCATAAAATTTCTAGGGAAGGAACGTGGTATTTGGATAAGCCTTATCCGTAATTACAAACAGTTTGAATTTATCGGTTTATTATCCTTTTTTGTACTGAAAGTTTGCTATGTATGTATATTTTTTTTTTGGTAAAATGTAGCTTCTACATCCGTTGTTGGTTTTGGAAATGTTGCTTATGCACGTTCGACAAACTGAAGTAAATCATTCATTTCGGTGCTTTAAATTTCACTTTTAAAATTTGAACTTCAACTAGTCAACCTTTTAATTCGCAAAAAACCATATTGTACTTTAGGGACTTTTTTTAATATAAATGATTTGGAAAACAGAAACAAAGTTGATATTTGCGTCGACACTAGCGGTGGTTTCAGCAACACTAGCAGTGGTTGGGTAAACTGTAGTAGTGGTTGCGTATTCACATATGCACATAATTAAGAATTTGTTCAAACCATGTAGCCTCCTTTGGTTTTTCCAAAAACGCAACCATGTTGTGAGTTGCAGGAGAAGAGTTGGGCACCATTTTTGTTGCGAATTATGATGTGTGTGGGTCTAAACTATGTTTTGCCCTAGCAGTTGTAACTCTTTATTTTTTTTTATCCCCAATTGAATCAAAATTAATTTGTACTTTCAAAAAAACTGTTTTAACTGTTGTAGCAGTTGTTAGTATTTTTAGGCGTATTTATCCTCAATTGTGCTATTCTAATCAGCAAACGCAACCGTTATCGTCATCTACTATTTAGACACGAAAATTCTAACAATCAAGTTTATGCTATTGGGCAATTTCGTTTGAACCTCAGGCCACCGTCCAATTTTCAATCTGGGCAACTAAATGCCATAATTGGGCAATACTTGTTGTACGATCGGGCAACCATAATTCTTAACCATATGATCATAAAGGATAGACTTAACAGCATAAACCTAACAGCACTAAGTTTTCCATAGGAGCACTATCGCATGGTTGGCCGCATAAACTCATAATTATTTTTTAAAGGCAACAAACATTCATAACAGGTGCAACCATGCATCAAAGGCATGTGTTGTGTTGTGTTGCGATATGATTGGTTGTAACCTTATTGTTATTGGCTAAAAGAAATGTGTGGGTGATTTTGTTGCAACAATCTTTCATTTCCTTGTGCACTACCCCTTTTTTCTATGATCTCGAACCCTCTTTCAGTTTTCATGATAGAAACACGCTTTGTTAGCTTCCTTCTTTTAAAAGGTGTTGCACTACCGCACCGCATGCCAGTGTCCTCATCCTGCCATACCATGTTTTTGAAATAAAATTGTGACAAAGCCTGTAGCTTGTGTGCAATGTAGACGTCCATGGATCCATTCTCATCCGCAAGGTCATACATACGTCGAACGTCATTGTCTGTGTGCAACAATGTTAAACCATCTTCGAGTGCCTTATTTGGTGCAACATAAAATAAAGCCCATTTTTCCCCTCCAATATTATTCAAAACATGATCAAGCACCCTGGTAAATGCAACCCTGGTGGAGCTAAAACACCAGACATCAGCAAGGCGACCGCCTACATAGTGAAGTGGCTGAAATTCAAATTTCCCGTTGTGGTGAACTTTAAATATGACTTCTTTGGTTTCCGCCATGTCCTATAAAACATAAACCCTAATAACAATTAGAATTAACCACTAGACTTTAAGGGGTATAGTGACCATACCTATAAAACATAAACCCTAATAACAATTTCAATAACTTTTAATTAAATAAATATTTAATAATAGAATATAAAATATAAAGCTGCACAGTTATTTATATTCATGTACTCTATAAATATATGAACGAATAAGGTAACAAAGTACATACGGGGGAGTACAACAAACCTGGATTTGTTTCTAAAAAAGAAGAAAAGGACAACGATTTTTTTATTTGGATTCTTCGATGAAAGTCACCTAGGGTAAGCATCCGCAATGGCAACTTGATGAAAGACTTTTTACTATTCTAATAAGATATTCAAATGACTTGTTCCATTGTGGCAATAACTTTGAAGAAAATTTTTTTACAAAAACACTTGTAAAACTTCAAGCATTTGAAGCTATTGTCAAAAAGCTTTTGTATTTATAAAACTTTCATTTTACACCCAACATTAAATATGCAAAAGTTATTGCAAAAGCTTTTTGCAGTGGAGTAGTTGGTTTTGCAAAAGCTTTTTACCTCAACCATTTAATTGTATTCAATGCATCAAGTCTTTTATGACTTGATACATTGCTCATGCTCGAGGAATGTGTGTATGTTGATTGTTGAAGATTATTAAATTGATTTAAAAATACAAAAACCATTTCCCAAAAAGCAACTGACATCCTTACCTTTAAACAGGTGAAAACAAAATAGCCAAATGCTAGAGTTCACAAAAAAAGTAAAAAAAAAAAGTAAAATGCAGAGGCCACTGATACTCTAACTCTTAGTGACCACAAAAAACCTATTTGCAAACATCAATTCTTACAGTTACTTTGGATTATTCACACTATACACCAATTCAAATTGTCAATAAATAATACAGCTATCTACACAAAAACTAAAAACACCATTTCATTTGTGAAATTTACCTTTCACTTCTACTGTGATATTTTAGTCAATTAACATTTAGATCAATTAGATTATCAATCATCACAATCATTTACCAAATGCCGTGTTCTTTGCGTCAAGATGGTACATGCATTCCGAATTTTACTAATTTTCACGATTCTTTATTTAAAGACATGATAGACCGTTTCAAGAGAATGGTAATTGTTTGTGAGCCGGGAAAGACTTTCCCAATAGAAGGAAATTTTAGAGAGAAACAAGAGCTGATTGATAAGAGGAAGAGAATGATTGAACAACTTCCAGAGTATGAATGTGAGTATGAAGATATGAAAGCGCGTTTCAAGAGGATCGAAGATGATAATGCTAATTTGGAAGCAACGTGTGAAGAGGCGATAGCTGATTTTAAGATTTACAAAGATTATAATGCTGATGCTGAAGCGAAGTATGAAGAGATGAAAACCAGTTTTAAGAATTTGAAAGATCATAATGCTGTTGTCAAAGCTAAGTATCAAGAGATGATTGAATATGCCCAAAAGCTTATCAACATACTCAAAGAAGTTGCAGCTGATGCTGATGATTTTTAAGATTATGAATGTGTTTTGTATATGTTTAAAAATGTGCTATTTTGGATTTATTTGGTATGTAAGGTAATAAGCATTTATCTAATTAACAAGGTACTAGATTACTGCATCAAATTTTATGTTATGATTTTATGATATCATTTGTGAAAACATAAATAATCAAAATAATAGCTAATCTCGATATTCTACACATGCGAATATACTCTAACTAAACTTAATTACAATAATAAACTCAAAATTCCATTAGTTACTGATATTATTCACTAGGAAACATAAATTTTCCAAACCTCAAATAATCAAAGATAAACTATGATTTTTGCAATCTAAAAACATCAGATAGTCAACATAATAAACAAACAGTAAAAACAGTATCTAAATAAATCAATAAACATCTTCACATGTGCAAAAATAGATATGTAATAAAAAAAACATATAATGAGATAGTCAAAAGTAACAAACAAACACTATCTAATAAATCAATTAACATCTTCACATGTGAAAAAAATAAATATGAAATTCAATTAACATATTCACATGAGATAGTCAACGCCGGAGTCAACTCTGGATAAAAGTTGTTAAAAACTGAATCAGATTCAATAAAAAAAAATACAGAGTCAATACCAGAGTCAACGGCGGAGATAAACAACGCCGGATTCAATTTGAAAATAGATGACGGAGATGACGGAGATGCGATTACTATCCAGAACTGGTTTCTATTAGAGTTTGTGTGTGTTTTTTAAGTGAGGCTCACATGGAAGGTAAAGAACCAGTAATAGATGATTCTTTAAAGGCTGCAGTTGAAGAAAAGGAGAATGAAGGGGTGCAGGCAACCACTGCCAGTATTGCTGCATCCACTGCTAGTATTGCAGTAACCACTGCTGCTATTATTCTACCCACTGCCAGTTCAGACGTTTCTACTGCAGAGGCAACCACTGCTACAATTATAACCACAGCAATAACACCAACACCAACACCAAAACCAAAAGAGGCTGACAATGAGATTGCCATACAATTGGTCAACCAAAAGCAATCTCACCCTATCCCTGCACCTAGACCTATTGCTAAGAGTCTAAACATTGGTGAACCTGTGCAGAAAGATGTAGTTACTGAAACTGATATTGGAAAAGGTAAAGGGATTGCAGATCCAACTTTGGTGTTTGAAAGTACAAAGGAGCATATAGCTTTAGATGAAAAAATTGCTAAAAGATTACATATGGAAGTAAATGCTAAAGAAATTGCTAAAGAAAAGGAATGGGCAAAGCAGGAAGAAGCCTCTAAACAAGCTGTAGAAGAGCGATAAACGGAACAGATGTATTTTACCCTACATAATTACGAAAAGTAGTTCAGTTTACTCGTAATGATTAACTTAGCTTCATAGTCCTAAAAAGGGTCAACAAAAACCAAAAATAATTCAGGCCATAAAAGGAATCTATACCAACGTCGTAAACAATTGCATAGATGATGCATATAAACCACTCCTTATTAGTCTACAAACTACCACTAAATTTTTTAATGAACCAAGTAATGTTACATACTTAACTAACGACATCTAAGGTATCATACCCCATATAATTACGAATCAGATACACATAAAAAAAGAGCAATGGATTATAAAATAGAATTAACACCTATCTAACATAGGTATTAATCGAATAACAACAACGATTTATTATAACATAGAACCAATTGGAAATAATCATATGTAATAAACAACGAGAAGAATATTTACGTACCATATTTGGGAACATTTTTTTAAAACTTGATCAATCGAATGTGGTTTGCAATCAACACTGTAGGTTTAAAGATAGTGACATAACTGACGTTACAAGGAAGAGAGGGGGCTGACGAAGAAGACGGTTTGATTTGTGAAAATAGTAAGTAAGAATGCTTTTGTGCGAGAAGCAAAAACAGAGAAAAACGGTAACTATGGATGTTTTTTTGGTCAGTGACTATTGGATCTTGAATATAAATCCACTGTACTTTTACTATTCAAATGTGTATTTTTTTGTCTAACGTAAAATGACGATAAAACCATTTTAAAAATATACGGTTGCCCAGTGCTTTTTAGTTGCCCAAAAAACAATACCTTACACATACGGGACACTTGTCACAATGTCGATGAGTTGCCCAATGACAGCGGTTGCCCTCGGTCCATTTTCCAATAAAAAATAAAAGTGGTCCGGAAAGTGACTAGCCACAGGGCGCGCGGTCTATTTGCATCATTTTCCATAAAAATAATCATAGCAACCTATTGCTCATTGTATAAATTCGTGGATAATCATAAAAACGCCTAAATCAATCAAATAAAGATGGCCGAAACAATAATCAGTTAAACCCCCAATAATCAAACAAATCAATCAACTTATTTTTATAAAATCACAAACTCACAAAACTGGTAGTTAATAGATTATTCGGTCCGATTTTAGTTGATTAGCCCGATCATAAAACCTGTAAACCTGCTCAACAAATAAAAACACATCATAATAAAACACAATCAAACTTATAATCATAGCGACCTATTGTGTAGTTTATAATCATAACGACCTATTGTGAATAACAAAAAACAATCAAACAATGAAAACATGTCATAATAATAAGCATAGTAACCTATGATTTGATCACTTTGAAAAGTAATTGTGATTTGAATTTAGAGTTATTTTGAATTGGTGTTATTGATTGAGGAAATGCAGTATTTTTAGGGGTGGCAATTTTGTTTTTTGAAAATCAGTCAATTTAACCAATCGGCAAGATAACTTTTTTTTTCTTCCCTTTAGCTTTGCCATGTGACAAACTTGGAAACGGTATCACAAATTGTTCTAGTGGTTGAGATGTTTGTTTATACTAGACGAGTACCCGAGCCTAGCGGCAGCGGTTTCTAGCGACAGATAATTAACAATATGTGATATTGTGGTAAGTGTTTCGTAACATGCGATAATTCAACTAAAGCAAAAATTCTTAACATGTATCAAAGAACATAAAAAAATATTTATTGAAACTGAAAATAAAACATTGCATCAATTATGAGATAACTAACAATGCACGTTACTCGTCGTGTAAAATTTCTTAGTACACGGCATATGAGGTGTTGAATCCTCTTTGACCGAACTCTTTGATTGGCTTCACTTAGTAGTTATCATCCATCAAGGCATGGTATTTGACTCGATCAAAAAAACTTCAAACCTAAGAAACTTAACAAAAATATATACACCGGTTGTATAATGTTTTTTGACCAAATTATTTCAGGAAACTTTGTATAGCTTTGAAATTAATGTGCCAGAACAATCAACGATTAAAGCACTGATGAGTGTGTAAATACTCATCATTTTTAGTCAAATCTGAACTGCAAAACACTTAAAAATGCTCACAAATGCATCAAAATACTGAAAATATTCCAAAATTGCATTTTATATGTTTCAGAGGCAAAATGTTCAAAATCAGATGAAAAATGAGCAAAGTTTGCATAATTGGCAGTTTCAGTCCCCTAAGTTTCAAAAAATGTCAAAAATAGTCCCTAAGCCTTAATTTCAAAAGTAAAATCACTAAAGGTCCTTTTAATATCATAACTTGTCAAAATTAGTCCTTTGGTGAAAAATATAAAAAGTTTGAGAAAATTACAAGTTTGGTCCTCCAACTTTGAAATTTGGCAAAAATGGTCCCTGGAAAATTTGAAAATGGCAACTTTGGTCCTTGCAATATTAACACTTGTCAATTTCAGTCCTTGGGGCAACTTTGAGATATTGGCAGCCTAGGTCCCTACAGTTTCAGAAATTACAAATGAAGTCCTTGTATTAATACTCCCTTGGACCTGTCAAAATTGCAAATGACCCCCTGCCATGTTAGCTTTTGGACCCTGCCATTTGGACCCCATTTTTATATTACCAGTCAAATGCCTTTGACTCTCCCTTCCCTCCTCCCTCACGGGTTACCCACATTCACCATCATCACAAACCTGCAAACAACTCTGCTAACACTCTACCTACTTCATCATTCCTACCCCCCCCCCCCTCCAAACACATAACTCCAAGGGATGCATTAAATGCCCTTAAAACCCTAACACTCAAGCCCCAGCTGGCTAAAACACTTTTGGCGCCAAATCCTTTTAAACGGCCAAGATCAATTAGAGCTATCCAAGGGTCAATATTATTAGTGGGAATTGAAGAAAGAGGTGAGAGAAGAAGATTTGAGTGTATAAAAAGCAAGAGGATGCAGCAAGAAAGTAGTTAGTTTTTATTTTTTTCAAGTGTATGTCGTTTTTAAGTTTAACATGTCTTAAATAGTTCTTAAGTGTAATTTCCAGTTTATGTGTATCAAACAAAAGTATTTAAGCATCTTGCAACTTATTTTAAGCATCAATTCAAGACAATGTTATAATGTCATGTTTTTGTGCACTGTTGAGTTTTTCAGTTTCTAAATCTTAAGTACAAGCTTTTAGTAACTTATTTTTAAGCTCAAGTAAGCTCAAACTAGCTTAGTAAAGCTTTCCATAAGCTCACATCTCAGTTTCAATCACCTTTGGACATTGGTCAACAAAAGTCAAAACGGGGCAAATATGATGCAGAATTGGAATGGGTTGATGCAGTAATGGAAATGGGTTAGTTTAGAACTCATTGGGTTGGTTTGAATAGGCTAGGGTACTGTGTTCTTGGGTTCACTGTTTGCAAGCCATTGTGGCTTTGGACAATTTGTAAGTCATTTCAAAGTTCTTATGCATAATCTGTCTTTGTAGTATTAATCTGTTCAAACCTGTTCTAATAGTAGTATTTAAGTTATTTTAGTTTAGTTTGATCATAATTACAAGTTGGTTCATTGTTTAAATCTGTTTTGTATACAAATTAGTCCATAAAAGGGGTGTTTGGTTTATAGCTTAAACTGCCCTAAAGGCTTGTTCAGTGTATACTTGTTGTTGGTTCATGTTTGTTTGCTCCAAATAGACTCATATCAATCTTAGTTTGGTGCCTGTTAGTTCAAAAAGTCAAACATTAGCAAATCTGTCTCAATGTCTCAACTGTTGTGAGTTTTGGATTTGCAAACCCTTGTTTTGTGTTTAGAATTGTTAAACATAGCTTGCATTGTGTTCATCACACCTTATTACATCAATATCAGTCATAAAATTGGATTCAAAGTTCATTTTGGTCAAAGTTCATCATTATTGTCAAAAGTAAAAATTGCAAAAACCTGTTTTAGGGCCAACTGCAAGGATTTTTCATGGCTTCATTTTTGAGCCGTTTTCAGTGAAACTTGGCATTCTAAAAACTTCAACTGGTCTTCATCCTTATTACCATTTTAGTAGAATTTTACAATTTTCTTAAAAGCTCCAAACAAGCTTCTCTTTTTAGTACCAGTTGCCCTGCTCACAACTCATCTTAAACTGAGTTTTCTCAGTTTGTGCAGCCACTTGCACAGGGCTCATAAGAGCTTTCCAAGGTCTGAGTTTTGGTGTACTTGATCTCAACCAGGTCTAGGATAGGTTCTAATTGCTAGTTTTCAGTTTTAGCTTAATTGGTAGCTTGTGCTTGTGTCCAAAGTAGCCCACAGAAACTGTTTTAGCTCATAATCTCAAAAACATCAAATCTGTGAATTCAGCTAAATAGAGGTTAAAGCCTGTTGTTAATTGTTTCATTTGGTCATTTTTAGTAGTTTAGAACATCTGTAAACTGTTGGTGGCTTGTTTTGCTCATTAGCTTATTTAAAGTGCTTATTCTAAAGCACTTGGTATAGCAGTCCCATTTTCTTGTACACAAGCACCTATTTTTCCATTTTTCCTAGCTTCCTAATATACTTTTAGAGTTTTCCTGAAAATTTCAGATTTTTCCTAGCTTGTTTGCTATTTTTCTTAATTTAAATTAGTTTTTAAGCATTTTTAATTAGCTTTTAATACAAAAATTCAGAAAAGGTTCAAAAAATTAATTTTTCATTTTTCTTAGGTTTAGATAAATATAAAAAGTAAAAAAAGTATATTTGCAGATTTTTCATAGTTTATTTTGTAATTTTTAGTAATTTAATTAGTTTTTAATAGTTTAAAATTCCTAGAAAATAGAAAAATAATCAGAAAAATACAAAAATAGTTTTGGAAATTCTATTTTGATATTTTAGATTTTTCTAAGTCTTAATTTTATTTTTCTAGCTTTATTTCCTAATTTCTTGTATTTTAGGCTATTATTTATTAGTTAAAATTAGTTTTTAATTAATAATAATTAGATAAATAGTTATAAAAATAATTTTATTTTTCTATAAATTTTCTTTTATCATTAGGTTTGTAAAAATATAATTTTCATATTTTTAGGGTTAATATTGCTTTAGTTTCACTTTTTATTTTGTACGCTACGTAGTTTTTAATTCAGTCTTTATAAAAACATAAAACCAATAACATCAATTTGCAAATAGTGATAGCGTTTATTTAATATTTTTTACCTTTTTAATCTCCTTTAATTTGCATTTAAGCCTCTGTAATTTGTTGGCTTTTTCTGTAATTATAATCATTCTCAATCCCTTTATTCGTTCAAATCTCTCGATCACTATACGTTTGATAATCCATTGCATAGCTCGCTGGGACATAACGACCCGGGGAAACACTATACTCCTCAGATCTTCATTGCATTCGTGCTTAAGCAGTTTTAAGCTTATTACGGTCTGCCATTCACAAGTGGCAGGCTTGAGTGATTTAGCTTGACTGTTTGGCACGCATCAAATTTTTGGCGCCGCTGCCGGGGAGCTGTGCTAATTGTCTTACGTTTAGCAGATTAGTTGTTTGAATACTCACTCATTTGTTCATATCATCCATTGATGAGTGTGTAAATACTCATCATTTTTATACAAAATAAACTGCAAATTCATCTGAAAATACTCAGAAACACATCTAAATGATCAAAATATCACAAATCAGTGTTTTATGTGTTTCAAATTCAAAAATATCAAAATCAGATGAAAAACATATCAATTTTGCAAAAAATTGCAGTTTCAGTCCCCCAAGTTTCAAGAATTGTCAAAAATAGTCCCTGAGCTAAAATTTCAAAAGAAAAGTCACCAAAGGTCTTTTTAAAATCACAAATTATCATATTTAGTCCTTTGGTGAGAAATCTAAAAGTTTTGAGAAATTTGCAGTTTAGTCCCTGAAAATCCAAATTGGTCAAATTTAGTCCTCGGGAATTTCAAAAATGTCAAAAACTCAACCCTTGGATTATTAATATTGGCAAAACAAATCTCTTGACTACATTTTCATAATTTTCATGATTGGTCCCTTGAATTTCAAATGTTACACATATGGTCCTTGTTTAATAATCCAAACAAACCCATCCGGACCTAAATATACCCAAGCCCAATCACAAAAGCCCTGGCCCAAAACCTTACCCGGTCCTCAACCCGACCAACCCAATTGTTTAAACTAAAAAAAAACCCGCCCCCCTAAAACCTGCAACCCCCGACCATTTTGTCTGCTACCACCCCCCTCCTCAAACTCCTCCCATAGCCACTCTACACCACCCATTGTCCCCTCCACCTCACCTACCCTTCCCACCACATTAAATGCAAAGTCCTTCCTTGTCCCAGATAGCCAAACCAACTTTCCCGCCAAAACAGGATTAATGGCTAGGATGGATTCTAGCTATCCAATGGCTCACATCTATGCTGGGATTTGGTCAGAAGGAGAGAGAAAGCCTTTTGGAGCATAAAAGGAGACAAGATGAAGCTAGAGAGGGGAGTTAGTCTTAGTTTTTATATATTGTATGTCGAATTTCAATTTTCTTAGTCAAAAATAGTTTGTATTTGTATTTTTAAGTTCATGTGTATTCAAATTAATCATTTCAGTGTATTACAACTCAGTTTTAATCTCAATTCAGGTGTTAAGTAAAAATTCATATTTCTGTGTTACTGTGTGAATTTACAATATCTAAATCCAAATCCCAAGCTTCAATAAGCTTCTTTATAAGTTGAAACAAGCTTATGTTAGCTTTTTATAGCTTTTTATAAGCTTGTGTCTAAGATTGAAACACTTTTGGCACTGGTCAATGAAAGTCAAACCAATGAGCAAAACTGATGCAGATGTGATCTGGGGTGATTCAGAGTTTGAAATGGGTGAAAAGGAAGCCAGTGGGTTGAATAAATTAGGATAGTGTTCTCTGGTTTCATATGTGGCAGGCCATAGTGGCTTTGGACTTATTGTAAGTAATTTTAATGATCTTTGCATATTTGGTAATTGTAGTTAAAAGTGGTTAAGACCTGTTTAATAAGTAGTAAGTAGGTTATTTAGAGTTGATTTGATCACAATCTCTGTTGAATCAGTAGTTAATTTTGATTTAGATTGTAAAACAGTTTATAAGGGTGTGTTTGGCACAGTTGATATAACTGTGATAGAGTAGATCTTTGTACTAGATTTCTGTTGCTAGTAGTTTGTTTAGCTCCTTTGAGCCTTAATCTGTCTTACTTTTGCTCTAAAGACCTGTCAAAGTCAAAATTAGATCCTAATCTGTCTCACTGTCAACTGAAGTGTATTTTGGAATTGCAAAACCTTGATTTGTGTTTAAAAGTCATAAACAAAGGTTGAAATAGCTTTATTACATCATAACAAACCAATATCAGTCATTAAATTGGATCAAAACTTCACCAAAGTCAAAGTTCATGTCTGTTTTAAAAAGTCAAAATTGTGTAAAAGTTGGATTTGAGCAGATGTTGCAGATGATGCACAGGATGCATTAAAGGTTTTTAGAGTCTGAATTTTTGGTTACAAGTAGTCCTTTAGGTGGTCTTTAAGTCCTAATAATTGCTTTTAGCTTAAGCTCTCTGGTTGAGCTTGTGCATAAGCTCAAAACAGGCACCTGGTGCCCTGCTCACAACTCAGCTGATACTGAGTCTTTTCTCAGATATTGCAAGACTGGTGCAAGGCTCATAAGAGCCCCCCTAGGTTTGGTATTTTGGTTTTGAGTAGCTGCCTAGGTCTAGTTTAAGACTCAATCATTGGTTTTTAGTTTACAGCTCATTTAAGTGCTTATTTTGGTCTGCAAGTCAGCATCAATTTTCTGTTTTAAGCTTATAATCAAAATCATCAAATCTGTCTATCTTGTTAATCAGTAGTTATAACTTGTTGATTTGAGTTTCATTTGGTCACAATTAGTATATCAGTGCTTCTGTATTCAGTGGGTTGCTAATTTGGTTCACTTAGCTTATTTAAGAGCTTATTCATAAGCTCAAATCATAGCAGTTTCATAATCTTCCAAGTAATCACCTGTTTTTCCATTTTTCCTAGCTTCTATATATTATTTTAGAATTTTCCTGAAAATTTCAGATTTTTCCTAGCTGTCTTGCTATTTTTCTTCATTTTAATTAGTTTTTAATACTTTTTAAATAGCATTTAATACAAAAAATTCAGAAAAGGTTCCAAAAAATAAATTTTCATTTTTCTTAGACTTAGATAAATATAAAAAGTAGAAAAAGTAATTTTCTAGATTTTTCATAGCTTATTTGGTAATTTTTAGTAATTTAATTAGTTTTTAATGGTTTAAAATTAATAGAAAATAGAAAAATAGTCACAAAAATACAAAAATAGTTTTGAAAAGTCTATTTTGATATTTTAGACTTTTCCAAGTGTTAATCTTATTTTTCTAGCTCAATTTCATATTTTCTTATATTTTAGGTAATTAATTATTAGTTAAAAATAGTTTTTAATTAGATAATTAGTTTTAAAAATAATTTTCTTTTTCTAAATATTTTCTTATATCATTAGGATTGTAGAAACATCATTTTCATATTTTTAGGGTTGATATTGAATTAGTTTCACGTTTTTAGTTGTACGTCGCGTAGATCTTAATTCCAGTTTCGTAAAAACATAAAAACAAAAACATCATTTTAATTTTAGTGATAGCGTTTATTTAATAGGTTTTATCTTTTTAATTTCCTCTCATTTGCATTTTAGTCTTTGTATTTGTTTGATATTTCTGTAGTTATAATAACCAATTCATAATCCTTTTTCGTTCAAACTTCTCGATCACTAGACGTTGATTGATCCATTGCATAGCTCGCTGGGACATAACGACCCGGGGAGACTCTATACTCCTCTGATCTTAATTGCATTGGTGTTTGAGCAGTTTTTAGTCTTTTAGACTTGACTGTTTAGCACCGATCAAATTTTGGCGCCGCTGCCGGGGAGCTGTGCTGATTTATCTCCCGTTTTAGCCGATTAGTTGTTTGAATCCTCACTCTTTGTTTATATCATCCATCTCTGTATATATATATATCCATATTTTCTTCTAAAAAATCCAAAAACCCAAAAACAACCAAAAACGTATAAAACACAAAAATATTTTTCCTTTTGTTTCTATATATGTATCAAAAATAAAAATACAAAAAGAATCGTCGTTTTCTTTAATAATTAACAACTTAAAAAATTACCACCGAAAACCAAGGCAGTGCACTACCTAACTGGGGGTGCGACCATAATAAGTTCCCGAACTAAAGATATAAAACTTGCCTTTGTGTCCATTGTGATTGGTGTACCTTTTTTTAAAGAAGCCATTCATCTTGGATTATTGGTTAAGTTCACTGTTGTTTTGCCTCGATTTTGTGTTAATTGATTTTGTTGTGATATCGACGTTTCAGAACCAGAAAACCCATAAAGATTCTTCTCACCCTGATTTTTACAAAACGTCTTCATAATTCTCATTCTCATGTGAAAGATTTCATAATTCCATCTCTCTCCTTAACTCTGAGTCTCCTTAGAGTTAACTCTAGTGTATGCGCACTCGCTCTTCTAGATCTGTAAGCCCATTTCGTGAGCTTGTCAAGATTCCAAGAAGGCGTGTTCGTAGACTTTCTGCTCCGTCAGTCGGATCTGAGATCCGGACTGTTCGCACTCATCCCGTTATCATGGCGGATGAGATTCCTATGTGCGAGCTTCTCCAGGCACCCATCGACGGGTATGGAGATGCTATCGTTGTGCCAGCCATCGTGGCTGAAAACTTTGAGCTCAAGACCGGGTTACTGAATCTTGTAACCTCTAATCAATTCTTTGGTTTTGAGCGGGACGATCCTCATGCTCATATTCGATGGTTTAACAAGATTGCATCTACCATCAAGTATAAGAATGTCCCTTCTGAGGCTGTTAAGCTTCTTCTGTTCCCGTTTTCTCTTGAGGGGCAAGCCCGGATTTGGCTTGAAAAACAACCCCCTCAGTCAATAGAGACATGGGAAGATCTGGTGAAGAAATTTGTGAATGAATTCTATCCACCTTCCAAGACCACGAGTCTTAAAAATGAAATCATCAAGTTCACTCAGAAGTTTGATGAATCCTTCAGTGAATCGTGGGATCGTTTCAAGGAATTGCTTCGCAAATGTCCTCACCACGGTTTCTCCGAGTTGATGCAACTCGACACTTTCTACAATGGAGTGAGTCAATCTGACCAAGATTCTCTCAATTCCTCCGCGGGAGGAAATTTCCTTAGCAAAACTGTCAAAGAAGCTTTGGCGATAATCGAAAACAAGTCCAAAGTCCGCACTGCACGAAGCAAGCCGGTTGTTTCTCAAGTCAGTGTTGGACCTTCTTCTTCTTCATCGCCCGTGAGTCAGTCTAGCACCGATGCTAAGATTGATAAACTCACGGAAGCTATCCAAGCTTTGGTCCTCTCAAATCAAAAGAAAGTCTCTTTTCCACAAACTTCACCTCCTGCTGAAGTTAAGAAAGTGGAAGTCTGTGTTACCTGTGGTGGCCCCCATGCTTATTATAACTGTATGGCCACCGATGGTAACCCCTTTGAAGCCAATGCTGTGGGCGGGATGTCTAATCAAGGAGGCAACCAATATCGTGCTCCTGTAGACCCGAACCACCGTCCTAACCACTACTCTGGACCTCCCGGTTTCAATCAGAATCAAAACCGTAACCAGAATCAGAATAGACCGAACCAAGGTTTTCAAAACCAAGGTCAATTCAATCAAAACAACGGTTTTCAAAATCAGAATCAAAATTTCCAACATCAAGGAAATTACAATAGAAACCCAGGTCAGGGAAATTTCAACCCAGGGTATTATCATGGCAATAATCCAGGGAATTTTCAGAATCAAGGCCCTAATCCTAACAATAGAGGCCAGAATTTTCCTGCTCAAAATCAAGCCATTGTTCCAACTGGACCATCATCTGATGAGCTGTTGAAACAATTCATGAAATCCCAGGAAGAAATGAATCGGTTGTTGGTTAGCCAGATTGCTGACATCAAGAAGTCTTTAAATGATCGACCCTCGGGCTCAGGTACTTTACCTAGCAATACGATCGCTAATCCGAGGGGCGATGCTAAAGCGATCACAACCCGAAGTGGTGCTTCTTATTCTGGACCCGCTGTTCCTACTACCTCTTCTTCCTCTCTCCCGAAGGTAGTGGAAAGCGAACCTGAGGCGACAAAGGACAAGGAACTTCCTACTAATAACGGAGGTGCCAATAATGTCCATCCTCAGGTTGTCCCCAAACCCAAGCCTGGAGTTGTTTTTGAACCTCCAGTTGCTGACCCTAAATCCAAAACTTCTATTCCTTATCCTTCACGGTTACATGAGCAGAAGCTCCGCGAGAAAGCTAGTCATCAGATGGAAAAGTTCTTTCAGATTTTCCAAGAACTTCACTTTGACATAAGCTTCGCGGATGCCATCATGTTGATGCCCAAGTTTGCATCCACTCTGAAACATATGCTGAGCAACAAAGAAAAGCTGTTTGAAATGGCTAAAACTCCTTTGAATGAAAATTGCTCAGCAGTCTTGTTGAAAAAGCTTCCCGAGAAGCTAGGAGATCCCGGAAAATTTCTTCTTCCTTGTGTTTTTCCCGGGATGATTGAGTGCTTTGCCCTCGCCGATCTTGGTGCAAGCATCAATCTGATGCCATATTCAGTGTGGAAGCAACTTTCTCTTCCGGAACTTATTCCTACCTGCATGACCCTTGAGCTTGCAGATCGATCTATATCGCGTCCTCTTGGCATTGCCGAGGATGTATTCGTGAAAGTAGGAAAGTTCCATTTCCCAGCTGACTTTGTGGTCGTTGATTTCGATGCTGATCCTCGAGTTCCCCTCATTGTTGGGCGGGGATTTCTGAGGACGGGCCGTGCTCTTATAGATGTATTTGAGCAAGAGATCACTCTCCGTGTGGGTAATGAAGCTGTTACCTTTAACCTCGATCAAACTTCGAGGTACTCCTCAAATTATGATACTGAATCAATTAATCGAGTCGATTTAATTGACATTGCTTCAGAGGAGTACTCTCAAGAGTTTCTTGGTTATCTTCATAATTCTGTGAGTGGGAATTCCAATTCCACCACATCTTCTCATCCTATCATTGCCGACTCTTCCCCCTCTCTCACTCCGTTTGAGGGAGGTGACTTCCTTCTGGAAGAGATCGATGAATTCTTGGCTACTGATGAATCAATTCCGCCTGGAATTGATGGTGTGTATGATTCGGAGGGGGATATTCTTTATCTTGAGCAGTTGCTCAATGAAGATCCATTACCTTCACTCCCTCCGAAAGAAATCTCGATTGAGGAAATCAAATCAGTGCAATCTTCCACTGAAGAATTTCCCGAGGTTGAACTTAAGGACCTACCTCCTCATCTTGAGTATGCATTCTTGGAGGGTGATGATAAATTACCCGTCATTATTGCTAAAGACTTAACTGAGGAGGAGAAAACTGCTCTCATAAAGGTCTTGAAGTCACACAAGCAAGCAATTGCTTGGAAACTCTCCGATATTAAGGGTATCAACCCTGAGTTTTGTACTCACAAAATCTTAATGGAGGATGACTTCAAGTCAGCAGTCCAAAGTCAGAGAAGGGTGAATCCTAAGATTCACGAGGTTATCAAACAAGAGGTTCTCAAACTTCTTGATGCCGGTCTGATTTACCCGATCTCTGACAGTCCTTGGGTTAGCCCAATTCATTGCGTTCCAAAAAAGGGTGGCATTACTGTTGTCACGAATGAAGAAAACGAGTTGATTCCAACTCGATTGGTTACGGGGTGGCGTGTGTGTATTGACTATCGAAAGTTAAACGAAGCCACCCGTAAAGACCACTTTCCTCTACCCTTCATGGACCAGATGCTTGAGAGATTAGCAGGGAACGAGTACTATTGTTTCCTTGATGGTTTCTCGGGTTACTTTCAGATCCCCATTGATCCGCTGGATCAAGAGAAAACTACATTCACCTGCCCATACGGGACGTTTGCCTACAGACGTATGCCTTTTGGCTTATGCAATGCTCCTGGCACGTTCCAAAGATGTATGATGGCGATTTTCCACGACATGATCGGGGAAACTATGGAGGTGTTTATGGATGACTTCTCGGTCATTGGGGACTCATTCCAGACTTGTCTCTCCCACTTAGACAAAATGCTTAAAAGGTGTGAAGACACCAATCTATGTCTAAACTGGGAGAAGAGCCACTTTATGGTCAAAGAGGGCATAGTCCTCGGCCATAAGATTTCTAAGAATGGGATTGAGGTTGATAGAGCAAAAGTTGATGTCATTGCTAAACTGCCTCATCCCACTACTGTCAAAGGTGTTAGGAGTTTCCTAGGTCATGCCGGGTTTTATCGTAGATTCATTCAGGATTTCTCTAAAATCGCCCGGCCTATGACCCATCTTCTTGAAAAAGATGCTCTTTTCATCTTCTCTCCTGAGTGCATCGAAGCTTTTGAAACACTTAAGAAAAAGCTTACGGAAGCACCCATTCTAGTTGCCCCCGACTGGGATTTACCCTTCGAGCTCATGTGCGATGCAAGTGACTTTGCAATCGGTGCAGTCTTGGGGCAACGCAAAACCAAGCATTTCCAGCCAATCCACTACGCGAGCAAAACTATGACTGAAGCTCAGACCCATTACACCACTACGGAAAAAGAATTATTAGCGGTGGTGTATGCTTTTGAGAAGTTTCGGCCATACCTCATCTTGACCAAATGCGTGGTGTATACGGATCACTCGGCACTCAAATATCTCTTTGCAAAACAAGATGCAAAGCCGAGATTGCTCCGTTGGGTTCTCCTCCTACAAGAATTTGATATCATCATTCGTGATAAAAAAGGAGCTGAGAACCTGGCTGCTGATCATCTCTCCCGATTAGAGAACCCTCACCAAAATGTGTTCGAGAAAAAGGAAATTAATGAAACATTTCCTCTCGAAACACTCAACATGGTTTCTTTTCGTGGAGATTCTTCTACCCCATGGTTTGCCGACTTTGCAAATTACCATGCGGGTAACTTTGTGGTGAAAGGGATGTCGTCCCAACAGAAAAATAAATTCTTTAAGGATGTGAAACATTATTTCTGGGACGACCCCTACTTGTTTAAAATCTGTGCGGATCAAGTCATCCGGCGATGTGTACATGGTCAGGAAGCCGTTGACATTCTCAAGGCTTGCCATTCTGGACCTACTGGGGGACATCATAGCCCCAACTACACCGCCAAGAAGGTGTTTGATTCGGGATTCTATTGGCCCACAATCTATAAGGATGCCCATGAATTCGTCAAAACCTGTGACGCTTGTCAACGTCACGGGAATATCTCACAAAGGAATGAAATGCCTCAAAACGCCATTCAAGTGTGTGAGATTTTTTACATATGGGGCATTGACTTTATGGGGCCATTTCCTTCTTCTCACGGAAATAAGTACATACTCGTGGCCGTTGACTACTTGTCAAAATGGGTTGAAGCTAAAGCTTTACCCACCAACGATGCCCGAGTTGTTGTGAAATTCTTGAAATCCTTATTTGCTAGGTTTGGAACTCCACGAGCCATCATCAGTGATCGTGGTACGCATTTCTGCAATGACCAATTTGCAAGAGTCATGCAAAAGTATGGTGTAACTCATCGTACCTCTACTGCGTATCACCCACAAACAAGTGGGCAAGTGGAAGTTTCTAACCGGGGGATTAAAAGAATCTTGGAGAGGACGGTTGGTGAAAACCGTGCCTCTTGGTCGGATAGGTTAGATGATGCACTCTGGGCCTTCCGTACAGCCTACAAAACACCCATCGGGTGCACTCCATACAAGCTGGTGTACGGGAAGGCATGTCATCTTCCAGTTGAGCTCGAGCACAAGGCATACTGGGCCTTGAAGCATGCTAACTTTGATATTCAGACTGCGGGTGATCATCGGAAAGTTCAAATGAATGAATTAAATGAACTCCGTGATCAAGCTTACGAGAACTCTTTGATCTATAAACAAAAGACAAAGAAGATCCATGACTCAAAAATCAAAAACCGCGTTTTCAACGTTGGTGATCGAGTCCTTCTTTTCAATTCAAGATTGAAGATTTTCTCGGGAAAGCTCAAGTCCCGTTGGTCTGGTCCATTTACCATCGCTAAGGTTTATCCTTATGGCACCATTGAGTTATCTCAACCCGATGGTCCTAATTTCAAAGTGAATGGTCATCGAGTGAAGCACTATTTTGGAGAGGACATTCCATCCATGGTTGTCCCGGATCTTCAAACTTTCCCCATGAACCAATGAATGCGGGGATCGAGTCAAGCTAGCGACTCGGTAATCAAAAACAGTAGCATGCCATATGGGTTTTCACCCATATTTCTGTCTTCTCACCTCTTTCTACCACCCTAGTGTGGGGGGGGTTGCCCACACATTTCAAAAAAAAAAAAAAAAAAAAAAAAAAAAAAAAAAAAAAAAAAAAATCTTCTTTCTAAATAATGGCCTTAGTATTTCCCTTTCACGTTCTTTGTTTCGGCATAACCGCCGGTACTTTGAATATTGAGGGCAATATTCATCTCTAGTGTGGGGGGGATTCTCACGAATTTTATCATGTAATTATACCGCCTAATCCCCCCGTTTTTGGCCAAAAATTTTTTTGGAGTAAGTGTTCTACACTTTCTCATCTGGTTATCAGTCCGCCATGTCTGCAAGACAAAAGGATTGGCTAATCCAGGAGCAAACGGCTCTTGGTAAAGATACCTCAAATCCGTTTATATGGCTTGCAATTTGCCCAAAATTGTATGGTATTCGACTCACCATATCCTAAAAAGTGAAGAGTTGGCTAGCCCGCAAGATTATGGCTTGTGGTAAAGGCAGTGGAAAAACCATAATTGGTAATCAGCTCACCAAAGATAATGTTGATAATTTATCTAAGAGTTGGCTAGTCCAGAAGGGTACGGCTTCTGGTAAAGACAAAATCAAATCCGTTGAAAGCTGGTGGTTTGCTCAAAATCACATGGTTATCGGTGTACCATGGTTCTTACTTGAACTGAAACATTTGGCTACTCCAGAAGTAATGGCTTTTGGTAAAGAGATTAAAATCCATTATGTTTTCTCAAATCATTGCTAGGGACTAGCAATATCTCAGTGTGGGGGATTGATGAGTGTGTAAATACTCATCATTTTTATACAAAATAAACTGCAAATTCATCTGAAAATACTCAGAAACACATCTAAATGATCAAAATATCACAAATCAGTGTTTTATGTGTTTCAAATTCAAAAATATCAAAATCAGATGAAAAACATATCAATTTTGCAAAAAATTGCAGTTTCAGTCCCCCAAGTTTCAAGAATTGTCAAAAATAGTCCCTGAGCTAAAATTTCAAAAGAAAAGTCACCAAAGGTCTTTTTAAAATCACAAATTATCATATTTAGTCCTTTGGTGAGAAATCTAAAAGTTTTGAGAAATTTGCAGTTTAGTCCCTGAAAATCCAAATTGGTCAAATTTAGTCCTCGGGAATTTCAAAAATGTCAAAAACTCAACCCTTGGATTATTAATATTGGCAAAACAAATCTCTTGACTACATTTTCATAATTTTCATGATTGGTCCCTTGAATTTCAAATGTTACACATATGGTCCTTGTTTAATAATCCAAACAAACCCATCCGGACCTAAATATACCCAAGCCCAATCACAAAAGCCCTGGCCCAAAACCTTACCCGGTCCTCAACCCGACCAACCCAATTGTTTAAACTAAAAAAAAACCCGCCCCCCTAAAACCTGCAACCCCCGACCATTTTGTCTGCTACCACCCCCCTCCTCAAACTCCTCCCATAGCCACTCTACACCACCCATTGTCCCCTCCACCTCACCTACCCTTCCCACCACATTAAATGCAAAGTCCTTCCTTGTCCCAGATAGCCAAACCAACTTTCCCGCCAAAACAGGATTAATGGCTAGGATGGATTCTAGCTATCCAATGGCTCACATCTATGCTGGGATTTGGTCAGAAGGAGAGAGAAAGCCTTTTGGAGCATAAAAGGAGACAAGATGAAGCTAGAGAGGGGAGTTAGTCTTAGTTTTTATATATTGTATGTCGAATTTCAATTTTCTTAGTCAAAAATAGTTTGTATTTGTATTTTTAAGTTCATGTGTATTCAAATTAATCATTTCAGTGTATTACAACTCAGTTTTAATCTCAATTCAGGTGTTAAGTAAAAATTCATATTTCTGTGTTACTGTGTGAATTTACAATATCTAAATCCAAATCCCAAGCTTCAATAAGCTTCTTTATAAGTTGAAACAAGCTTATGTTAGCTTTTTATAGCTTTTTATAAGCTTGTGTCTAAGATTGAAACACTTTTGGCACTGGTCAATGAAAGTCAAACCAATGAGCAAAACTGATGCAGATGTGATCTGGGGTGATTCAGAGTTTGAAATGGGTGAAAAGGAAGCCAGTGGGTTGAATAAATTAGGATAGTGTTCTCTGGTTTCATATGTGGCAGGCCATAGTGGCTTTGGACTTATTGTAAGTAATTTTAATGATCTTTGCATATTTGGTAATTGTAGTTAAAAGTGGTTAAGACCTGTTTAATAAGTAGTAAGTAGGTTATTTAGAGTTGATTTGATCACAATCTCTGTTGAATCAGTAGTTAATTTTGATTTAGATTGTAAAACAGTTTATAAGGGTGTGTTTGGCACAGTTGATATAACTGTGATAGAGTAGATCTTTGTACTAGATTTCTGTTGCTAGTAGTTTGTTTAGCTCCTTTGAGCCTTAATCTGTCTTACTTTTGCTCTAAAGACCTGTCAAAGTCAAAATTAGATCCTAATCTGTCTCACTGTCAACTGAAGTGTATTTTGGAATTGCAAAACCTTGATTTGTGTTTAAAAGTCATAAACAAAGGTTGAAATAGCTTTATTACATCATAACAAACCAATATCAGTCATTAAATTGGATCAAAACTTCACCAAAGTCAAAGTTCATGTCTGTTTTAAAAAGTCAAAATTGTGTAAAAGTTGGATTTGAGCAGATGTTGCAGATGATGCACAGGATGCATTAAAGGTTTTTAGAGTCTGAATTTTTGGTTACAAGTAGTCCTTTAGGTGGTCTTTAAGTCCTAATAATTGCTTTTAGCTTAAGCTCTCTGGTTGAGCTTGTGCATAAGCTCAAAACAGGCACCTGGTGCCCTGCTTACAACTCAGCTGATACTGAGTCTTTTCTCAGATATTGCAAGACTGGTGCAAGGCTCATAAGAGCCCCCCTAGGTTTGGTATTTTGGTTTTGAGTAGCTGCCTAGGTCTAGTTTAAGACTCAATCATTGGTTTTTAGTTTACAGCTCATTTAAGTGCTTATTTTGGTCTGCAAGTCAGCATCAATTTTCTGTTTTAAGCTTATAATCAAAATCATCAAATCTGTCTATCTTGTTAATCAGTAGTTATAACTTGTTGATTTGAGTTTCATTTGGTCACAATTAGTATATCAGTGCTTCTGTATTCAGTGGGTTGCTAATTTGGTTCACTTAGCTTATTTAAGAGCTTATTCATAAGCTCAAATCATAGCAGTTTCATAATCTTCCAAGTAATCACCTGTTTTTCCATTTTTCCTAGCTTCTATATATTATTTTAGAATTTTCCTGAAAATTTCAGATTTTTCCTAGCTGTCTTGCTATTTTTCTTCATTTTAATTAGTTTTTAATACTTTTTAAATAGCATTTAATACAAAAAATTCAGAAAAGGTTCCAAAAAATAAATTTTCATTTTTCTTAGACTTAGATAAATATAAAAAGTAGAAAAAGTAATTTTCTAGATTTTTCATAGCTTATTTGGTAATTTTTAGTAATTTAATTAGTTTTTAATGGTTTAAAATTAATAGAAAATAGAAAAATAGTCACAAAAATACAAAAATAGTTTTGAAAAGTCTATTTTGATATTTTAGACTTTTCCAAGTGTTAATCTTATTTTTCTAGCTCAATTTCATATTTTCTTATATTTTAGGTAATTAATTATTAGTTAAAAATAGTTTTTAATTAGATAATTAGTTTTAAAAATAATTTTCTTTTTCTAAATATTTTCTTATATCATTAGGATTGTAGAAACATCATTTTCATATTTTTAGGGTTGATATTGAATTAGTTTCACGTTTTTAGTTGTACGTCGCGTAGATCTTAATTCCAGTTTCGTAAAAACATAAAAACAAAAACATCATTTTAATTTTAGTGATAGCGTTTATTTAATAGGTTTTATCTTTTTAATTTCCTCTCATTTGCATTTTAGTCTTTGTATTTGTTTGATATTTCTGTAGTTATAATAACCAATTCATAATCCTTTTTCGTTCAAACTTCTCGATCACTAGACGTTGATTGATCCATTGCATAGCTCGCTGGGACATAACGACCCGGGGAGACTCTATACTCCTCTGATCTTAATTGCATTGGTGTTTGAGCAGTTTTTAGTCTTTTAGACTTGACTGTTTAGCACCGATCATCCATCTCATCTATATATATATATATATCCATATTTTCTTATAAAAAATCCAAAAACCCAAAAACAGCTAAAAACGTATAAAACACAAAAATATTTTTTCTTTTGTTTCTATATATGTATCAAATATAAAAATACAAAAAGATTCGTCGTTTTCTTTAATAATAACAACTTAAAAGATTACCACCGCAAACCAAGGCAGTGCACTACATAACTGGGGGTGCGACCATAATAAGTTCCCGAACTAAAGATTTAAAACTTGCCTTTGTGTCCTTGTGATTGGTGTACCTTTTTCAAAGAAGCCATTCATCTTGTGATTATTGGTTAAGTTCACTGTTGTTTTGCCACGATTTTGTGTTAATTGATTTTGTTGTGATATCTACGTTTCAGAACCAGAAAACCCATAAAGATTCTTCTCACCCCATTTTTATAAAACGTCTTCATAATTCCCAATTCTCTCCTTAACTCTGAGTTTCCTTAGAGTTAACTCTAGTGTATGCGCACTCGCTCTTCTAGATCTGTGAGCCCATTTCGTGAGCTTGTCAAGATTCCAAGAAGGCGTGTCCGTAGACTTTCTGCTCCATCAGTCGGATCTGAGATCCGGACTGCTCACACTACTTCCGTTATCATGGCGGAAGAACGCCCTATGTGTGAGCTTCTCCAGGCACCCATCGACGGGTATGGAGATGCTATTGTTGTACCAGCCATTGTGGCTGAAAATTTTGAACTCAAAACCGGGTTACTGAATCTTGTAACCTCAAATCAGTTCTACGGTTTTGAGCGGGATGATCCTCATGCTCATATTAGATGGTTTAACAAGATTGCATCTACCATCAAGTATAAGAATGTCCCTACTGATGCTGTTAAGCTTCTTCTGTTCCCATTTTCTCTTGAGGGGCAAGCCCGGATTTGGCTTGAAAAACAACCCCCTCAGTCTATTGAGACATGGGAAGATCTGGTGAAGAAATTTGTGAATGAATTCTATCCACCATCCAAAACCACGAGTCTAAAAAATGAAATCATCAAGTTCACTCAGAAGTTTGATGAACCCTTCAGTGAATCGTGGGATCGTTTTAAGGAATTGCTTCGCAAATGTC
>BPTQ01000006.1:283551371-283749052 GCA_019973895.1 Chrysanthemum seticuspe | reverse complement strand
AGTTTTGAGTTGCAAATCAGTAGTTAATAGGGTGTTTGGATCTGCTGAACTAACTGTCCTAAAGGTTTAGTCAGTGGTTGTTTCCTGTGGTTTTATGTTTGTTAAGCTCATTTGAGCTCATATCAGTCCTTAAATTGTGCCTGCAAACATTGAAAGTCAAATCTCAACTAAATTCATCTCAACTGCTTATCTGTTGTGATTTGGACAAATCAATCACTTGTTTTGTGTTCAAATTCCATAGACAAAGCTTGTAGTAGTGTCATTTTATCTCAAAACATCACAATTAGTCCTTAAATTGAGTTCAAATTTCACCAAAGTCAAAATATCAAGATTGCTTTAAAAAAAGTCAAAAGTGAAAATGTCATTTTGAGGCAAACTGAAAGGATTTTTCCTTGATTCATTTTTAATCCAAATTAAGTGAAATCTTGGGTTTTTGAAGTTCAACTGGTCTCCATTCTTATTAGCATTTTTGTAGAATTTTATAAATTTTTTATAAGCTCCATTTGAGCTTGTCAAACAGGGCCTAACTCCCCTGCTCACAACTCTCAATTTAAACTGAGTTTTCTCAGCCTTGTGCAGCCCTTGCACAGGGCTCATAAGAGCTTCTCAATGTCTATTTTTTGGTGTACTTGATCTCAGCCAGGTCTAGGATAGGTTCCAATTGCAGGTTTTCAGTTTTAGCTTAATTTGTAGCTTGTGCTTGTGTCCAAAGTAGCCCCACAGAAACTGTTTTAGCTTATAAGCTCAAATCATCAAATCTGATCAATCTTGTAATTCAGAGGATATGGCTTGTTGTTTTTAGTTGCATATTGGTAATTTTATCATTTTATAACTTCTGTATTAAGTTGGTGCTTATTGGGTGTCATTTGGCTTATTGCAAGTACTTATTCATAAGCACATTCCAAAGCAGTCCCATTTTCTTGTAAACAAGCACTTGTTTTTCCATTTTTCCTAGATTCAGTACATTATTTTAAGCTTATCTTGAATTTTTAGATTTTTCTAAGTTTGTTTGCTATTTTTCTGCATTTAAATCAATTTCTAGCACTTTTTAATTAGCTTTTAATCCAAAAAATTAAGAAAAGTCTCAAAAAAATAATTTTTCAATTTTCCTAAGTTAAGATAAATATAAAAAGACAAAAAAATATTTTTCTAGATTTTTCTTAGTTAAATTTGTATTTTTAGATAATTTAATTAGTTTTTAATAGTTTTTAATTCATAAAAAATAGAAAAATAATCAGAAAAATACAAAAATAGTTTTGAAAATTCTATTTTGTTATTTTAGATTTTTCTAAGTCAAAATTTTATTTTTCTAGTTTTGTTTCATATTTTCTTGTATTTTAGGTTAATATTTAATAGTTAAAATTAGTTTTTAATTAATAATAATTAATTAAATAGTTATAAAAATAATTTTCTTTTTCTATAAATTTTCTTTTATCATTAGGTTTGTAAAAATATCATTTTCATATTTTTAGGGTTAATATTGTGTAAGTTTCACTTTTTCTATTATACGCTACGTAGTTTTTAATTAAGTTTTATAAAAACATAAAAACAAAAACATCATTTTAAAAATAGTGATAGCGTTTATTTAATATTTTTTATCTTTTTAATTTCCTTTAATTTGCATTTAAGCCTCTGTAATTTGTTGGCTTTTTCTGTAGTTATAATCACAATCCTTCTTTCTGTTCAAATTCCTCGATCACTTTACGTTTGGTAATCCATTGCATAGCTCGCTGGGACATAACGACCCGGGGAAACCCTATACTCCCCTGATCTTCATTGCATTCGTGCTTAAGCTGTTTTAAGTTTCTTACAGTTGGCCATTCACAAGTGGTCAGCTTGCGTGAGAAAACTTGACGGTTTTGCACGGATCAAATTTTTGGCGCCGCTGCCGGGGAGCTGTGCTGATAATCTTACGTTTAGCAGATTAGTAGTTTGAATACTCACTCTTTGTTATATCATCCATCTCTATCTATATATATATATCCATATTTCTTATAAAAAATCCAAAAACCCAAAAACAGCTAAAAACGTATAAAACACAAAAATATTTTTTCTTTTGTTTCTATATATGTATCAAATATAAAAATACAAAAAGATTCGTCGTTTTCTTTAATAATAACAACTTAAAAGATTACCACCGCAAACCAAGGCAGTGCACTACATAACTGGGGGTGCGACCATAATAAGTTCCCGAACTAAAGATTTAAAACTTGCCTTTGTGTCCTTGTGATTGGTGTACCTTTTTCAAAGAAGCCATTCATCTTGTGATTATTGGTTAAGTTCACTGTTGTTTTGCCACGATTTTGTGTTAATTGATTTTGTTGTGATATCTACGTTTCAGAACCAGAAAACCCATAAAGATTCTTCTCACCCCATTTTTATAAAACGTCTTCATAATTCCCAATTCTCTCCTTAACTCTGAGTTTCCTTAGAGTTAACTCTAGTGTATGCGCACTCGCTCTTCTAGATCTGTGAGCCCATTTCGTGAGCTTGTCAAGATTCCAAGAAGGCGTGTCCGTAGACTTTCTGCTCCATCAGTCGGATCTGAGATCCGGACTGCTCACACTACTTCCGTTATCATGGCGGAAGAACGCCCTATGTGTGAGCTTCTCCAGGCACCCATCGACGGGTATGGAGATGCTATTGTTGTACCAGCCATTGTGGCTGAAAATTTTGAACTCAAAACCGGGTTACTGAATCTTGTAACCTCAAATCAGTTCTACGGTTTTGAGCGGGATGATCCTCATGCTCATATTAGATGGTTTAACAAGATTGCATCTACCATCAAGTATAAGAATGTCCCTACTGATGCTGTTAAGCTTCTTCTGTTCCCATTTTCTCTTGAGGGGCAAGCCCGGATTTGGCTTGAAAAACAACCCCCTCAGTCTATTGAGACATGGGAAGATCTGGTGAAGAAATTTGTGAATGAATTCTATCCACCATCCAAAACCACGAGTCTAAAAAATGAAATCATCAAGTTCACTCAGAAGTTTGATGAACCCTTCAGTGAATCGTGGGATCGTTTTAAGGAATTGCTTCGCAAATGTCCTCACCACGGTTTCTCCGAGTTGATGCAACTCGACACTTTCTACAATGGAGTGAGTCAATCTGATCAAGATTCTCTCAATTCCTCCGCGGGAGGAAATTTCCTAAGCAAAACTGTCAAAGAAGCTTTAGCGATAATCGAAAACAAGTCTAAAGTCCGCACTGCACGAAGCAAGCCAGTTGTTTCCCAAGTCAGTGTTGGTCCTTCTTCTTCTTCATCGCCCGTGAGTCAGTCTAGTACCGATGCTAAGATTGACAAACTCACGGAAGCTATTCAGGCTTTGGTTCTCTCCAACCAAAAGAAAGTCTCTTTTCCACAAACTTCACCTCCTGCTGAAGTTAAGAAAGTGGAAGTCTGTGTTACCTTTGGTGGCCCCCATGCTTATTATAACTGTATGGCCACCGATGGTAACCCTTTTGAAGCCAATGCTGTGGGCGGGATGTCTAATCAAGGAGGCAATCAATATCGTGCTCCTATAGACCCGAACCACCGTCCTAACCACAACCCTGGACCTCCCGGTTTCAATCAAAACCGGAATCAAAATCAAAACATACCAAACCAAGGTTTTCAAAACCAATGTAATTTCAGTCCAAACAATGGTTTTCAGAATCAAAATCAAAATTTCCAACACCAAGGAAATTTCAATAGAAACCCAAGTCAGGGAAATTTCAACTCAGGGTATTTTCATGCCAATAATCAAGGAAATTTTCAGAATCAAGGCCCTAATCCTAACAATAGAGGCCAGAATTTTCTTGTGCAAACTCAAGCCATTGTTCCAACTGGACCATCATCTAATGAGTTGTTGAAACAATTCATGAAATCCCAAGAGGAAATGAATCGGTTGTTGGTCAGCCAAATTTCTGACATCAAGAAGTCTTTAAATGATCAACCCTCGGGCTCAGGTACTCTACCTAGCAACACGATCGCTAATCCGAGGGGCGATGCAAAGGCGATCACAACCAGAAGTGGTGCTTCTTATGATGGACCCGCTATTCCTACTACCTCTTCTTCTTCTCTCCCGAAGGTAGTGGAAAGCGAACCTGAAGCGACAAAGGACAAGGAACTTCCTACTAATAACGGAAGTACCAGCAATGTCCATCCTCAGGTTGTCCCGAAACCCAATACCAAACCTGGAGTTGTTTTTGAACCTCCAGTTGGTGACCCTAAATCCAAAACTTCTATTCCTTATCCCTCACGTTTACATAAGCAAAAGCTCCGCGAGAAAGCTAGTCATCAAATGGAAAAATTCTTTCAAATTTTCCAAGAACTTCATTTTGACATAAGCTTCGCGGATGCCATCATGTTGATGCCCAAGTTTGCATCTACTCTTAAGCACATGCTGAGCAACAAGGAAAAGCTGTTTGAAATGGCTAAGACTCCTTTGAATGAGAATTGCTCAGCAGTCTTGTTAAAAAAGCTTCCCGAGAAGCTAGGAGATCCCGAAAAATTTCTTCTTCCTTGTGTTTTTCCTGGGATGATTGAATGCTTTACCCTTGCCGATCTTGGTGCAAGCATCAATCTGATGCCTTATTCAGTGTGGAAGAAACTTTCTCTTCCGGAACTTATTCCTACCTGCATGACTCTTGAGCTTGCAGATCGTTCTATTTCGCGTCCTCTTGGCATCGCCGAGGATGTATTTGTGAAAGTAGGAAAGTTCCATTTTCCAGCTGACTTTGTGGTTGTTGATTTCGATGCTGATCCTCGGGTTCCCCTCATTGTTGGAAGAGGATTCCTGAGGACGGGCCGTGCTCTTATCGATGTATTTGAGCAAGAAATCACTCTACGTGTGGGTAATGAAGCTGTTACTTTTAACCTCGATCAGACTTCGAGGTACTCCTCAAATTATGACACTGAATCAATTAATCGAGTTGATTTAATTGATATTGCTTCAGAGGAGTACTCTCAAGAGTTTCTTGGTTATCTTCATAATTCTGTGAGTGAGAATTCCAATTCCACCACATCTTCTCAACCTATCATTGCCGACTCTTCCCCCTCTCTCACTCCGTTTGAGGGAGGTGACTTCCTTCTGGAAGAGATCGATGAATTTCTTGCTACTGATGAATCAATTCCGCCTGGAATTGATGGTGCGTATGATTCGGAGGGAGATATTCTTTATCTTGAGCAATTGCTTAATGAAGATCCATTACCTTCACTCCCTCCGAAAGAGATCACGATTGAGGAAATCAAATCAGTACAAACATCTACTGAAGAATTTCCCGAGGTTGAACTTAAGGACCTACCTCCTCATCTCGAGTATGCATTTTTGGAGGGTGATGATAAATTACCCGTCATAATTGCTAAAGACTTGACTGAGGAGGAGAAAACTGCTCTCATAAAGGTCTTGAAGTCACACAAGCAAGCAATTGCTTGGAAACTCTCCGACATTAAGGGTATCAACCCTGAATTTTGCACTCACAAAATCTTAATGGAGGATGACTTCAAACCAGCAGTCCAACATCAGAGAAGGGTGAATCCTAAGATTCATGAGGTTATCAAACAAGAGGTTCTCAAACTTCTTGATGCCGGTTTGATTTACCCGATCTCTGATAGTCCTTGGGTTAGCCCAATTCATTGCGTTCCAAAAAAGGGTGGCATTACTGTTGTCACAAATGAAGAAAATGAGTTAATTCCAACTCGATTGGTTATGGGATGGCGTGTGTGTATTGACTATCGCAAGTTAAACGAAGCCACCCGTAAAGACCATTTTCCTCTACCCTTCATGGACCAGATGCTTGAGAGATTAGCAGGGAACGAGTACTATTGTTTCCTTGATGGTTTCTCGGGTTACTTTCAGATCCCCATTGATCCGCTGGATCAAGAGAAAACCACATTCACCCGCCCATACGGGACGTTTGCCTATAGACGTATGCCTTTTGGCTTATGTAATGCTCCTGGCACGTTCCAAAGATGTATGATGGCAATTTTCCACGACATGATCGGGGAAACTATGGAGGTGTTTATGGATGACTTCTCGGTCATTGGGGACTCATTTCAGACATGTCTCTCCCACTTAGACAAAATGTTAAAACGGTGTGAAGACACCAATCTCTGTCTAAACTGGGAGAAAAGCCACTTTATGGTCAAAGAAGGCATAGTCCTTGGCCATAAGATTTCAAAAAACGGGATTGAGGTAGATAGAGCAAAAGTTGATGTTATTGCTAAATTACCTCATCCTACTACCGTCAAAGGTATTAGGAGTTTTCTAGGTCATGCCGGGTTTTATCGTAGATTCATACAAGATTTCTCAAAAATCGCTCGGCCTATGACCCATCTTCTCGAAAAAGATGCTCCTTTTATCTTTTCTCCTGAGTGCATCGAAGCTTTTGAAACACTAAAGAAAAAGCTTACGGAAGCACCCATTCTAGTTGCCCCCGACTGGGATTTACCCTTCGAGCTCATGTGCGATGCAAGTGATTTTGCTATCGGTGCAGTCTTGGGGCAACGCAAAACCAAACATTTTCAGCCAATCCACTACGCAAGCAAAACTATGACTGAAGCTCAGACCCATTACACCACCACAGAAAAAGAATTATTAGTTGTGGTGTATGCGTTTGAGAAGTTTCGGCCATTGATGAGTGTCTAAATACTCATCATTTTTATACCTTTTAAACTGCAAAATCATCTGAAAACACTCAGAAACACATCAAAATGATCAAATTATCACAAATCAGTGTTTTATGTGTTTTAAATGCAAAAATATCAAAATCAGATGAAAAACGTATCAAATTTGCAAAAATTGCAGTTTTAGTCCCCCAAGTTTCTAAAATTGTCAAAAAATAGTCCCTGAGTCAAAATTTCAAAAGAAAAGTCACCAAAGGTCCTTTTTAAATCAAAACTTGTCAAATTTAGTCCTTTGGTGAGAAATCTAAAAGTTTTGAGAAAATTACAATTTAGTCCCTAAAAATCCAAAATGGTCAAAACTAGTCCTTGGAAATTTTCAAAAATGTCAAAATCAACCCTTGGACTATTAAAGTTGGCAAAACAAATCCTTTGACTACTTTTCATAAAGTACATGATTGGTCCCTTGAATTTCAAATGTTACATCTTTGGTCCCTTTTGTATTAATAATCCAACAAACCAAATGGACCCTTGTATTATCTCTTGGTCCAAACTAAACCCCAAGCCCAAATTTAAACAAAGCTGGCCCAATCCTTTTACCCATCCTACCCAACCCCGTTTGTATTAAAACCCGGTCAACCCACAACCCACAAGTCAAAAACAGACACCCCCTTTACCCGCCTTTTCTCCTTCCTCCCTCACCCATGTCTGCTATCACCACAACACCATCCCCCCAGCTCACCTTTTCCTTTCCTTGTCCCCCCACCTCATCACAACTCCAAATAACATTAAATGCATCTTTTTCCTCTTTACTCAACCCCTACACCTGTCAAAAATCAATTCCCGCCAAAATGATCAAATGGCTAAAATTGCACTTAGCCATCCAATGGCCCTAAATAATGGTGGGATTCAATCAAGGAGGTGAGAGAAAGCTAGTGGGAGTATAAAAGAGAAGTGAGATGCAGCTTCAAGGGAGTAGCTAGTTTTATAAAAACTTTCTTTATGTCGTTTTTTTTATTTATGTCTTAGATTAATAAAAAATATTGTAATCTCAGTTCTTTGTATCACTTTTAAGTTAAATTATCCTTTTAATGTATTGTTAAGCACCAATCTCAAGTTTTTTATATAAGTTCTAAATTTGATGTTACTGTTGTATTATTCAGTTTTAAACTCTCACTTGCAAGCTTGTAAAAGCTCAATTTCTACCTCACACAAGCTTATGTTAGCTTATTAAAGCTTTCTATAAGCTCTTATTACAGTTTCAAACAATGTAGTAAAAAGTCAACAAAAGTCAAACAAAAGTCAAAAATCAAAAGTCACCCTATTTCATGTTAATCTCTGGTTTTAATTTGTTAAATTGATGAGTTTAAATGTGTTTTGTGTAGTTGGATTAAGATTGAGCTCAGTTTCATTATAATTTCAGTGTTTTAATGCATTTTGTAGTTATAAAGGAGTGTTTGGTTTAAGCTTATTTCGGGTCTAAAAAGCTGTTTTGACCCACTTTGACTCTCAAAGTCAAAGTGGTTGAAGGTCTAGACAAGTTTTTCAAGTTGAGTTTAGCTTAAGTTTAGCAAGTTTGTAAGTTTGGTTTTAAGCAAAAATCACAAAACCCTTTCTGTCTTACTGTCCAAACAGCAGCTTGCACTGCTGTTTGCACCTCTTTTTCACGGCTTATTTTGGGTCAAAAACTTTTCTAAATTGCTTTTATCACATCTCCACATACTCCTCTTTACATAGCAATAGCTTATTTGCCCCTAGGATAGCTTAGATTAGCTTAAAATTTGCATTAAAATCTGTCAAAAAACCACTACAGCTACTGTTACTGTAGCAACTGAACATTTTCATTTGTTTAGCTTATTTAGTGTTTCCCATTAGCTTATTTAGGACCCTTTAGTGCTTATTAGTCCCATAGGTTAAATTAGTTTGCTTATTAGTGCTTATTTAGCTCCTTAGCATAGCTTATCAATTCCATTTTATGCCATTTTCCTTTTAGCATAAGTTTCTTTTAAGTTTAGCTTATCATCAAAACTGCTTATGCTCCCCTTTTTTGTTGCTTATTCTCTGTCACTCTTAGCTTATTAATGATCCCAGGATATTTGCTTAACTCATTGCTTGTCATAGTTGCTTTTCCTGTTGCCTTTTTAGCTTAAAAATTGCATAAGGGGTGTTTGTTTGTTATTTCTGTCCAGCTGATGGAAATAAGCAGTTGAGAAACTGCTTATTCCAAGATTTGGTAAAAAGTTGTTTCACAAAAAGATCTTATTTTTGTCTTATTTATAAGTTGCAAAAAGAAAAGTTTGAAAAAAAAATAGTTTACAAAAAAAGTCAGGGGTGGGATTCGACCCCCTGACCTCTTGCTCACGCTCACAACACAACACACTCAAACCAACTGCCCTAGGGTCTTTGATCAGTCATAGCTTGCACTTTCTTTTATTTAAGTACACAAAATAGTCTTTAGCCTTAGTAGCTTATTTAGCTTATTATTAGCTTATTTCCAAAAGTAGTACCCAACTTTTTTTATTTTTCTTAAAATCAGTTTTACTTAAAGTATTTTCTGAGAAATTTTCAGATTTTTCCAAAATCATTTAGTATTTTTAATAATTAAATTAGATTAAAATAGTATTTAAATCATAATAAAAAATATAAAAGTCAAAAAAAATGTAAATCTTTTTTCTAAAATTTTCTTTTGTCAAATAGTAAGTAATAAAATTAGTTTTACACTCGTAGGCCTTTTATTTTATAAATTTTACGTTTTATCTTGCGCTCCAGCGTAATTTTTATAAATAACGTACGTTTTATTTTAAATCACGTTTTTAGGTAATTTAAATTTATGTTTTAGTTAAAATAGTTTATTTAAGTTATTTTGTTTTATAAATCATAAACGTTCATCACTTTAAAAAATAGTGATAGCGTTTATTTAATAGATTTTAATTTTTTTAATTTTCTTAATTTGCATTTAAGTCGCTGTTATTTGTAAATCTTTTCTTTAGGTAATTTTCCATCCTAATCCTTTCCGATCACTATCATTAGTGATCATTCTATCGTCTGAATCAGTGTTTAACACACCATTGAGTCTCCGTGGGACTTAACGACCCGGGAATCCACTATATTCCCTGATCTTCATTGTATTTGTGTCTGAGCTGTTTCAAGTCTGTTTGACCTGACTGTTTAGCACGGATCAGCCATATCTTATATTGACCAAATGCGTGGTGTATACGGATCACTCGGCTCTCAAATATCTCTTTGCAAAACAAGATGCAAAGCCGAGATTGCTCTGTTGGGTTCTCCTCCTACAAGAATTTGATATCATTATTCGTGATAAAAAAGGAGCTGAGAACCTGGCTGCTGATCATCTGTCCCGATTAGAGAACCCTCACCAAAATGTGTTCGAGAAAAAGGAAATTAACGAAACATTTCCTCTCGAAACACTCAATGTGGTTTCTTTTCGTGGAGACTCTTCTACCCCATGGTTTGCTGACTTTGCAAATTACCATGCGGGTAACTTTGTGGTGAAAGGGATGTCGTCCCAACAGAAAAATAAATTCTTTAAAGATGTGAAACATTATTTCTGGGACGACCCCTACTTGTTTAAAATTTGTGCGGATCAAGTCATCCGGCGATGTGTGTATGGTCAGGAAGCTATTGACATTCTCAAAGCTTGCCATTCTGGACCTACTGGGGGACATCATAGCCCCAACTACACCGCCAAGAAGGTGTTTGATTCCGGATTCTATTGGCCCACGATTTATAAGGATGCCCATGAATTTGTCAAAACCTGTGACGCTTGTCAACGTCACGGGAATATCTCACAAAGAAATGAAATGTCGCAGAACGCCATTCAAGTGTGTGAGATTTTTGACATCTGGGGCATTGACTTTATGGGGCCATTTCCTTCTTCCCGTGGTAACAAATACATACTCGTGGCCGTTGACTACTTGTCAAAATGGGTTGAAGCTAAGGCTTTACCTACCAACGATGCCCGAGTTGTTGTGAAATTCTTAAAATCCTTATTTGCTAGGTTTGGAACTCCACGAGCCATCATCAGTGATCGTGGTACGCATTTTTGCAATGACCAGTTTGAAAGAGTCATGCAAAAGTATGGTGTAACTCACCGTCTATCTACTGCGTATCACCCACAAACAAGTGGGCAAGTGGAAGTTTCCAACCGGGGGATAAAAAGAATTCTTGAGAGGACGGTTGGTGAAAACCGTGCCTCTTGGTCGGATAAGCTAGATGACGCACTCTGGGCCTTCCGTACAGCTTACAAAACACCCATCGGGTGCACTCCATACAAGCTTGTATACGGGAAGGCATGTCATCTACCAGTTGAGCTCGAGCACAAGGCATACTGGGCCTTGAAGCATGCCAACTTTGATATTCAGACAGCTGGTGATCATCGGAAAGTTCAAATGAATGAATTAAATGAACTCCGTGATCAAGCTTACGAGAACTCTTTGATCAAAAACAAAAGACAAAGAAGATTCATGACTCAAAAATCAAGAACCGCGTTTTCAACGTTGGTGATCGAGTCCTTCTTTTCAACTCAAGATTGAAGATTTTCTCGGGAAAGCTCAAGTCCTGTTGGTCTGGTCCATTTACTATCGCTAAGGTTTATCCTTATGGTACCATTGAGCTATCTCAACCCGATGGTCCTAATTTTAAAGTGAATGGTCATCGAGTGAAGCATTACTTTGGAGAGGACATTCCATCTATGGTTGTCCCGGACTTACAAACTTTCCCCATGAACCAATGAATGCGGGGATCGAGTCAAGCTAGCGACTCGGTAATCAAAAACAGTAGCATGCCATATGGGTTTTCACCCATATTTCTGAGCTGTCTGAAGTTTGTTACGGTTAGCCATTCACAAGTGGCTAGCTTGTGTGACAAAACTTGACAGTTTAGCTTCTTCTTTCTACTTTCTACCACCCTAGTGTGGGGGGGTTGCCCCACATGTTGTGTATATAAGTCTTCTTTAAAAAAAATCATCTTTCTAAATAATGGCCGTAGTATTTCCCTTTTACGTTCTCAGTTTCGGCATAACCGCCGGTACTTTGAATATTGAGGGCAATATTCATTTCTAAGTGTGGGGGGAATTCTCACGAATTTTATCATGTAATTATGCCGCCCAATTCCCCCGTTTTTGGCCAAAAAATTTTTTTTTTGAGTAAGTGTTTTACACTTGCTCAATTGGTTATCAGTCCGCCTTGTCTAATAAACTGAAGGATTGGCTAATCCAGGAGCAAACGGCTCTTGGTAAAGATATCTCAAATCCGTTGACGTCTTGCAATTTGCCCAAAATTGTATGGTATTCAGCTCACCTATCCTAAAAAGTGAAGAGTTGGCTAGCCCGCAAGTTTATGGCTTGTGGTAAAGGCAGTGGAAAAACCATAATTGGTAATCGACTCACCAAAGATAATATTGATAATTTATCTAAGAGTTGGCTAGTCCAGAGCAAACGGCTTCTGGTAAAGACAAATCAAATCCGTTGAAAGCTGGTGGTTTGCTCAAAATCACTTGGTTATCGGTGTACCATGGTTCTTGCTTGAACTAAAACATTTGGCTACTCCAGAAGTAATGGCTTTTGGTAAAGAGTTTCAAATCCATTAAGTTTTTCTCAAAAGATTGCTAGGGACTAGCAATAGTTTAGTGTGGGGGATTGATGTGTGTGTAAATACTCATCATTTTTAGTCAAATCTGAACTGCAAAACACTTAAAAATGCTCACAAATGCATCAAAATACTGAAAATATTCCAAAATTGCATTTTATATGTTTCAGAGGCAAAATGTTCAAAATCAGATGAAAAATGAGCAAAGTTTGCATAATTGGCAGTTTCAGTCTCCCAAGTTTCAAAAATTGTCAAAAATAGTCCCTAAGCCTTAATTTCAAAAGTAAAATCACCAAAGGTCCTTTTAATATCATAACTTGTCAAAATTAGTCCTTTGGTGAAAAATATAAAAAGTTTGAGAAAATTACAAGTTTGGTCCTCCAACTTTGAAATTTGGCAAAAATGGTCCCTGGAAAATTTGAAAATGGCAACTTTGGTCCTTGCAATATTAACACTTGTCAATTTCAGTCCTTGGGGCAACTTTGAGATATTGGCAGCCTAGGTCCCTACAGTTTCAGAAATTACAAATGAAGTCCTTGTATTAATACTCCCTTGGACCTGTCAAAATTGCAAATGACCCCCTGCCATGTTAGCTTTTGGACCCTGCCATTTGGACCCCCTTTTTATATTACCAGTCAAATGCCTTTGACTCTCCCTTCCCTCCTCCCTCACGGGTTACCGACATTCACCATCATCACAAACCTGCAAACAACTCTGCTAACACTCCACCTCCTTCATCATTCCTACCCCCCCCCCCTCCAAACACATAACTCCAAGGGATGCATTAAATGCCCTTAAAACCCTAACACTCAAGCCCCAGCTGGCTAAAACACTTTTGGCGCCAAATCCTTTTAAACGGCCAAGATCAATTAGAGCTATCCAAGGGTCAATATTATTAGTGGGAATTGAAGAAAGAGGTGAGAGAAGAAGATTTGAGTGTATAAAAAGCAAGAGGATGCAGCAAGAAAGTAGTTAGTTTTTATTTTTTTCAAGTGTATGTCGTTTTTAAGTTTAACATGTCTTAAATAGTTCTTAAGTGTAATTTCCAGTTTATGTGTATCAAACAAAAGTATTTAAGCATCTTGCAACTTATTTTAAGCATCAATTCAAGACAATGTTATAATGTCATGTTTTTGTGCACTGTTGAGTTTTTCAGTTTCTAAATCTTAAGTACAAGCTTTTAGTAACTTATTTTTAAGCTCAAGTAAGCTCAAACTAGCTTAGTAAAGCTTTCCATAAGCTCACATCTCAGTTTCAATCACCTTTGGACATTGGTCAACAAAAGTCAAAACGGGGAAAATATGATGCAGAATTGGAATGGGTTGATGCAGTAATGGAAATGGGTTAGTTTAGAACTCACTGGGTTGGTTTGAATAGGCTAGGGTACTGTGTTCTTGGGTTCACTGTTTGCAAGCCATTGTGGCTTTGGACAATTTGTAAGTCATTTCAAAGTTCTTATGCATAATCTGTCTTTGTAGTATTAATCTGTTCAAACCTGTTCTAATAGTAGTATTTAAGTTATTTTAGTTTAGCTTGATCATAATTACAAGTTGGTTCATTGTTTAAATCTGTTTTGTATACAAATTAGTCCATAAAAGGGGTGTTTGGTTTATAGCTTAAACTGCCCTAAAGGCTTGTTCAGTGTATACTTGTTGTTGGTTCATGTTTGTTTGCTCCAAATAGACTCATATCAATCTTAGTTTGGTGCCTGCTAGTTCAAAAAGTCAAACATTAGCAAATCTGTCTCAATGTCTCAACTGTTGTGAGTTTTGGATTTGCAAAACCTTGTTTTGTGTTTAGAATTGTTAAACATAGCTTGCATTGTGTTCATCACACCTTATTACATCAATATCAGTCATAAAATTGGATTCAAAGTTCATTTTGGTCAAAGTTCATCATTATTGTCAAAAGTCAAAATTGCAAAAACCTGTTTTAGGGCCAACTGCAAGGATTTTTCATGGCTTCATTTTTGAGCCATTTTCAGTGAAACTTGGCATTCTAAAAACTTCAACTGGTCTTCATCCTTATTACCATTTTAGTAGAATTTTACAATTTTCTTAAAAGCTCCAAACAAGCTTCTCTTTTTAGTACCAGTTGCCCTGCTCACAACTCATCTTAAACTGAGTTTTCTCAGTTTGTGCAGCCACTTGCACAGGGCTCATAAGAGCTTTCCAAGGTCTGAGTTTTGGTGTACTTGATCTCAACCAGGTCTAGGATAGGTTCTAATTGCTAGTTTTCAGTTTTAGCTTAATTGGTAGCTTGTGCTTGTGTCCAAAGTAGCCCACAGAAACTGTTTTAGCTCATAATCTCAAAAACATCAAATCTGTGAATTCAGCTAAATAGAGGTTAAAGCCTGTTGTTAATTGTTGCATTTGGTCATTTTTAGTAGTTTAGAACATCTGTAAACTGTTGGTGGCTTGTTTTGCTCATTAGCTTATTTAAAGTGCTTATTCTAAAGCACTTGGTATAGCAGTCCCATTTTCTTGTACACAAGCACCTATTTTTCCATTTTTCCTAGCTTCCTAATATACTTTTAGAGTTTTCCTGAAAATTTCAGATTTTTCCTAGCTTGTTTGCTATTTTTCTTAATTTAAATTAGTTTTTAAGCATTTTTAATTAGCTTTTAATACAAAAAATTCAGAAAAGGTTCAAAAAATTAATTTTTCATTTTTCTTAGGTTTAGATAAATATAAAAAGTAAAAAAAAAGTAATTTTCCAGATTTTTCATAGTTTATTTTGTAATTTTTAGTAATTTAATTAGTTTTTAATAGTTTAAAATTCCTAGAAAATAGAAAAATAATCAGAAAAATACAAAAATAGTTTTGAAAATTCTATTTTGATATTTTAGATTTTTCTAAGTCTTAATTTTATTTTTCTAGCTTGATTTCCTAATTTCTTGTATTTTAGGCTATTATTTATTAGTTAAAATTAGTTTTTAATTAATAATAATTAGATAAATAGTTATAAAAATAATTTTCTTTTTCTATAAATTTTCTTTTATCATTAGGTTTGTAAAAATATAATTTTCATATTTTTAGGGTTAATATTGCTTTAGTTTCACTTTTTATTTTGTACGCTACGTAGTTTTTAATTCAGTCTTTATAAAAACATAAAACCAATAACATCAATTTGCAAATAGTGATAGCGTTTATTTAATATTTTTTACCTTTTTAATCTCCTTTAATTTGCATTTAAGCCTCTGTAATTTGTTAGCTTTTTCTGTAATTATAATCATTCTCAATCCCTTTATTCGTTCAAATCTCTCGATCACTATACGTTTGATAATCCATTGCATAGCTCGCTGGGACATAATGACCCGGGGAAACACTATACTCCTCAGATCTTCATTGCATTCGTGCTTAAGCAGTTTTAAGCTTATTACGGTCTGCCATTCACAAGTGGCAGGCTTGAGTGATTTAGCTTGACTGTTTGGCACGCATCAAGCACCAATCAATCACCATCATTATAGCAATATTTGGAAACAGATTTGTATTTAACGTATTTAATGCGCAAGAACAAGAAAAAAAATGAACCCCGTGACTATATAATAAATCGATACAATGTTATGTGATTGTAAACATTCAAGTTATTCACAACAATATATCTGCAATTTCAACTATATATAAATGTCAAAACAATATTTTTAAAAAATCATATGGTCATTGCACACATTTCAATATTTAATAATTGAGATCGCATATGATACACACAATATAAAGTAACATAACAATAAAAAATAAGTTGTAATATGGTGCCTTATAAAATAAAATATATTGATAAACTTTTAGAAATTATTATTGTTAAGATTAAATAAATTAATATATATATATATATATATATATATATATATATATATATATATATATATATATATATATTTGGAAAATTACATAAGTAAAAGTTATCAAAATTTGTCATACATTTCTTTGAAATTTTAGGTGTGAATTGTTATAACAGCTATTTCATTAAGGACAATTTCTTTGAATTTTTATGTATAAATTTTAGTTTTAAAGGAATTTTAGAAATTTAACATTACTCACTTTTTAAGTTTCAAAAACATGGATACATGCTTTGTATGTATAATAATAATAATAAAAAAATTGTATTGAATTTCCAACATTGAATATGCCAAATCAGTTTTCATTTAATATTAGTTTGAAATTTTAATGGTAATTATATATACATATAGTTAAAGACGAGTACCTGTTCATAGCAACGTGATTTTATAGCGACAGATCGTTTAGTGATAAAAAAATGTTTATGGTTATAAATGAATAATAATAAAAGTTTGAAGATTTGGGTATTAAACATAATGTTTTGAAACCTGGGTCGACCGGGTGGTTCAACTGGTTGAACCGTTTTGGTCGAAAAACGGATCGATTTAAACCGGTCAACCCGACGGGTTGGGTTGAACACGGGTGAAATTAAGCTGGGTCAACCCGTCGGGTTTGAAGCGTCCCGTGTCAACCCGGTTTTCGATGTGTATTAATAGTTTCCTATTGAAATATATGTTTTCAACATTTCTATTTTTAGTTTCAACATTTCACTTTTTGTGTTTTCCTTTATATATAGTATACGCGGGTACCCTGTGACGATTAACTGGAGAAACAGATCTCGATGAGGCCTGATTTACCAGTTTGTATCGGTTTCAACAGGTCTTCTCTGGTTCATTTTCGGATGACTTTTATCGGTTAGTCGAACCAGTGGCGAAACCGGTTCTCGGTTGAACCCGTTGGTCCGGTCCGGTCCAGTTTTCAAAACTATATGTACCATCAACTTGTTAGCTTGTATGAAACTTTGTGTGTTTTATTAATTTGTATAATCTGTATAATAACATGTACTTTTCATTTTAGGGTAGTTTTAAAAATAACATTAATTAGTGTGTGTAATTATTTTATATTCTGGATTTTGTTGAAGCTAGTTTAAATTGTATATTATGAAATTTTTATTGTACTTTTTAGTATGGGGTGTTTTAATTGTTTGTATTTAATTTGGTGGATATGCTTTTAGTTGGTTGTACAATATGAATAAATCAATGTACTTTTAAGTAATGGGGTGTTTTAATAAGAGTATTAATTACATTATACATTTCTCTCACATTTGACTTTCAACTTTCAACTTTCAATTTTCACTTTCACGTTTGACCATTTTTCTATTTTATGTAGTAAAGATGGAGACCATCCCTAGCATTTTTTAATTGGAGTAAACATTATTTAAACGCTACAATGGTACTCACGCAATGCGACGATAGGTACCCAATAACTATTTTTGTGGCAAGCAAATATTTTTCATTTAAACTTACTTATTTAGCATGTCCCAAATACTATAAATTAGTAGATATATGTTTTTTTAAAAGTATAATGTCTAAATTAATAATAGTGTAAATGGTTAACACTTTTATTATTCAAGTTTTAACATTAAATTGATAGTTATAAGTTTAGTATACTTTTCTTATAAACAAAAAATAAGACTTAAATTTCATATTTTAAATTAATTTTATATTTTTCTTTTTATATTAATAATTTTTGTTTTAAAAAATTTTAGACTTTCTTTTATAGAAAGTCTCAACTGCTTTATAATGTAGTGTAGATTACTTCTCCCATCTCAATTTAAATGTTCATGTTTCTAAATTTGAGATGCACCAAAAATCCAAAATATATATTCATTTTCACATGTTAGCTCAATAGAGAATAATTTAGTGGGTGCAAATAATGTTTGATTGGTTAAAAGATGTAGTAGCCTTATTTTTCTTTTTCTTTTTTAATTTTGCTGTATATTTTTTTGTTTAGTGACAATAATTTTACGCCACATAAAGTAATTTAAATGTTTATGTTTCTAATTTTAGATGTTCTAAAACATATATCCATTTTCACATATTAGCATATCAAAATGGGTTTGGTTGATATAAATGATATTTTATTAATAGAAATTTTTTTAAAGGACCATATTTATTGGTATAAACGAGTAAAACGCGACCAAGTTAGTAAAACGCGACCCAAGACTTTTTGTAGTAAGTTGTAGTACCAATAGTACACTAGTCCTTTATCCAATAGTAATTTGTAGTACTCAAATAGTACACTAGATATTTATAAAAAGAGTAGTGATTTGCACACTTCTTTGATTGATTGAGACACTCTAATTTAAAGTGTATTGACACTTATACCTTCACAAGATTTTTACTCATCTTTATCATGTAAAGGTATAAATGTCAAAACACTCTAAATTAAAGTGTCTCAATTAATTTAAAGAGTGTAAATCACTTCCCTTATAAAAAAAATGAGTGACGTTTTTATTAGTACTTTGTAGTAGCCGCTAGTACACTAGTCCTCTACCTAATCGTACAAATTGCTTTTAGGCCTGGTTCACTTGATGTTTTGTTTTTGGGTCATGCTATCAAAACACCCCATATGGGGTGTTTGTACTTTTTGAGATAGCTGGGGGGGGGGGGGGCGTACTTTTATGTTTTTTTTTTTTTTAATTCCGTGCCAAATACAAGTTTTTATGTACAAGTATTGTTTTCACTTATTTGTTACAAGTTTTTTGTAGAAGTTTTGTTTATATACAAGTTTTGTTTTCAACTTAAAAAGTGACTTATATACTTATTTGGTTTTTAAAGTTTTTCTTTTATAATTTAAAAAAAAACGTAGTCGGAAAATTTTTGAGGCTCAGATTCGAATGTTGCAAAGTGAGATTTTATCTCACTTTACCGTGCATTCGATTTCGGTTATCATCATCGCCTCAGAAAATTTTAAGGCTCAAATTCGAAGGTTGCAAAGTGAGATTTTATATCACTTTACCGTAGATTCGGTTTCGGTTATCATCATCGCCTCACAAGTTCTAAATTTTATCTCAAACTGTTTTACAGGTTTTCATTGTGCAAAAGGTGGTAAGTAAGATTCTCAAACTGCAGAAGTTCACAAGAAAGCTAACTGCAGAAGTTCACAAGAAAGCACAAACTGCAGAAGTTATCACAGTTCACTTGCTTATAATGCCACAAGAAAGCAACAACACAAGTCTCACATTCCACCAACTAGCAACAAGCAACAACACCAGTAAGTAACAGTCCACAACAAGAAAGCAACAAGTCTCACAGTCCACCAACTAACAACAAGCAACAATACCAGTAAGCAATAAGCAACAAGCAACAAGCAACAATACACCACAAGCAACAACACCATTTCTAGTTCACCATTTGACACACAAGAGGTAAAAAAACGTATCGAGATCTTAATAGGCTCAGATTATTAGCTTTTTAACCTGTTGGCTGCAAATTCAAATGTTGCAAAGTGAGATAGAAACTCACTTTACCGTCCATTCAGTTATGCCACACCAAAACTCTAAGCTTTTTTTTTTTTTTTTTTTTTTTTTTTTTTTTTTTAATAAAAATCGTCATTGCCTTTCTTTTTAACAAACTGCTTATTTCATTGAAAGTTGCAAAGTGAGATAGAAACTCACTTTACCATACAGTCAAGAAACTAGCAAAACTACTACACCACAAGTTTCAACAGAAACATCATCACAAACATCACCACCACAAGTTTCAACAGAAACATCACCACCACAAGTTTCAACAGAAACATCAAACAATTTTTTTCAAGATCGAAATAAGTTTCAATCTTGAAACAAGTTTTAATTAGATCTAAAAAAATTTATCAAGATCGAAACAAGTTTTTATTAGATCTAAAAATTTTATCAAGATCGAAACAGAAACATCACCACAAATTTTTTTATCAAGTTTCAACAGAAACATCACCACCACAAATTTTTATTCAAGTTTCAACATAAACAAGTTTTTATTAGTGATAACATCAAATAGTCCTGAATATTAAGTGTCAATTTCCCCCGATAATGCTTGTAATTTATATCATTTATATGGATGTACGCTTGTTTTCCATTGTTTTCCACTTTCAGGTAAATTACAAGCATTGGAGCTAAAGAGACGCGGAATTGGAGAAATATCAAAAGACTTATCATAGTATGCTAATTTTAAAGAAGTTACGGCGTAACTCATCTCTCACATTACACCGTAACTAAAGCGTGACTCAGAAAACCAACTCATCAGAAGGTTACGGCGTAACTCTTCCCAAAGGCTACGACGTAACTATATTAGGTCAAATGAGGTTCCACGCCGCTGATACTTACGCCGTAACTAATCCATCAACTACGGCGTAACCAAGTTTATTGAAGACTGCGGCGTAACCACTAATAAGGTTACACCATAACTAGCAGATCTAGTGCAAAATATGAAGGAATTGAAGGTTATGGCGTAACTCTTGTTTTAGTTACGCCGTAACCCAGATCTGGCTTATAAATACCCCACGAATTCCAGCATTTCTAATCAACCCATTCCACACACAACAACCAAAGAACGTGGGAAAAAGCTCAAATTTGATAGGTTATGACGAATTGACCAAATGCTGTCCTCTCGAATTTGACCCCACCCGAAGTAATTGGATGTAAGTAGATGTAGACATAACTAGCTAAGAGGATTAACTAGGTTAGCACCACTCTCCTATATTGATTTACCCTTTACCTTTTATCTGCTTTTATTTGCTTTATTCTGCTTTAGTAGTTTAATTAATTAATTCCCTATCGAAACCTTTATTAATCTGTGACACCTAGACTTAGTAATAATCCAACACACATAGCTCTTGGGACGACCTCGGCTTTACCTATTAGTACACTACACACGACTGGGTACACTGCCCGTTAGTGCATTAAGGTAGACCATAGGTATAACGAGACTTTATAAATATTAAAACCTGGTCAGTAAAACCTGCATCAAGTTTTTGGCGCCGCTGCCGGGGAGTTCTATAAGGATTAATATTAAGTCTTTCATTTCGTTTTAAACTTTTCTATTATTCTCACGATCATATTTCGAGTTTTCAGGTGCCATGGAAGTTGTTAACATCGATGACCTCACTCTTGAGGAATATTTGGCGTTGACAAGAGCGGAACAAGGGCCAGGTCTCGTAAGACCGGAAATTGGAGCGGATGTCCGTTTCGAAATCAAAGACCAATTTATGAGGGAGCTTCGTGCTAACCCTTTTTCAGGAAACAGGGACGAAGATGCATATGAGCACGTTGAAATTGTCCTATACATCGCAAGCCTTTTCAACATTCCGGGCGTGTCTCATGATGCTGTTATGCTGAGGGTATTCCCAATGACTCTTACTGGAGCTGCCAGAAGATGGATCGAAAGATTGCCCGCCGGGGCAATTAATACTTGGGCTCTACTTAAGAAGCACTTTATTCAGAGATATTGTCCGCTATCGAAGATTTCTAACCAGCTTTTGGAGATCCATAATTTCAACCAAGAAGATGATGAAACATTGTATCAAGCCCGAGATAGATACAACAATCTCCTTTACAAATGTCCTACACATGATCTGAACAACCAGCAGAAGGTCAATATTTTCTACAAAGGAATTAACGTAACTACAAGACAAATGTTGGACTATCAAGGACCTATCCCGAACATGACTCCTACTCTTGCAATTGAAGCCATTCAAAAAATGGCTGATCACTCTAAAAAATGGCACGACGGAGGAAGTAAAAGAAACCAAGGCGGAAATTTTGATGGAATTGCAGCAATCTGAAAATCTTAGTCGAGATATGCTGAAGGTCAGAGAAACCGTTAATGCCATCTAAGTGGGATGTGAAAGTTGTGGAGGAGGACACCTCACGAAGAATTGTCCTCATGTCAACGAAGAAAATATAATTGAAGAAGCCAAGTACGGAGAAAATCAACCATTTTACGGAGATAATCGAAATAGTAACGGGTATCGTGGAAATTACAACCGTGGGCCTTATGGAGAAAGAAAGCCCAGTCTTGAAGAAACAATTAACAAGTTCCTGGAGGGTTCAGCCCAAAGACAAAGGAGCAAGATGAGTGGTTAAAAGAATTCCAGGAAAACACTGACATGAACCTTTCCAAGCACGACACAACCCTAAAAAACCTAGAATCTATGGTGGAAAAGCTCAGTTAAAAAGTAAGGATGAATAACAATAAACCTGAAGGATCGAAACCCGCTATGGAATGTAAAGTGATTTTTGCTGATGATAACTCGAAGGTTCAGGCCAATGATACGGATTCAGGGGTTGATCCCGTCGACAGATCTGAGTTACGCCGTAACCTGCCCTATGAGTTACGGCGTAACTATATTTTTGACAGCGATAACGGGGTTATGAAGAATATTGATGAAAAAGACTCTAACGAGTTACGCCATAACCAAGAATCTCAGTTACGGCATAACTGGGATACGTGGGCAGAAAAATTCCTCGAAGTGGACGAATCAGGAACATCTGAGATTAACGACTGGTCCCACGACATTAACTTGTGCCCTCTGCCCAGATCTAAGGGGAAATATCACTGGTACAAAATGATACCCATTGCTAAGGGAGATTGGTATGATCTTTGGGCCTCGTGTGACCCGAGAAATGAGGTTTGCGATGGAGGAAGCAATAAGGATAGGATCAACCATAACAAATTTATGTGGCCTGCATATACTGATGATGAAAGACTCGAGAAACTCTCCCTAGAAGATGAAGAAGAGCCACTTATCACTCACTAGTGTACTCCGTTCATCATAACTGACGAGGAATCCACACGAGCATGGCCTACGTGCAACCCCTTCCGCGAGTATTACAACGGCGGGGATAGTGAAAGAGAGGAAGAGTGGACATGCCCTCACGAGCGTGAAAGACATTGTATAAAGTTTGGTGACTTGGCATTTGATGACTGGTACGCAATACAATTCGGGGATGCCAAGATTAACCCGAATCTTCTTAAGAAGCTAAAAGTTGATTACGAGGAGCACAATCAGAAAAAGGAAGTGGCGAATAAAGACTTCTACTGCATGGAAGAGCATTTAAGTAAGACTGACAACAAACAAATACGCAGTCATTGGTGTGAAAGAATAAAATCTCCTGGGGAGACTTTATGGGCATCATGCAACCCTTATGACGATATATGTAACGGGGGAAGCAGCTCAAGGACAATAGGAAAAGACGAATTCTTTTGGTCCTCAACCAACGATGAGGAGAGAGCGAGTTTGTCTTGGCTGGACAACCTGGGATTCGATAGTTGGGTGAAGATTAAGTATGGACATGTTGATACGTTAACCAAAGAGAAGATTTGGAAGAAGTACATGTGTAGAGAAAATTCAAACAACGAAAGTCTTAACAACAGGAGTGAAATAACAATTGAGGATGATAAGGAGTTGGTTAGAGATGAAAAAGAAGAATGCAAGCGTGTACTAGTGGAGAATCTGCTCGATGAAGAATGGTTTAAAGGTACCACTTTTGATGACGATGACATTGAAGGGATCCTAGATTACCTTGAGTTGCAAGGGAATGAGGAGTTTACTGATCCCGACGATGAAGCTTATGAGCAAAGGAGGTGCAAACTCCTTGGGATTCCCTACAAGAGACCGCCACCAATTATTGTCGAAAAATACGAGTTTACTCGCTACCACTTGGGACCGGAGGAAAATTTTTGCAAAATCCGAAAAATCAAAACTAATGAATACCTCCGAACTGCCACGAATGTCGCCTGGATGAGGCATAACTTGATAAAAGACATTGAAGAGGTCGGGGAAGTCCAAAGGCCCCCATAGAAGCCCCGCGACTCTGAGTCTAACTTAAAGACTCGTCAATAAAGAAAAGTGCTCTTTCGGGAGACACCCCAAATTATCCCTTTCTTTTGTTTTATTTCCATTTCTGTAGGGTTTTATGTTTTCTAACAATTTTTGCAGGAAACGAGGAAGTAATAGCTGCTGCAGTTTGCTGATCTGACCAGAGTTACGGCGTAACTCATCTATGTGATTACGCCATAACCAACTTTTTCGCAGCAGAATTCTTGACGCATTACTAATTACGGCGTAATACCATCTCTGTGGTTACGCCGTAACCACTCGCTTTGCAGCTTATGCCAGGTTTTGCCAGTTACGGCGTAACTCCCACAACAGAGTTACGACGTAACCTTCCTTTGCTTTAATTCTTTCATTTTAAAACACAATAACCTTGTATTGGTATTTTAAATGAACTTTGTGGGTGTGTTCCCTGTAAACCCTCACGAGACTTCACTCGTCCACTTGGGACACCAAGTGGTTTAAAAGGCTTGTTGCATATGCTAAATGCAACCGTGATTCCTACGAAAGTGATTTAGGTTTGTTTTTCATTTTTCATTTTTCCTTTTGAGAATTATGCTTGTCGGTATTGTGATTTCAGGGAATGAAGTTTGCTCATGGATGCTTACATGAAGGCACGTCTCTTTTTCGTGGGCCTTCTTTCTTTATGGAGCAAATTTCAGGGAAGTTCTCGCTCTAATTCTACTTTTCTCTTCACCTTTATTTAATGCTTAGTACAAAAGGGACTTTGTACAATTCAAGTGGGGGGACGAGAGTAGAATTATCTCTTGAACATTATTTTTCCCTCGTTTTTCTAAGTTTATTTTGAAAAATTATGCCGTTTTTAAAATTTTGACATGTTTTTCTTAACCTAACTAGAGTAGACCTTAGCCGAGCACATACAACCCTTGATATATTATGGTGAGATTAGCCTTATCTGTTTCCTATATATTACCCCAAATCCACCAAATTATGAGTGTGCCAGCAGCTTGTAAACTTTAGAACTTGGCCTTTGCATCATTTTGAGACCATAGACGAGGTATGTTGAGTTAGCTCGATGTATTTGGACTTTTCAGTTTTAGAAGGCAATATTATAGGATTATCACCCAAATAGCCTACCATTGTGTGTCTATCGATTAGTCACCTCGACCCCCATGTGAAACCCTTTTGTTGCACTCACCTTTAGTGCAAGATACCCCTAGATACACCCATCTGAGCCATTCCTTTCATTTTTTTAACCCGATATATTGTTTTGTCACATCCCCAAAATATCGCAGCGGAACGATAGTGTCATTGGGGTATAACGTCATAGCACAAAGTATGGATACAGAAAACGACCTCTATAATGAGACGTTTCGAAAAGTTTACCATTCGATAAATAAGTTAAAGTTTACACAACAAGGAATCACAAGGTTTGATAACACATAAAGAGTTTACAAAACATGTCGAATGGTATTTGTTAAAAGCACAAGACTCCAATGTATGCCATGCGACCCAAAAGCTCCATGAAATGCTATCACCTTAAGACCTGAGATAAACATGCTAAAAAGTGTCAACACAAAGGTTGGTGAGTTCATAAGTTTGTAATAAAATGATCTGAAATACTTTGAGAAATGTTCACACAGCAAAGGCATTGTAAATCCACCCAGTTCCAAGTTCCGCCCATACAAAACTTGCAACCTGTGTGTTCACAACCCATTGCCTAAAATAGAATGACAATCATGAATATACGCATTAAGTAGTTAAAAGTATAAATATCACCACAAGGGTCTTCCAACAACTCGTGTTGGGATGTTCCTCCAACGACTCACGTTGGGCTGTATCCATAAAAATGGCCTTCCAACATATAAATATTGGGATGTTCCTCCAACGACTCACGTTGGGCTGTATCCAAATAAATGGCCTTCCAACATATAAATATTGGGATGTTTGTTTAAGTCTAATCACTACACGCACCAAGTCTAAGGTATAAGTAATGTTGTTTGGCAATAGAGTTTAAATGTTTTGATAAATAAGCATGTATCTCGCCCCAAATAGTTTATAGGAATTTAAACGAGTAAAAGCGGGGTATGAACTCACCTGGTGTGATTGATATGCTAACAAAATGAAGTGCACGAAAGTGAGGCTCGGAAACTATCCGCGACCTAAAATGAATGTTATGACTTGAGTTATGATATGTTGTCGTGGATGCATGATTTTGAAAACGTATCACCCAATATGCTACTTGAAAACTAGTTATATAAAAATATTGTTACTTGAATGTGTGACGGTTCCATGTCAAAAATAGTTACTTTTGAGTTAATGGTGAAAATGTAGTTAAAACTATGTAACGGTTTTAGTAATTGAAAAATCAGTTTACATCGGACTTGACGTAATATATACATAGGAAAACTAACTCGTTTTTAAGGTCCGTTTCCCCCGAAACGTCCGTTTAGGCCCTCAAAACCTTGATTAAAAATCCTGACAGCATACTAATGCTGGGAATAGTGTTTTCAGCACGTTTTTGACTCAAAGTTCGGTTAACCATAACTCACTCGTTTTAAGTCCGTTTTTCAAGTTCTTTATATCCACTCGAAGGTAATCAAGAGTACTAATATATTTTTAAACTTCGGAGACTTCACAGAAATTTTAAGGCCACTGTTTGGTCAGTTAAAAATCCGGACTGCATGTACATTTTCCGGAAAAGGGTAGTTTTTAAATCGTAACTTGAAAACCACATATCTTTTTCGTTACAACTCCGTTTTAGTCCGTTCAAAAGGCCACGTTCATAACTAAAAATCTATTTTCTAAAACTTTAATAAAACTTATAAAAATGACTAACTTTTCGGAAAAATTATAAATTTCGACAGCGCTTCCGCGCTCAATTTAAACTTTACCATTTTTATCTACTTGTTTAACCACAAACTTCACCACAAAAATCCCTTGAACTACACTTCGCCAATCCTACTAAAAATAAAATACTAGTCGAACCATAATAGATAAAAAGACCATTTTTGAGGTTTATATGACTACTTATAACATATAATTAAACATAAACTACATCAAACCTTCACTAGTAAAAGATCAAAACTTACTTTGATAAATCATTTTTCAAACTTATCATTTTTATAAACTTTTAACTAGCACATGATTGTTATAAATATTTATATAGTACATATGGGTGATAATCTTGGATGATAATGAATAAAATCACAACAAATCAAATATGACCATGAGGACTTCAAGAAAATGTATGAAAAATATATATGAAAAGGTAAGAGATGAAGTTTCATGCTTACAAGTTACTTGATGAGGTTTTATGATCAAGGATTTATCCTAAACACCCTAGGTTTTTATTTCAAAACCTATACAAAGAGTGTTACTAGATTGTGATGAGCTTGACAAGAAAATTTTGATGATCACCTCCTTGATCTCCTTATGGTGGCCGGATTTTTGAGGGGAAGAAGAGGAGAGAAGAACTTGACTTTCACACTTGAATTATTGTAGTATGTGTAGTGTTTGAGTGTAAAATGATATAAGTAAGAATATCTAGCAAATCTTTTAGGTGAATCATGTAATTAATAATACATATATATACATTTATTATTATTATTATTATTATTATTATTATTATTATTATTATTATTATTATTATTATTATTATTATTATTATGTAAATGTATAAGTGTAAGTTATGTAAAGTTACTTGAATGGAAGTAGTAACTTGTAGTATTGTTAAGTAATATTAGTAAGTTGTATACACATTTGAATATTTAAGGTAGCGTTAGATAAAAATAAATTTTCACGGGTCAAGATAAAATATATTGTAGTCATAAAAGTTATAAAAATACATTTCTTGCGAAATTTGAGTGATATAATAATTATCGTGTAGTTTTTAAGAAAAGCGTCGTAATAATATAAATTTAACGATTTATATACAAAATAAATTCAAAACACTAGGTAAACTCAAAATATTGTTTTTATAAACTTAATGTAAGTATAAAAATATATCGGGATAATTTTTGGAAGTATCGGGTCAAATGTTCAAAATAATTAATTACGCGATAGCGTTTATTTAATAAGAAAATAACGTGTAATGTAAAATGCAAAACCATGCACAAACCGTTATGAAATGATGAATATGGAATATGAGAAATGACCGGAAATTGAGAATTGTGACATGTTTCGATACACCTTTACACCTTAGCCTACCCTGTAGTCTTTATTTGTGATTGGGAAGTCATCAGTTGCCTAAGTTCAAGGTTCAAGTGGAAAGGTTCGGAAATCACGCTTTCATCGACGACATATTCCTGAAGATCATTGAAGACCCCCCGAATTCCCATTGTGCATCTCAAGTGGGGGGATATTATGTTTAGTTATTATTGTTATGTTGAAAAAAAAGTGATTCGAAAAAAAAAGAAGAAGAAGTTGTTATGATTTAGTTATTGTAAAGTGCGATGTTATAAGCACTATATTATGAGCTCTATAGATTTAGTATCAAGGAGGCCACCTCGGTCACATTTGAATATTGGAGTTGGTAATTATGCCAACAGTTGGAGAAAAGGTAGTGTGTCCATCACGACGTCCTCTAATGACATATCTACCTTGTATTTCATGATCCGGTTTCTTGACTTCAAAGCTTGAACTTTGGGTGGACGGTAAGTCGAGATGACTTGGTTATAGATTTAGACTACCTGCTTGTTTTTTATTTTACACCATTTATATATCCCATGTCTTATCCTACCCTTTAGTCATGAAGCGTGTCTAGGTGATGCAGCGAGCAATCTTTGGTGTCTTGGCCATGGATTTGGTCATGTATCATTGATTTTGTCCACTTCGCCGTGACATGTTAGTAATGACGAGTCACCCCTTAACCTTTGTCGTGTCTACCCATATTGCCTTCGAGAATTGTTTAGCCCTTAACTCTAGTAGTGGAGATTTGTGTAACTGCCAAGCTTATGATAGAATACATGCTATGACTGTGCGATTGAGTGATCACCCCGAAATTAACACTTAGAATAGTTGAGAGATTTGAGTGTTTTGTTCCCCTTTCGTGAGGTGTTCGGCTTGGTTTTATTCTAGCATAAGGGATTTGTAAACTTATATTTTTCAGGTTATGGAAGATATCTTTTTAGGAATCTTTCTAATAAGGTCTACTTGAGGGCTAGTAGAGTTCAAGTGGGGGAATATTTGATAACATCAAATAGTCCTGAATATTAAGTGTCAATTTCCCCCGATAATGCTTGTAATTTATATCATTTATATGGATTTACGCTTGTTTTCCATTGTTTTCCACTTTCAGGTAAATTACAAGCATTGGAGCTAAAGAGACACGAAATTGGAGAAATATCAAAAGACTTATCATAGTATGCTGATTTTAAAGAAGTTACGGCGTAACTCATCTCTCACATTACGCCGTAACTATAGCGTGACTCAGAAAACCAACTCATCAGAAGGTTACGGCGTAACTCTTCCCAAAGGCTACGACGTAACTATATTAGGTCAAATGAGGTTCCACGCCGCTGATACTTACGCCGTAACTATTCCATCAACTACTTCTCCTGTGGTGGCATCTTTGCTGATAGGTTAGGGAAAATTGACCAAATGTTGTCCTCTCGACTTTGACCCCACCCGAAGTAATTGGAAGTAAGTAGACGTAGACATAACTAGCTAGGAGGATTAACTAGGTTAGCACCACTCTCCTCTATTGATTTACCCTTTACCTTTTATCTGCTTTTATTTGCTTTATTCTGCTTTAGTAGTTTAATTAATTAATTCCCTGTCGAAACCTTTATTAATCTGTGACACCTAGACTTAGTAATAATCCAACACATATAGCTCTTGGGACGATCTCAGCTTTACCGATTACTACACTACACACGACCGGATACACTGCCCGTTAGTGCATTAGGGTAGACCATAGGTATAACGAGACTTTATAAATATTAAAACCTGGTCAGTAAAACTTGCATCAATTAGTTTATAAAAATTAGATCTAAAGAAAACACAAACATCACCACCACAAGTTTCAAAATCGAAACAAGTTTTTATTAGATCTAAAAATTTTATCAAGATCGAAACAGAAACATCACCACAAATTTTTTTTATCAAGTTTCAACAGAAACATCACCACCACAAATATTTATTCAAGTTTCAACAGAAATAAGTTTTTATTAGTTTCAAAAAAAATTAGATCTAAAGAAAACACAAACATCACCACCACACGTTTCGAAATCGAAACAAGTTTTTATTAAATCTAAAAAATTTATCAAGATCGAAACAGAAACATCACCACAAATTTTTTATCAAGTTTCAACAAAAACATCACCACCACAAGTTTCACCACCACAAATTTTTATTCAAGTTTCAACAGAAACAAGTTTTTATTAGTTTCAAAAAAAATTTAGATCTAAAGAAAATACAAACATCACCACCACACGTTTCAAAATCGAAACAAGTTTTTATTAGATCTAAAAATTTTATCAAGATCGAAACAGAAACATCACCACAATTTTTTTATCAAGTTTCAACAGAAACATAACACCACAAGTTTCACCACCACAAATTTTTCAAGTTTCAACAGAAACAAGTTTTTATTAGTTTAAAAAAAAATTAGATCTAAAGAAAACACAAACATTACCACCACAAGTTTCAACATAAACATCACCACCACAAGTTTCACTACAAATATTTATTAGATTTAAAAAAAAAAATTATCAAGATCGAAACAAGTTTATATTAGATCTAAAAAGTTTTATCAAGATCGAAACTTGTATCAAGATCGAAACAAGTTTATATCAGATCTAAATTTTTTTATCAAGATCACCACCACAGAAACATCACGAAATCACTCTCTTTTTTAGATGTAACCAAGATCACCACCACTCTCTTTTTTAGATGTAACCAAGATCACCACCACAGAAACATCACGAAATCTCTCTCTTTTTTAGATCTAACCAAGATCTAACAAGTTTTTTACTTGTTAGATCTAAAAGAGGTTTCATTTAGAGAGAGAGAGAAACGACTGATTAGAGAGAGAGAGAGGGAAAGTGTGATTATGCCAGAAGTGAGAGAGTCAGAGATATGAGTGAGGACAAGGGGTGGGTTGGGTAAAACCGGGGGCCAAGCACACGGTTTCAGAATAAAACGCGTTTTTAAATTATTATTTTTATTTTTTATTTTTTTATTTTTTAATTTTTTTTTTTGCAAAAGTATATAAAATTGTTAAAAAATGTTGTTAAAAAGGTAAAAGATCATGAGTTTTTTAAAAAGGTATACAAAAGTTTGTAAAAAAAAGGTATACAAAAGTTGTTAAAAATGTTTTTGTAAAAGTTGTATTTTTTATAAAAGGTAAAAAGTTTTTTAAAAGTTGTTAAAAAATGTATAAAAGTTGTAAATTATCTGTTAAAAATGAAAATTATAAAATTTTTATTTTTTATAAAGTTGTTAAAAAATGTATAAAAGTTATAAATTATTTGTTAAAAATGAAAATTATAAAAGTTGTATTTTTTATTTTTTTAGGTGTTCCCTGATAACGTTGTTTTAACTAATTGGGTGCAAACTATTGCTCAATCGATTGGTTTTCTTATTGTTAAGGCAAGAACCAAAACAGATAAGGGCTATAAGTACTCAATCGAATTAAGTGTTCAAGACATGGGACGTCTGCACGTGAAGGTGTAGGATCATACTTTTCATGTTGTTTGATGATTCGGGTGGTCTAGGATGGTGATGATACAAGTAATCCATGTTTAGAGAGAGAAAGAGATGAGAGGGTGTTCTAGTGAGAGAAAGTTAAACAAAAATGAAATGATTTTAAGCAACTCATTTTCCACCATTTTTTAACACAACAAATATTTTTCTGAAGAATTTTAGAAGGAAAAACATTTGTGTAGGAACAACAGTCTTTTTTTCAACGAGCTTTCCTTAAATTAGTTTTAGGATAAGTGCACGATATTTATGAAAAACGATTTAGCGCAACACTTTCCTTTCTTTAAGAGCGGGTTGCATATCTGAAATGATAGCAAACCTTAGTTTAAGCACGGGTTACAGTCTGAAGTAATTGCAAGCCATATTTTGAGACATGTTTTAAAAAGAATATTTACATATTCTGCTTGAACTTCATCTATGGTCACGTGCCATTATTGAATGACATTTCTAAGACCGTAGATGTTATTGATACCAGAAGACATGTCTTTGAAAATAATTTTTTTTTGTCTTTTTCAAATTTTCTAATTTTTATGGATTTTTGTAGGTTTTATATTTTTCTATTTTCTTTTTGATAAATATTTACAAAGATAGAGTAGATGTTATAGTTTAAGAAAGATGATGATACGAGTACCGAGATAAGAATATCAAATAGCCCCGTTGCAGAAGATAGAAGTCATCATCTCTTAAACTTTCACTACCAAAGCTTCCGAGGATCTTGTATTGTAGAAAGAAATTGAACCATCTGAAAGTGAGACTTTGGTAGCTTCCTCCCAAACCGAAAATCGTTTTGCTGAGCAGATTCGAAGCTTTCTTTCAAGCTTGCCTTAGCCAGGTGCACAATGGAGCACACCATTATCATCGATCTTGCTGCTCCTTTTAAGAATGATCATCGATTCTCCGTTCAGGGTTATATCATCAAAGTAGAACAGCAAAGAATCATCCCACATATAAATAACTCTTCTCAAATTTCATTCCACTGAAGTCTGAAGCGATGCATCCCCAAAAGATGTCAAGAGACCAATTCCCCCTGTAGTTGAATTGATGCAGCCAGTCTCTTAGAATAAATGCTCAAGAACCCGAATACACATATTCCCGAAGAAAGAATAGCCGATAGCATCGAAGTAGCAGATTAAGTCCGATAGCCAAAGAATAACCCCGATGTATACTTTTCTCTCCCCTGATGATATTGTATGAAGCTCAAGAACCCGAAGTACCCAAATGCCCAAAGAAAGAATAACCGATAACACTGAAGTAGTATGCTAAATCACTGATTATCTCTGTGGATGTCATCTCTGGAATAAGTGATTATCACTGAATCACTGATTAAGCTCTCAAGTGAAACAGTTGAGCGTCCCCAATGAATATCATTAGCTCAGATAAGATGGTTCAATGTGCCAGAGAAAAGAAGATTTGCACATCAAACGGTTTTCCAAAAGTATTTGTCAATTCCTTTCCTGGACCAAGGTTGATTCACGAGTGAATCGCCCCATCATTTCTATCCAGTTGTCACAAGTTTGATCTTTAGAAAAGATCTCACATGTCACCCACTAAGAGCTTGTTTGATGTTGGCTCTAGAAGGATTTCGATCTTCATCATGAATATTTTACATATCACTCGGATGTTCTGGCAATACCACAAGGATAATGCGTAGGACTCTCAATATATATACTTACTTTCCACATTGTGTGAAACAGCAAGTCTTCATTATTTTTTTGTCCTAATGAGATTTTGTGGATGATCTCTTGGCTCTAGACTCAATTGTGCACATTTGATTTCCTATGCCGGGGACTAGGGATAGGGTCTCCTTCTTCAATATCAACAATCTCTAAGAGAAAGTTGATAGATTATGTAGGTTCCCCGTGAGAATGAAACAAGTCCTTTTAAGAGGAACTTGAGTAGCATTGGAAGTTAGGTGCAGTGCGTCACTGGGTCCATGACGTCTTGTCTTCAATACCAGTGTTACCTTTGTAGACACCAGTAGCATATGTATTGAACCCGGTTTCTGCCCTAAGGCTATTTATTTTCACCCTTTTCACATTCAATTCTTTTTCATTCTTCAACCCCTTCAGTGCTTACCGAGACTTCATAACTAGAACCTTGTTGGGTTTATTCCAGTATTAGCTCTGTCTCAGTCCGCACTCTTCCCGTATTCTCATTTTCTCCTTTTTTTCATCATACCTAAGGACTTCTAAACTATCTAGTGGATTGTCCCTGGGTAGATCCCTCCGGCTCTTGCGGGATCGTGGGAACTAATACCTAACCTTACCATCCTTATAACACCATGCATAAAGTAAAATTGGTCGGTCTTTTGGTATAGTTCTTTCCTTCTCAAAACCAGTTGAAAAATCATTTGGAAAATCAATCAAGGTACTTGTGATATAAAAACAAAACATTTTGTACCTTAATTGTTTTGATCATTTAGAAATGCTCCCCCTCAACATGTGCATATGATTTTGAAATTGTTTAGCACATGGAGGCAAGAGTTCTTTGAAATAATGTCTTGATCACAATTTCCATAGAAAAATCCATTTGATTTTATTGGTATATTATCCCCCTCAATATGTGCTTTGGATATTTGAAAATCATTATGCACATAGAGGAAAGAGGTTTTTGAAGTACTTCCACGATTGCCAATAGAAACCATTCGCTCCCCCTCAATATGTGCATCGATATATGAAAGAGTTTAGCACATATTAGAGAGAACTTGCACTTTGAATCAAACGATCATCTTTTATCAGATTTCATATTTAAATCACATTTTCTCCACCGATAAAAAATATCAAACCCTTTGAGATTTTGGATCCCAAGTGATTTAAATAGTTTTAGAAAACTTGGGAGAAAATAGGCCAGGTTTAAATTATCTTCTGGTTTTTTGGTTAAATGCTCCTCCTCAATCATGTGCATCATGTATTTGAAATCGTTTGCCACATGAAGGAATGAGTGCTTTTGAAACAATCATCCTATAAAACCGATTTGAGATTTAAATCACGATCTCTCCCCCAATCAAAAGTTTCAAACCATTTGAGATTTATGATCCCAATTGATTTAAATCATTTAGAAAAATTTAGGGAAAGACGTGGCAAGATTTAAATTTTGAAATTGACTGATGAGGACCAATTATAGAAATTAAATATTGTTAGTGTCAGGTATGATAGTTTTTAAGAGATCTTTAAGTAAAATAAAACAATTTCACAATCAAACAAGAACAGAAAAGATTTCATTTTGCAAGATCTTTGAGTTTTAAAGAAAATCATACCATGACATAACATTAAATCTTTAGATCACCACTTTATGTTGTACAAAAACAGACTTTTATGAAGAAATATCATTTGAAAATACTTAAGTTTGAAATCACTCTCCCCCTTAATCAATGACCGTAGTCGTTGATTGAGTGACTTAAGTTTTGATAAAATGAAGTCCGGTTGATTTCCAAAATTTAAGTCCAATTTATTTTCAAAACAATATTTTTCCATTTTCAAAACAATATATTTAAAATTTGTTAAAAAATGGTATCATCACTACTAATCCTGCACAGAGATACGTTAGGTGGATAAGCTGCTTTTGTTGTTGTTGTTGTAGGGCTGGAAGAAAACTATATGATGATCCAGTGAGACCTCTGACGTTGCATCTACATGCCAACTCTTCATAGAGATCCAATTAAGATCCGTTTCTTGTTTTGTCGACCCAAGATATAGTTGCCCTTTTCTTTCGGCATCCAATCATCTTCTTTTGTGGGATCCGGATCGGGAACAATCTTATGAACCATCTTATCTGCATATGTTAGTGGACATACATACAGATATATGGTGGTCGACAACACCCAAACAGTAATCGACTAATAAAAGTCAATTCAACATATCAATCAGATCATACAAAGCATGGGAATAACAAGTTTATCAAACTATAGTCATCTAATTCTAACAATCATATCCTAAATTTCTAGTCCTTCGACATAGGCAAATATCATTTTCAGTTAAGCACGAAGGATAATTAGATAAGCCCAATAGATGATATAAATTTGAAAACATTCTCCCCCTCAATCAATGACTCATTTCATAAAAGTTTTAACCATGCTGAAGTCATTGATTGAGTTTTGCAAATTTATGAAAACTACAATTCTGATTGATTTTAAGCAACTCATTTTCCACCATTTTTTAACACAACAAATATTTTTCTGAAGAATTTTAGAAGGAAAAACATTTGTGTAGGAACAACAGTCTTTTTATCAACGAGCTTTCCTTAAATTAGTTTTAGGATAAGTGCACGATATTTATGAAAAACGATTTAGCGCAGCACTTTCCTTTCTTTAAGAGCGGGTTGCATATCTGAAATGATAGCAAACCTTAGTTTAAGCACGGGTTACAGTCTGAAGTAATTGCAAGCCATATTTTGAGACATGTTTTGAAAAGAATATTTACATATTCTCCTTGAACTTCATCTATGGTCACGTGCCATTATTGAATGACATTTCTAAGACCGTAGATGTTATCGATACCAGAAGACATGTCTTTGAAAATATATTTTTTTTTTGTCTTTTTCAAATTTTCTAATTTTTATGGATTTTTGTAGGTTTTATATTTTTCTATTTTCTTTTTGATAAATATTTACAAAGATATAGTAGATGATATAGTTTAAGAAAGATGATGATACGAGTACCGAGATAAGGATATCAAACAGCCCCGTTGCAGAAGATAGAAGTCATCATCTCTTAAACTTTCACTACCAATGCTTCCGAGGATCTTGTATTGTAGAAAGAAATTGAACCATCTGAAAGTGAGACTTTGGTAGCTTCCTCCCAAACCGAAAATCCTTTTGCTGAGCAGATTCGAAGCTTTCTTTCAAGCTTGCCTTAGCCAGGTGCACAATGGAGCACACCATTATCATCGATCTTGCTGCTCCTTTTAAGAATGATCATCGATTCTCCGTTCAGGGTTATATCATCAAAGTAGAACAGCAAAGAATCATCCCACATATAAATAACTCTTCTCAAATTTCATTCCACTGAAGTCTGAAGCGATGCATCCCCAAAAGATGTCAAGAGACCAATTCCCCCTGTAGTTGAATTGATGCAACCAGTCTCTTAAAATAAATGCTCAAGAACCCGAATACACATATTCCCGAAGAAAGAATAGCCGATAGCATCGAAGTAGCAGATTAAGTCCGATAGCCAAAGAATAACCCCGATGTATACTTTTCTCTCCTCTGATGATAGTGTATGAAGCTCAAGAACCCGAAGTACCCAAATGCCTAAAGAAAGAATAACCGATAACACTGAAGTAGTATGCTGAATCACTGATTATCTCTGTGGATGTCATCTCCGGAATAAGTGATTATCACTGCATCACCGATTAAGCTCTCAAGTGAAACAGTTGAGCGTCCCCAGTGAATATCACAGAATCGCCGATTATCACTGGTCATGACATTTGTCTTCCCGGGATATCTTCAGTCACTTAGAAGTATTAAGTTCGTCATGTGTACTTGTTGTGCATTTAGAAGTATGTCTCCTTACCCCTTGCTGGTTTTGATACTTCAGAATCAGTAACACATTGTAAGCCCATATACTCGAAATCTTTTGAGGAGAACATCATTAGCTCAGATGTATCTGTGAGAATCAACTTGCTGAAGAATAATGTGAGCGAATCTAATTAGGGATTCAATTTGGCTTTTCACTCTCCCCCAATTAGTGCTCTCCCCTAAACAGACGAAGATTTCAAGTGTTCTTCTTAGCCCGGATTAAAAAGAAGTCTTTGGATAATCAAATGCAAGTCGTCTTTAGTCTTCTAACATGCAACAAAGAATGTAGAACAGACTATAGACTCGACCTTCTTCATACTTGTCCGTTTGGGGAATAGAATGTTAACATCTTCTTCTCACCAAATGCATTCCCGTTAACTTATGTATAGCAAATACCCTTAACTCAAATCCCTCCCAATCAAACAAGAACAGAAAGATGTTCATCAAGGAAATTAGCCCCGCAACTGGAAGCACTTTGTCATTAATCATATTAGTTCATGAGAAGATGTCAACCAAAGGCTCTTAGAATGAACTCCATGTAAAGATGACCTGATAAGAAGAAGCTCGGTTCTTACATGAGTTTGGAGCCGTTTGACCATTTATTCTCATATATCAATCAACATGCAAAATTATCAAACTTCTTCTCCCCCTTAAGAATTACATACGGAGATGCCATTCTTGATTAAACAAGTGAATATCTTTAAAATGTAGTCTCTTCACACTTCTCCCCCTCAAAGGTTGCAAATGATGTCGCCATCGCCATTTAATTGAGCAAATGGAATAAGAGAACTAGCAATGGTAGTTCGGTTCACTTCATGATTGAGCACACATGGAAAAAGTATGAAGCATGTTGATGAGAATGGTCATAAACGAGAAGTGATGCAGGTTTTACTGACCAGGTTTTAATATTTATAAAGTCTCGTTATACCTATGGTCTACCCTAGTGCACTAACGGGCAGTGTACCCGGTCGTGTGTAGTGTAGTAATCGGTAAAGCCGAGGTCGTCCCAACAGCTATGTGTGATGGATTATTACTAAGTCTAGGTGTCACAGATTAATCATTGTTTCTATAGGGAATTAATTAATTAAACTACTAAAACAAAATAAAGCAAATAAAAGCAAATAAATGGTAAAGGGTAAATCAATAGAGGAGAGTGGTGCTAACCTAGTTAATCCTCCTAGCTATTTATGTCTACGTCTACTTACTTCCAATTACTTCAAGTGGGGTCAAAGTTGAGAGGACAACATTTGGTCAATTCGCCCTAACCTATCAGCAAAGATGCCACCATAGGAGAAGTCAGGTGTCCCCTCATAAGTCATGTTGTTCCTGGTCCCCTAAGCCAAGTCATTAAGTACCGCTACATGCTAGATTCATAATAGTGAGTGACCGGCCGTTAGGAACTTAGACACTCACCCCCTAATTCTTAAGTTCATCCAGATGGTAGGTGATCAGTTGGTCAAATCGCACAAGTTGAAAGGGTCGTCAGTTGGTCATATCTTACCCTTCTAATCTAAATCCGCTCACCTAGGGTCAGTTGGTCATATCTCCTAGGCAATTGGCCTCTACCGCCATTCAAAACTACCAAACCAAGGGTGGCTACCAATAAACTATGCATGCATACACTTAGAAATAATTGTACGGAAGTAATGTAAACGCAAACAAAACAATTAAGGAATCATAACAAGGCCAGCACCAAGAGGTGCTTAGCCGCACATATTAATCAAACAAACCAATTCAATATTCAAAGGTACGAAATACATGAATTGAATGAAAAGAAAATATAAAATGCTAATACTTATCGTAGGGGAGTGATTTCTCCCTCAGAGACAGCTCCGTATGCTCCTCTAGACCTGCCTTGAGCTTTTTCCCACGTTCTCTGGTTGTTGTGTGTGGAATGAGATGATTAGAAATGCTGGAATTCATGGGGTATTTATAGGCCAGATCTGGGTTACAGCGTAACTATAACAAAAGTTACGCCGTAACCTTCAACTCCTTCGTATTTTGCACTAGATCTGCTAGTTACGGCGTAACCTTATAAGTGGTTACGCCATAGTCTTCAATAAACTTGGTTACGCCGTAGTTGAGGTAATAGTTATGGCGTAAGTATCAGCGGCGTGGAACCTCATTTGACCTAATATAGTTACGTCGTAACCTTTGGGAAGAGTTACGCCGTAACCTTCTGATAAGTTGGTTTTCTGAGTTACGCAATAGTTACGGCGTAATGTGAGAGACGAGTTACGTCGTAAATTCTTCAAAATCAGCATACTTTGATAATTCTTTAGGTAATTCTCCAATTCCGCGTCTCTTTAGCTCCAATGCTCGTAATTTACCTGAAAGTGGAAAACAATGGAAAACAAGCGTAAATCCATATAAATGATATAAATTACAAGCATTATCGGGGGAAATTGACACTTAATAATCAGGACTATTTGATGTTATCAAATATCCCCCCACTTGAACTCTACTTGCCCTCAAGTAGACCTTATTAGAAAGATTCCTAAAAAGATATCTCCCAATACCTGGAATATATAAGTTTACAAATCCCTTATGCTAGAATAAAACAAAGTCGAGCACCTCACGAAATGGGAACAAAACACTTAAATCTCTCAACTATTCTAAGTGTCAATTTCGGGGTGATCACTCAATCGCACAGTCATAGCATGTATTCTATCATAAGCTTGGCGGTTACATAAATCTCCACCACTAGAGTTAAGGGCTAAACAATTCTCGAAGGCAAAATTGGTAGACACGACAAAGGTTAAGGGGTGACTCGTCATTACTAACATGTCACGACGAAGTGGAAAACATCAATGATACATGACCAAATCCATGGCCAAGACACCAAAGATTGCTCACTGCATCACCTAGACATGCTTCATGACTAAAAGGGCAGGATAAGACATGGGATATATAAATGATGTAAAATAAAAAACAAGCAGGTAGTCTAAATCTATAACCAAGTCATCACCACTTACCGTCCGCCCAAAGTTCAAGCTTTGAAGTCAAGAAACCGGATCATGAAATATAAGGTAGATGTGTCATTAGAGGACGTCGTGATGGGCGCAATACCTTTTCTCCAACTGCTGGCATAACTATCAACTCCAATCTTCAAATGTGACCGAGGTGGCCTCCTCGATATTAAATCTATAAAGCTGATAATGTAGTGCTTATAACATCGCACTTTACAATAACTAAATCATAACATTTTTTTTTCTTTTTTTTTTCCAAATAACTTTTTTTTCTTTTTCTTTTTTTTTTTTTTTTTTTCCCAACATAACAATAATAACTAAACATAATATCCCCCCACTTGAGATGAACAAAGGGAATTCGGGGGGTCTTCAATGATCTTCAGGAATGTTGTCGATGAAAGCGTGATTTTCGAACCTTGAACTTAGGCAAATGATGACTTCCCAATCACAAATAAAGACTACAGGGTAGGCTAAGGTGTATAGGTGTATCGAAACAATATATCGGGTTAACAAAATGAAAGGAATGACTCAGATGGGTGTATCTAGGGGTATCTTGCACTAAAGGTGAGTGCAACAAAAGGGTTTCACATAGGGGTCGAGAAGTCGAGGTGACTACTCGATAGACACACAATGATAGGCTGTTTGGGTGATAATCCTATAATATTGCCTTCTAAAACTGAAAAGTCCAAATACATCGAGCTAACTCAACATACCTCGTCTATGGTCTCGAAATGATGCAAAGGCCAAGTTCTAAAGTTTACAAGCTACCGGCACACTCATAATTTGGTGGATTTGGGGTAAAATATTGGAAACGGATAAGGCTAATCTCACCATATAATATCAAGGGTTGTATGTGCTCGGCTAAGGTCTAATCTAGTTAGGTTAAGAAAAACATGTCAAAATTTAAAAAATGGCATAATTTTTCAAAATAAACTAGAAAAACGAGGGCAAAATATTGTTCAAGAGATAATTCTACTCCCGTCCCCCCACTTGAATTGTACAAGGTCCCTTTTGTACTAAGCATTAAATAAAGGTGAAGAGAAAAGTAGAATTAGAGCGAGAACTTCCCTGAAATTTGCTCCATAAAGAAATATGGCCCACGAAAAAGAGACGTGCCTTCGTATAAGCTTCATGAACAAACTTCAATCCCTGAAATCACACTACCGACAAGCATAATCCTAAAAAGAAAAAATGAAAAATGAAAAACAAACCTAACTCACTTTCGTAGGAATCACGGTTGCATTTAGCACATGCAACAAGCCTTTTAAACCACTTGGTGTCCCAAGCGGACGAGTGAAGTCTCGTGAGGGTTTACAGGGAACATACCCACAAAGTTCATTTAAAATACTAATACAAGGTTATTGTGTTTCAAAATGAAAGAATTAAAGCAGAGGAAGGTTACGTCGTAACTCTTTTGAGGGAGTTACGCCGTAACTGGCAAAACCTGACATAAGCTGCAAAGCGAGTGGTTACGGTGTAACCACGGAGATGGTATTACGCCGTAATTAGTAATGCGTCAAGAATTATGCTGCTAAAAAGTCGGTTACGGCGTAATCACTAAGATGAGTTACGCTGTAACTCTGGTAAGATCAGCAAACTGCAGCAGCAATTACTTCCTCGTTTCCTGCCAAAATGGTTAGAAAACACAAAACCCTACAGAAATGGAAATAAAACAAAAGAAAGGGATAATTCGGGTTGTCTCCCGAAAGAGCACTTTTCTTTATTTACGAGTCTTTAAGTTAGACTCAGAGCCGCGGGGCTTCTAAGAGGGCCTTTGGACTTCCCCAACTTCCTCCATATCTTTCATTAAGTTACGCCTGACCCAACCGACATTTGTGGCAGTGCGGAGATATTCTTTGGTTTCAATCTTTCGAATTTAAAATTTTTCTTTAGGTCCCAAATGGTATCGCGTAAACTCATATTTTTCAGCTATAACTGGTGGCGGTCTCTTAAACGGGATGCCAAGAAGTTTGCATCTTCTTTTCTCGTGTACTTCATCATCTGGGTCAATGAAACCGTCTTAGCCTTGCAACTCGAGATAATCGAAATCATCGTCGTCGGAATCGGTATCTTTAAGTTGGTCATCGTTTTCTACGAGTATTTGCTTGCATTCTTCTTTTTCTATCTTAGACGAGTCCTTGGTGTTATCTTCTGATTTTTCATAAGGAATTTCATTGTTAGGTTGATCTTTAATCATACATCCATTCCAGATTTTCTCTTTAGTTAACGCGTTAATTTTTCCGTATTTGATTCTGACCCAATCGTTGAATCCGAGATCATCTGGCCAAGGCAATTCTGTTCTTTCAGAATCATTACTTGAAGTCCATAGGAACTCGTCTTCCCCCGCTCTCCCAATGTTGCTTCCCCCGTCACATTCATATTTAAAAGGGTTGCAGGAAGCCCAAACGTTTCCGTCACCGGTCTTAATTTGTTCACACCAATGATTTTGAGTTCCTTCGTCATTGTCATATTCAGAAGGAATATCATCGAGGGGCTTAATGGTTTTTCCTCGAAGAATATGTTTTTCATATTTGAGTTCCAGATTTCTAAACAAAGCCAAATTAATTATCGCGTCCCCGAATCTTACTGCATACCAATATCTGAATGATAGATTTCCAAAATCAACGTCATGCCTCCCAGATTCATGTGGGCATATCTAAACTTCGTTCTTCACATTACCTCCTCCGTTGCAATATTCACGAAAAGGGTTGCACGTTGGCCAAGCGCGAGTAATCTCATCTTCCATAACGAGTAAGGGTTTGCAGTAATGCTTGATAGGTGGTCCTTCCACTTCGTTAATCGAGAACTTGGCTAACCTTTCTTCGTCTTTAAGTGTAGTCCACATGTATCTGTCATCATTTATCCTCTCTTTATCAACTCCTCCATCGTAGGTTTTCCGAGGATCACACGAGGTCCATAAGCTAGCTGTAGCATTCCCCATCGTCAATTGCCATAGCCTTACACCAATGACTTCTCCTTTTAAGGTTGTCGACCTTGGTACCCGTGTCTTTGCTTGAATTCTGGTTACGCCGTAACTCTGAGATGTGATTACGGCGTAACTCACTTTCGCCATCAGTATTAGACTCATCAGAGGACTTGTCATTATCAGAGAATACAGCCTTACATATAGTTGATTTGTTCTTTTGTTCCTCATTTCTTCTTTGTACCTCGTCGCCAAGCTTTCCAATTAAAGTTTCCAAGTTTTTTAGTGATATGTCGTGGGAAGAGAGGCTCTTGTTTGTATTATCTTGGAAATTTTTCAGCCATTCCTCTTGCTCTTTTTGCCTCTTGGTAGTATCCACAAGGTACTTGTTAATAATTTCCTCCAGGTTAGCTCTTCTTTCATTACGCTCATAATACGGCGGGGGTCCTCCACGGTACCCATTACGATTCTCCTCGTAGAAAGGCCTATTCTCTCCATACTTAGCTTCCTCGATCGTATCTTCTTTGTCAATTTTAGGACAATTCTTAGTCAGATGTCCCCCTCCATAGTTTTCGCAGCCGAAATGGATGGCATGAACAGTTTCTCTTATTTTTAGCATATCTCGACCGAGATTCTCAAGCTTGTGGGTTATTGCTGCAATTCCATCGAAACTTACGCCTTGGTTTCTTTTACTTCATCCGTCGTGCCATTTTTGAGAGTGAGTTTTTGAATGGCTTCAATTGCAAGAGTAGGAGTCATGTTCGGGATAGGTCCTTGATAGTCCAGCATTTGCCTTGTAGTTACGTTAATTCCTTTGTAGAAAATGTTGACCTTCTGCTGGTTGTTCAAATCATGTGTAGCACACTTGTAAAGGAGATCGTTGTATCTATCCCAGGCTTGATACAACGTTTCGTCATCTTCTTGCTTGAAATTATGGATCTCCAAAAGCTGGTTAGAAATCTTCGATGGCGGACAATATATCTGAATAAAGTGCTTCTTAAGTAGAGCCCAAGTATTAATTGCCCCGGCTGGCAATCTTTTGATCCATCTTCTGGCAGCTCCAGTAAGAGTCATTGGGAATACCCTTAGCATAACAGCATCATGAGACACGCCTGGAATGTTGAAAAGGCTTGCGATGTATATGACATTTTCAACGTGCTCATATGCATCTTCGTCCCTGTTTCCTGAAAAAGGGTTAGCACGAAGATCCCTCATAAATTGGTCTTTGATTTCGAAACGGACATCCGCTCCAATGGCCGGTCTTACGAGACCCGGCCCTTGTTCCGCTCTTGTCAACGCCAAGTACTCCTCAAGAGTGAGGCCATCGATGTTAACAACTTCCATGGTACCTGAAAACTCGAATAAAGATCGTGAGAAAAGTTTAAAACCAAATGAAAGACTTAATATTATTCCTAATATAACTCCCCGGCAGCGGCGCCAAAAACTTGATGCAGGTTTTACTGACCAGGTTTTAATATTTATAAAGTCTCGTTATACCTATGGTCTACCCTAGTGCACTAACGGGCAGTGTACCCGGTCGTGTGTAGTGTAGTAATCGGTAAAGCCGAGGTCGTCCCAAGAGCTATGTGTGATAGATTATTACTAAGTCTAGGTGTCACAGATTAATAATGGTTTCGATAGGGAATTAATTAATTAAACTACTAAAACAGAATAAAGCAAATAAAAGCAAATAAATGGTAAAGGGTAAATCAACAGAGGAGAGTGGTGCTAACCTAGTTAATCCTCCTAGCTAGTTATATCTACGTCTACTTACTTCCAATTACTTCAGGTGGGGTCAAAGTCGAGAGGAAAACATTTGGTCAATTCGCCCTAACCTATCAGCAAAGATGCCGGTGTCCCCTCATAAGTCCTGTTGTTCCTGGTCCCCTAAGCCTAGTCATTAAGTACCGCTACATGCTAAATTCATAATAGTGAGTGCCCGGCCGTTAGGAACTTAGACACTCACCCCCTAATTCTTAAGTTCATCCAGACGGTAGGTGATCAGTTGGTCAAATCGCACAAGTAGAAAGGGTCGTCAGTTGGTCATATCTTACCCTTCCCATCTCAGTCCGCTCACCTAGGTTCAGTTGGTCATATCTCCTAGGCAATTGGCCTCTACCGCCATTCAAAACTACCGAACCAAGGGTGGCTACCAATAAACTATGCATGCATACACTTAGAAATAATTGTACGAAAGTAATGTAAACGCAAACAAAACAATTAAGGAATCATAACAAAGCCAGCACCAAGAGGTGCTTAGCCGCTCATATTAATCAAACAAACCAATTCAATATTCAAAGGTATGAAATACATGAATTGAAAGTAAAGAAAATATAAAATGCTAATGCTTATCGTAGGGGAGTGATTTCTCCCTTGGAGACAGCTCCGTATGCTCCTCTAGACCTTCCTTGAGCTTTTTCCCACGTTCTCTGGTTGTTGTGTGTGGAATGGGATGATTAGAAATGCTGGAATTCATGGGGTATTTATAGGCCAGATCTGGGTTACGGCGTAACTATAACAAGAGTTACGCCGTAACCTTCAACTCCTTGGTATTTTGCACTAGATCTGTTAGTTACAGCGTAACCTTATAAGTGGTTGCGCCGTAGTCTTCAATAAACTTTGTTACGCCGTAGTTGAGGTAATAGTTACGGCGTAAGTGTCAGCGGCGTGGAACCTCATTTGACCTACTATAGTTATGTCGTAACCTTTGGGAAGAGTTACGCCGTAACCTTCTGATAAGTTGGTTTTCTGAGTCACGCAATAGTTACGGCGTAACTTCTTCAAAATCAGCATACTATGATAATTCTTTAGATAATTCTCCAATTCCGCGTCTCTTTAGCTCCAATGCTCGTAATTTACCTCAAAGTGGAAAACAATGGAAAACAAGTGTAAATCCATATAAATGATATAAATTACAAGCATTATCGGGGGAAATTGACACTTAATAATCAGGACTATTTGATGTTATCTAGAAGATTTCTATTCTTCTGAAGAAAAGGCGCACTGAAGCGTACACTTTTCTTTTCTTTGAGGAACGAGGCTTGAACTGTTGTGTTCAAACGTCATAATCTCTCTCTTTTCTACCTCTCTTGGAAAACATGTTATCAACCCCATTATCATTCAGTAGTCTCTTTGTCGTGACAGCTGATGGAGAAAACTCAATATGACGAATTTGACCATGAAGTTGAATAACCCTAACTCGTGACTTAAACTTGCACCAATGTGACTAAGAGCGGTGCCGAGAATTCATGCCCCTTTGAATCTCTAAGTACTCTATACTCTTCAACCAACCAACCATCAAGTATAAGATGTACATCACCTCTTGAAAATCCACAATTCAATGTGACACTCAACACTAAGACGTAACTCCTTAAAGTGATAGTTATTTTGTGGTGGTAAAAAGGAAAAAGAAAAATCACCCAAAATAACTAGATTTCCATGTCTTTGTCTTTGAAAATGTTAAAAGCTCGAACAAGGATCTCGAAGAATCTTTATCCAACCATCCCCGATACCTTCAGATACTAAGTACACTCACTCTTGAAATTTCACTTCAACCTCAAATATATAATACTGAATTAACGCCGTTGTCACATCTTGAGATAAAAGCCCATATCTAGCCTTTGTAGACGTTTTAAATGAACTTTGATAATGGTTTCATCCTGACCTTGGTCAAATGCACATCACCAGTAAAACCATGTAATAACCAAACTGCCATGAAGACAATCCAAACAAACATCCAATTCATGAAGTACACCCTTTATCCCTTCTTTGAAGTAGAAACCGTAGCACCAACATCAGATAAGATCCAGAAATACACTTTCTTTTCTCCAGGATGGTTCCATCATCACGGGATTTTACAATTCTATGGTTTAAACCGAGAAATAGTTTATTTCGCGCTATTTTACAAAACCAAGAATAAACCGAGAGATAGATCCGGAAATGCACTTTACTTTGACCGGGATGTTTCCATTGTCACGGGATTTTACAAATCTATGATTTAAACCGAGAAATAAATTCTTTCGCGGGATTTTACAAAATCAAGATTAAACCGTAAACAATGTCAGCTTGAATGTGTTAAGACAACTTTGGTTTCGGTGAATATCTGTTTTAGAGGAACATGCAGCGGTTCATCAATGATTCTTCTCCATCATCAATAATATCATCAACAATTCTTTACCCATATGTAGACAACTTCACAAACCATACTAAGTCAAGTAGTATAAACTCCTTTTCCCTAGAGGTTAACCGTAAACCATCAAAGTACACGTTTCTCCCCCATGATGGTTTCAAACTTCCGGAAGCATCATAACGTGTATGACCATTTGCACGAGAATTTCTTGTCATAAGCAAACATCTTGAAAAAAGTCATGACTGACGCTGAGGATTCTTGAAAGATTTTGCTTAGACTGTGAAGTATCATAGACATTTTGTAGCGAAGAATATTCCATGAGAATTTTTGATCACATCTCAACAATTAAATACTTCGGTAAGCACATTTTCCACATATTCTGTCGGCTATTACTGTGACTACATGGAGAAGTAAACCCGATATACCAAACTTGATTATGAAGTAGAATTCCCAGATTTATTTCTTAAACTTGTACTAATCCTCGTGAAAAAGAAACGGTGTACGCAATGTACAAAACCTCTTGACGTATCCTCAACTGTGTGAGACACCGAAGTGATAGTTACGTTGTGGGTTAAGCGAGAAAGAATCACATAAGTAACTAAATAGCCAAGTCTTTATCACACTCTATAACAGCCCAAACAAGTCATCTTCGCGGAAGGGTAGAAAGAAAGAAGACGAAATAAGTAAACGCGCCCGAAAAACCTCACTTCAATTCCAAATAAAAAATACCAAATACAAGCAACCCCGAAGTCAACCTAGTTCCAATAACAATTCAAGCCGTGACATAATATTCTCCATGAAAATGTATAGAACACAGTACCAAACCGCATACCACAACAACTCACATCATTAAATCTCATCATCAAATCTTACTATCACAAATCTCATATTATCAAAGCTCATAAATATGATCCAATTTTGAGAAGCTCATCCGTATAGCCAAATGATATACCAACATTAGCCGTAAACAAATGTATCATCCGATGAAAGTTTAGGACCGAAATACTCATTATCAACAGGTATAGAAAGTTATGTTTCAAACTTTTTACTTGTGATAATAATATTTGGATAACACAATTATTATCCACTGTTTCATTTGTCCACAAAGTCCATCTTAATGTTCACCGCCCTCCTCAATATATCAGCCCATTCAAATAAGTTCAGCCTTCGACTTAATATATGATCCCAGAGTGAGAAAGCATAATATCCAATATCCAACCCAATTTATCACAACATACTCAAACACGATCCAAGTCCATTATCACAACTATACATATGATCCAATTAGAAATCCCACTCGGTCCAACTTTTAACATATACAAAGGATCCAATCTCCTCAAATTACCAATTCATAATCCAAAATTAGGCCAATCTGAATTGTCCCAAATAAGAACAATCCCACGGAATAAATCTCAGCTCAGTATACATTTGACGTATTAATGACTTCAGTGCTCGGCCCAATTAGAGAAATTTAGTTACCAATCCAAATCCAATAACCAAGAATGGTTCACAAAATAACATTCGGCCCATGGTCTCAAACGTAAAGCCTAAGCCCTTTAACCCTAATTTTGGGGTATTTAAACACCCTATATCACACGAACCCTAAAAAATCTCATACCTAATCTCAAATCAATATTTATGTCCGCCCCCACTTAGAATAATCTGACTCTTCTCCCATTTCAGTTAACACAACGCAGCCTTTTAGGATCAAACCCAAGATCCTCTCAATTGATTCACCTCTAATCTTCCTTATATCATAGTTTTTTAATGATGACTTCGCCACAGGGATGGAAAGAGGGTCATCATTTTGGCCACAGGGATGGCAACGAGCAAGAAACTTGGCTTCAAGAACTCATAACGATGTCATAGGCAGGTTTTTCTTAAACGATTTATCCTTATATTTTGTTTAGTTTAACCGATCGAATGAAAGACGAAATAACATCACTTGTTAATTTCTTTTCATGGGTTGAAAAATAACTTGAAGTAAAACTCTACAGTAGATATGATCAATGATGAAAAACTTTTGTGGGTATGACCTCATGAGGTTGGATGTAATACATGAATCTCCAAAACGAATCAGAGATCATTTGATTATTACTTTGTGATTTTGATTCGAGTCCTGTCTTAATCTTGTACGAAACAACGAATATGAGAAATCTTTTCATTGTGGTTAATTCGAATGTTATAATCATATTGGAAGATGATTTGGATCTGTGATGATTTCAAATATTCGTATTTTTAGATCATTGGTCTTAATAGAGCTTTTGAGTACCACGAATATTGAAAGCTGAGATCTCTTGACTTATGGACTTTTATCTTTTCTTTTGATGTCTGAATCTTGTTGATGTTCCATGATGATGGGCTCCTTTTGATTATAACTAAGCTCAAATGTTTGAAAGTCAAAAGAGACATCAGAGAACATTTCTTGTTTGCTTTTCTTTACGTAATACCCGAATGGAAAGAGGGATTGAGATAAATATCTTGGACATTCTTTTTTAAAAAATTCGGACAGTCATTGAAGGCTTGAGTCTTTAAAATTGGATCGATGATGGAACAAATAGTGTGTACGATCTTAAATGGTCGAGAGTACTTTGAGAGTCACACTAGAAATCAGTGATCTTATATATCCTTTTATATTGATGTTGTTGAATGAATGTTGAGACTTGATAGTTTAATGATAGTTTAATGTGGTTGAGATGGATTGTAAACTCTTTGTATGATGTTGATGATTGATTTTTGTGTGAACTGATGTAGATGAAGATTAGTTGTCTTTGTTTTGATGTTAGGTTTGAGATGTGAATTAGGTATGGTGAATCTGATGTTTGGTACTTCTTTGATTTGATTGTTGATGTTTGTCGATGTCGTAATCAGCCTTTAACTTATCAAACCCCCTTAAATGATGTTGCTTGCTGGTTTTCTCGATATACAAGATTGAACAAAACGCATCCGTCTTTGACCCTTTTAGTTATCAAAACGGATCTTGACTTTACCGTTGACAAACCGCATTTGTTGACAAAACGCATAGGAGTCAAAACTCTTATGTCAAATCGCTTTTTACCCATTTGACAAAACGCATTTGACTTTTAGGGTCAAAACGCATTGTTTTGGCATCAAAACACAAAATGTACTTGACCAAATCGCTTTAAGCACAAACCGCATAGGAAACATTGAATTTGGACATGAATCAAACCGCATTAGAACCAAAACGCTTCGAACAAACTGCATCGACCAAACTGAACAAACAGCATCTTGGTGACAAAACGCATGTAACCAAACCGCATCAGATTCAATGAATCTAGACATTTTGGTATCAAAACGCATGACATTAATGACAAACCGCATCGATGAATGTCTTTACCAGCATCAAACCGCAACATAGAACGACATAACCAGCAGCTCAACTACGTTCTAAAACACATTAAACAGCCAACATACCGTCATCAAATCAGCGATAACAACACATCAAACATCACGAATACCATAACAAATCGCGTCAAAACACATAGATAAAACAATGATTCAAACCGCATACAAGCCCATCCAAGAAAACCGCATACAACAAACCGCTCAAAACCATTCGAATCATCAAAAGACAACATAACCTGGGCTCTGATGCCAATTGTAGGATCATACTTTTTATGCTGTTTGATGATTCGGGTGGTCTAGGATGGTGATGATACAAGTAATCCATGTTTAGAGAGAGAAAGAGATGAGAGGGTGTTCTAGTGAGAGAAAGTTAAACAAAAATGAAAGGTTAGATTAAAGAAGCACCTCCCCTTCCATCTTTAACCTAAACGTCCTCTTGTCGGAATGTGGATCAGGCATACAGCGGGTAAAGACCCGTCCTTCCTCCACGGTGTTACTCTAAGCTAATCTAAGCTAATAACTAACTAATAAACTAGTAAATAACGATATGTCTATGAGCTAACATATGTTAGACAATAGTTGGGGTGACCGACACTTCACTATTAAATTTCCAATTCCTAACAGAAGATTTAGAAGATGAACTTCAACGGCAGACTAGTACCGCTTAAACTAATTGTCCATTCAAATTACTGGCGAAATATATAAAAGGTGAAACTAATGGTTGGATCTGAGGGTGAAGTGTCTGAGGCATAATCGTGATTTTGTAGATTTGTTCCATGGTTTTCCACACACAATGCGATTAAAAGATCATGAGTTAGTTTTGGTGGAGCAATTGACAAAGCATAAAGTAGCACCACGCATTATACTTTCGTCACTAAAGGAGAGCGATCCGGATAACGTATCTAACATTAAAACGATATATAATGCACAAAACAAGATACACGGCGCCATTCGTGGTAATAGAACTCCAATACAAGTCCTTTTAGCACATTTGAGGCGTCAAGGTTATACATATTACCCCAGGGTAAATGACCGCACTAATGTGTTTGAGGAAATATTTTTTGTTCACCCGACGTCATATGCCCTATGGACAACATTCCCAGTTACGGTTAGGTTGTGGGTTACCATTCTATCACGAACTGGTTTACTATCAAATTCATGGTATGTATATTAAATTTATGCCTATCAAGTTATTCTCCCCGTCAATACTGATAATTTATACTAGTCACTTTTTTCGAATGCAGGATGGCTTATTCCACTTAATGTTGTTGATAATTTTTGGAGAACACTAAGTGCTCCCTGGCCTAGAGCTCGACCTACTCATACGCATGATGAGCTTGAAGATGATATTTCTTTTCAAACTGACGTAGAAAAATTCCAAAATGTTTTTAGCAAAGCTTCGTCGTTTGTCAAGAAAAATATGTTAAACATGATGAGAGGTGTATACGCTCTCGAATCTGTATCAACCCGTGAACCTGCTATTAACGAAAGTACTCGTGGACGTCCGAGCGCAAAGGACAAAAAGCCCAAGGCTAAAAAAATTCCATATTTGAACAAAGAACCAACCACAGGGCACCGCAAAAGTTATTTAAAACCTAAAAAAGTCCCAGACTTGAACGAAGAACCTACGAGACATAGTTCATACGTGGGAGAGCCTGCTAACGAGGGCGATTTAAGACACAAGTTGTACATTGCAGATGACGATAGCGAATATTTTATGGCTCGATATTCAGTGCTTTTCCGACGGTACATCCTAAGGATTCTTAACGTGGAAGGTGATGGAAATTGTGGCTATCGAGCCATTGGCATAGGTCTTGGTCATCCCGAAGATATATGGCGTAACCTTCGAACTCTTGTCAGGGAAGAGGTAAAAAATCACCAGGAACTTTACAGGGAAATGTGGGGGACTTGGTTTGAACAGATTTCGCACTCGCTGGGTTGGTTTGGATCAGGATTTGCACCCCACGAATACTGGATGATTATGCCAGACACGGGAGCGGCTATTGCTACAATTCTTAACCGTCCAATTGTATGCATATCCAATTCAGCATCTACTACGTGTCTTCCGCTTAGGTCCGGTCCAGATACAGCACAAGTATTGTCTCCCGTTGTGATTCTTCGTGTGGGGAAAGCCCAGACTGCTCACTACGTTCATGCGGTTCTAGATGGAAACTCACCACTCCCACATACTCACCCACAATGGAGGGCGTTCAAACATGACGTGGCCGCGGGATGGGCAACTCTATTTGCTGAACGACAAAACATGTTTAGATATGCGTAGTATAGACATATGTTGCAAACGATTACTGATTTATAGTAAACGATTACTGATTTATATTGTAAACGACAAAACATGTATAGATGATTACGGATTACTGATTTATAGTAAACGATTACTGATTTATAGTAAACGATTACTGATTTGTAGTAAACGATTCCTCATCTTTTGTTACAGATTTCTGCTCCTGCTCCGGTTTTTCCTCATCTTTTTTACAGGAATCGGATGACATTCAGTGGAGGGACATTGAGTGTGTCAGCAACACAGCCGCTCGTTTTGAGAGTCCAGATTATGTGCCTTCTTCTCCATCTTATGTGCCTCCCTCTCCAGCTATATCTCCAGCTGCATATGAGGAGAATTTTATAGACCGTCCTCCGGTTCTTCCTCATCTTTTGTTACAGCCGTCTCGCTTTGATGAGTACGAGCGAGAAATTGCCGCATTGAGGAGGGCAATTCAGGAGGATCACTATGAGCTCTTGGCGTCCAGGAGACGCATTTCAGAGTTAGAGTTTCGTGTGGGACAGATGGCAGCATCATTGGAGCGACTATGCCTCGGGCGTAATTGATCTTAGTTTCTAGTTATATTGTGATTTTGTGAACCATGTATCAACTATTAATCTATAACAAGCTTGGTTATTTATGTATTCGAAGCTTGTAATTTTGTGAACCATGATATTACTGATTTATGTTGTAAATAATTATACAAATTCTTTTGGCCAGATGCAACAAAAAAATCATTTCTTGTGTCGTTGTGAACGGGGACTTATAATTGAAAGAACATCCCCAAAGCCCAAAAGTTATGGTCAGAAGTATTATGCATGTCCTTTATCAAAGGTAAATAATTATACGTTTGCTTATTTACGTAAATATATCAATAACTTGTTTGTTAAGAATACATTTCTTATAATTATTTCACCATGTAACAGCCAGGGACAGAAGACTATGGGTGTCGATACTTTATGTGGAAGGATGTATTTCAACAAAAGTACTTTAGTCAAGGCTCTTCTTCAACGCAGTGCTCAAACTGCGAAACTAAAGATAAGACGATCAACATGCTTGAAACAAGAAACCAGATGTTATTGTCTCAAAACAATATGTTGAAGGCAAGAATAAAGACGTTAGAGGCATCACTGGAATTGGCAAGAAATCTCGTTGATCACGCATGACAGTCGAGTGGAATACTCTATGACCTTATAGATGACATTAATAATCTTTATGTGGAGTAGATTTCGTTGTAGTAGTAGTAGCATTTGTTGTTGTACTTGTTTAGTGTTTTAATGTTTAATGTTTTATTGTTATTGTTTAATTAAATGGAAACAAATACACAATAAAAAAAACATAACGTAAAAAACTACACAAATATATTTTACACAAATAAATATACACACATATAAAAACACTACACAAATAAATATACTCTATATATAAAAACACTACACAAATAAATATACTATACATATAAAAACACTATACAAATTAAATATACTATACATATATGATAACATCAAATAGTCCTGAATATTAAGTGTCAATTTCCCCCGATAATGATCACCTACCGTTTGGATGAACTTAAGAATTAGGGGGTGAGTGTTTAAGTTGCTAACACCCGGGCACTCACTATTATAAATCTAGCATGTAGCGGTACTTAATGACTTGGCTTAGGGGACCAGGAACAATAGGACTTATGAGGGGACACCTGACTTCTCCTGTGGTGGCATCTTTGCTGATAGGTTAGGGCGAATTGACCAAATGCTGTCCTCTCGACTTTGACCCCACCTGAAGTAATTGGAAGTAAGTAGACGTAGACATAACTAGCTAGGAGGATTAACTAGGTTAGCACCACTCTCCTCTATTGATTTACCCTTTACCTTTTATTTGCCTTTATTTGCTTTAATTCTGCTTTAGTAGTTTAATTAATTAATTCCTTATCGAAACCTTTATTAATCTGTGACACCTAGACTTAGTAATAATCCAACACACGTAGCTCTTGGGACGACCTCGGCTTTACCGATTACTACACTACACACGACCGGGTACACTGCCCGTTAGTGCACTAAGGTAAACCATAGGTATAACGAGACTTTATAAATATTAAAATCTGGTCAGTAAAACCTGCATCAATATACTTAAAAAAAAAAAAAAAAAAAAAAAAAAAGGGTACAAAAGTACAATCGGCTACAACCTATGGGGTGTGTGAGAAGCAAAATATGGGGTGCCTCATTAAACTACCCATTTGTTTTTAAGTGGTTCGCCTCCTAAGTGGGTAACCTAAATCAAATGAGTCGCGAGTTGCGATTGAAAAGATGATAGTGACACATTTGGTTTATTTTTGTAAAAGATAAGAAAAATGTTTAAATTCGTAAAATGACTATGTATATGGATTATTTAGGTAATTGTTTTTTTAATGATCTCAGTTTTCTTAAATTGTTTACATTTTGAATGTAGACATAGGATACGTTTGGTGCAAGGGCTAGGGCTGGAGCTGAAGCTAGGGCTAGATCTGGGGCTGAGCTTTATATTATATGCCGAAACTAGAATTTTTATTTTCATAGACTTGTTTGGCAAAATAGTTTAAGTTGGGGTTTATAATTGTAAAATTACTAAAAATGACACATAATTAAATTAACCTATGTATATATTAGATATATGTGTGGGTAATTAAGTAATTTGTACCAACAAGGCTTATATTTTGACTTATAAAATTTTAGCCTCATTTTTAGGGCTGAAGCTTATGGTTGGGGCTTGGACTTATAATTTCAAAAGCCCCCTATAAGCTTTTACGCCAAACGAGGCTTATAGGAGGACTTTTGAAATTCAAGCCCCATATGGGAAGGGAAGGCTATATAATAGTAATATTTATTTTGTGCTTGGGCCCACATATTTCCCTTACTCCCTCTATATTCTTAAGGCAAGAAAATGGACATCCTCCCCACTAAGAGGCTAAGGGTGTGTTTCTTTTTTCTTTTAGCTAAAGGATTAAGTCTACAAATTCATTTAATATTATTATTTTTAAGTAGGACCCATTATTAAATGTCTAATATAGATGTAGGTAGGGGTGTCATTCGGGCTGACGCGACCCGAGTCAATTCGGGTCGGGTCAATCGGGTTCAAAAATATATTCGGTTCAATCGGGTCGACCCGAATTGACCCGAGTTTTGAACAATGTCGGGTTCGGGTATATTTTTTTAGCCTTGACCCGACCCGAACCCGACTAACCCGGTTCAACAACACTTTTACAATGTAAAATACTCGGGTTGACTCAAACCCGAATTTACCCGACCCAAGTTGACCCGAACCCTAATTGACCCGACCCGAGTTGACCCGAGTTCTAAACAAGGTCGGGTTCGGGTATGTTTTTTTAAGTCTTGACCCGAGTTGACCCGAACCCGACCGGGTCAACCCGAATAACACCCCTAGATGTAGGACTCACATAGTCTCTTAGCTAAAAAAAAAAAAAAAAAAAAACTAAATCAGACGTGAGACCCACATATATCCTTCTCATATAAAAAAAAACACCTAAACATAGCCATAGTATATCCATTATTTAGAAAAGAATGATTTACACATTTTAAATTTTGATTGACGCATTCCATTTCATGCCGTAAACATTTATAGATATATCATTAAAAAGTTGACTATATCATTAAAAAGTTGACTGTATCTATATTATAGGGCTAATGATTTGTACACTCTAATTTCTTATTTGTACACTCAAATCTGTGCATTAATCAGTTGTACATTTATCATATACTGCTTTACCAGTTTTTACATTTGAGTGTACAAATAACAAATGAGAGTGTACCAATCAATTCCCATATTATAGTATAAATTAAAAACTAAAATGTGCTAATCATGTCTCATTGTTTAATTGAACCAAAATTAGTAAATTACGCATAAATCATTCACCAACAACACCAAAAACAAAACAAATCAACTAAAAAAGCGCGTGAAGTTGACATGAATGACAATGACGTCAGCACCACTACCGGAATCCAGTCACCACTGCTCAAGGACTTCGTTGATGGCGCCGTTGACTACCAAAACCGTCCAGTCCTCCGTTCAAAATCCGGTTGCTGGCGATCCTCATATTTCATCATAAGTAACTTTAATAAACTACTCAACCACATAATAAAATACTTTTTTATAAATTTTTTTTGATGTGTTATATATTATATATAAAATGTACGTAGGTGTTGAAGTAGCTGAAAGGTTTGCATATTATGGAGTTAGTTCCAACTTGATTATGTACTTGACTGGGCCGTTGGGCCAGTCAACTGCTACAGCTGCTGAGAATGTGAACGTCTGGACTGGCACATCGGCGCTTCTTCCGTTAGTTGGCGCGTTTATTGCTGATGCGTTCCTTGGTCGTTACGTAACCATTGTTGTTGCTTCTCTGCTCTATATTCTGGTTTGTTATATCTGTTCATTCCTTAATATGAAAGATTGTCGCATTTAGTGCTGCTGTGTATTATTAGGCGTTTATAGCAGGATTTATCAATAGATTAAGCAGATTGTAACAAATGATTAGTTGCTTTTCAGGTTGTACCAAATTAACTGTCCACTACTAAGGAAAGATAGGAAAGTTTGATGAGTTACCGTTTTACCCTTACTTCAAAGTTAAAGAAAGCTTTAAATCAAGGATCCGGATCCTCATCTTAGGATCGTACGAAATTAAGATACCACATATAGTAGGATCTTAATTCAAGTAGGATCGGGCATGATCGTAAACGATCTGATCTTGCTACAAGCCCATGTTCTTATAGTTTTATTTGCCTAAGGGTGTGTTTGTTTTTAAAAAAAAACTCTTACTAGCCCTCTTACTCTTACCAGTAAGAGGAGGGCAGACGTTTTACTTGTTTGTTTTTTTTTCTTTTGAGTCAGACCCAGTTAGACATATAACATCTTACTCAGTAAGAGGTTGAAAACTTGTCTTACTGCCTCTTATTCGATAAAAGATTGAAGACTTGTGTTAATATAATATATTTGATGGTTTATTAACTATGTTATATTTATGATAAAAAGTCTTGTTTCATATTTACATAAGTTACTTATTATCGTATTGCGTTGATTTAACAAATAAATTGCAGAAATAAGCACTTAAAATCATTCGGACAATTATAAAAAAACAAACAACATTATTTCGTTCAGATTTAGACTTTCTAGCCATATCTTACTAGTAAGATGTGGTAGTCAGATTCAGACCTAAAACATCTTAATGAAACAAACACACCCTAACTCAAGCCCATCTTGGCCTACATTAAGCTCAATCACATTAATCTAACGACTGAAACTTGAACTTAATGGATGTATTTCCGTGTTGCTATTAGTATGACTTTTGACCTTAAACATTTTCACGAACCAATCCCATAGAGTTGTGTTTGGTATTATATACTCTCTAAAAAGGTATAACTCCTCTTAAAAAAGGGCATTAGTTGGATTTCCGAAGCCGATTCGATCCTGCGATCCCGATCTTGCAACTGCAAAAACGATCCTATGTAGGATCACGATCCTGACAACCTTGCTTTAAATAATTAGTTAAGGGTATGCAAAAAATAAGAAAAACTAACCGTAACGATTTTGTTTTTCTTAACCTGTGTGTGCTTTTTTTTTGGGATACAATAATACTCAGATGCACAAGTATCGGTGTGCGAGTTCGGCTATAATTATACTAACCATGTGAAAACACTCATCCTTCTAAGATTGTGCGAAATGTAACCATTTCAGCAGTTACTTTATAGTTTATACTTGTTGCAACTACCTAGTTAGGATTTAGGAACGCACACAATAATAGTATAGTTATCTGTTTACTATATCCATCAGTGATTAACTTAAACCTGTTTAGAAATTTTACACTAACAGTTACTACATCACTTTTCGTGCTCCTAGCGTTCTGGTATCCACTTCTTCTATGTTGGCGTTTCTGGACCCGTCTTTTCCGGAAGATGGATAGAAAGAAACACGAATGTTTTTTTTTGGGGGATGGAAATGGGAATCCTTAATTATCACCTCGTGCCCAAAATATGGTAAATGGATGAGGTTTTCCCTGTCCGGCTTACCCGGGGAGGGTATCTTTTGACTCGGATGTACGTGGCCTAACCAAGCTATCCCCGTGACCGTTTCCGACCCTTCCTGGCCATCCCAATTATTTTTAGAAGTGTTATCATGTGTGGATTATTTTGCAATCTTTATTGGGTCCACATTATCTGGTTGACCTTTAAGTTGAATAAAACACTCTTGTAAGAGGTTTTAATAGTAAAACTATAAAGTTCATTAAGTAATTTTATAAATTTTACGGGCCTTAGTATAACGGACTTAAATATTTTTAGATCTTGATGCTTTAAGAGAAACTTCACAATTTTGACATGACAAACTTTTTGATATCCGATGAAATCTCTTTCCTTTAAAGCACAATCAGTATTTAAACTTGCAACATAAGAAACACAGTGAAAATTCCAGTTAGACGCTTTAAAATGCTACTGTATTTTGAACTCTTGTCAATTCAATTTGACTCTATTGTAACAATAATTTACAGGCACTTGCATTGTTGGCTTTTTCAACTTTGATTCCTACCGATTGTGAGAATGCCATTGGTTCATCATCATGTTCTCCTCAGCTCCAAGTTATCCTGTTTTTCATTTCACTATATCTTGTGGCATTTGCACAAGGCGGTCACAAACCCTGTGTTCAGGCTTTTGGGGCTGACCAATTTGACGATGATAATCCAGAAGAACGCAAAGCCAAAAGCTCATTCTTCAACTGGTGGTATTTTGGGCTTGTTGCTGGGCCTACAGTAGGGATCTTTGTTCTTACCTACATACAAGACAATCTTAGTTGGGGTCTCGGCTTTGGGATACCTTGCATCATCATGGGTTTTGCCTTAATCATATTTTTGTTTGGAACCCTGAGTTACCGGTTTGGAGAGAAAACCGAGGAGAAAAGTGCTTTTGTCAGAATCGGCCACGTGTTTGTTAAAGCTGCTAGGAATTGGCGTACAACTCCTTCCATGATATCTACAGAAGAGGAAGCTTGTGGGTTGTTGCCTTATCCAGGTTCACAACAATTCACGTAAGACTAAATAAAATTTAATATTTTGAAACCCACATGGCTTCTTGGACCCGACTAGACGTGGCAAATGGATGGGTCGAACAGGTTGGGTAAAGTGACAAAATGAGTAGCTTTTTTAGTTCAGAGTCAAACGGGCTGGGTCAATCTGGGTCGATACAAAACAGTTTTTGCCCAATGTCATAACAAAACCTAAAATATTGCAGTATCAATTTTACAAATTACTCTATCAGTTACAACGTTGGAAAAGGGTGTATGGATTGAAAACACACTCTTGCGACTTTCACTTGAGTCATGTTTCTTTTTTATCAGACTCTTTATTTTTATATAACCCATTTTATCCATTAGAGATAAAATAAAACCCAAATCGGCCCATTTATAAATAAGTGAGTCGATAATGTCACCTCTAAAATGCCTATCCACATACACCTCCATATGGAGAGAGAGCTATTATTCATCTGATAAAATACCTGATACCCTAGTACAGAGATATTTTTGTGCTTTTATGCATCGCAACGTGTACAATTTACCTAGTAAAAGAGGACGACCTGTAAACTATAATATTATATTGTGTGAATCACATTTTAAATGTCTTTTTTATATTGGGCCAATTGCAGATTTCTCGACAAAGCTTTGCTTTCCCATGATGAATCAAATGAAGATGGAACTTTGTCTATCATTGATGACGTGGAGGAAACGAAGGGTATTCTTAGACTAGCTCCAATATGGATTAGTTGTTTAGGGTATGGAATAGTATTTGCTCAAACTTCCACGTTTTTTACCAAACAAGGAGCTACCATGGACAGATCAATAGGATCAAGTTTCCTGATTCCAGCAGCCACACTACAATCTTTTATTGGGATATCTATTATTATCCTCATTCCCATCTATGATACGGTTTTGGTTCCTCTTGTCAGAGCAGTTACAAAGAGACCATCTGGAATAACAATGCTTCAAAGAATTGGAACCGGCATCGTCATATCTATTGTTTCAATGCTCGTTGCAGCAGTCATTGAGACGAAAAGACTCAGGATTGCTCGTGAGTATGGATTATTAGACGATCCAAATGCAATGGTCCCAATGAAGATATGGTGGTTATTACCTCAATATCTGTTGGTTGGAGGGGGTGATGTTTTTGCAATTGTCGGTATGCAAGAGTTCTTCTATGACCAAATGCCGAGTGATCTCAAGAGTATTGGATTAGCGCTTTACCTCAGTGTCTTGGGAATTGGTAGCTTTTTGAGCAGTTTTCTCATCTCAATGGTTGAGAAAACAACAGGTGGAAATGGTGTAGATGGTTGGATAGCAGATAACATGAATCGAGGTCATATCGATTATTTTTACTATCTTCTTGCTGGAATTAGTGCCGCAGCATTTTTGATTTACATATATGCAGCAAAATCTTATGTATATTCTCGAGGGAGAGCCATATGATGTTGCTATTGCAGTTGCGTAGCATTGCCTGCTGCTGTTGTGAAATTGTGAATTGAAATTCAAAGATGCCTATGGATGTAATTGTTGTAAAAGTTGCATCGGTTGTACAGGATTGTAGGATTCTTTCTCTAATAAAAATGGCTTTAAATTGAAGTCCTGCCGTTTTGAGGTTTCTAGTACAATGAGAGCTCTTTGAATACGATTATCTAAAGATGAAATCAAGAGATCTCAATCATCCATCTATTTTAAATCTAAAAGTCTAGATTAATTCTCATTTTAATATAATTAATTATTGAAAGGCACTTTTGTAATATCATTCAAACCTAAGACGTGACACAGTCAGGAGAAGCTAATTAATCACGCATCAGGAGACGCAATCATATATACGAGTGTAACACAAAGATGTGAAGCAATCAATCACACATCGGAGAAGAACAACTTCTTCATCACACTATCTCCGACTACCAACTGTCACGTCAGCTCATTAGTAAGATCATTTCATCAGATCTCATTCACATCTCATCAATCGATTCCTTATACTCAGGGTTTTATAATTGTTTTTTGAAAATTAGGGTTTTAGATATGTTAGTTAGTTAGTTAGGTTAGTTTGAATTGATAGATAATGGTGGTGAGAATAATATTAGGATTGACACGTGACGAGGATGAATCGCCTCGCGAGATTACGCGGTGACTGAAAGTGGTAGAGAGAGTGGATGGTTGATCTGATTTTTTGATTCCGCATTTTTTTTGAGTGGATTGCGGTTAGTTATTTGTATAAACATGATCATCCTGGCGTTAGGGATTATCTGTGTAATAGGATGTATACGTTGCCGTTAAGTGGGATTGAGAGTTATTTGTTTCAGATATGTTATATGCTTGTTCATTGATAACATCAAATAGTCTAAACATTTTAGTATCAATTTCCCCTAATTATGCTAATAGTTGATGTAGTTTTATATGATTATATACTCTTATCACTATGTATTTCATTTCAGGGTATAAATGAGCAATGGAACGAAGAACCGAGACTTTGGAAAGAAGACTCATGAAGTTACACTTGAACTTTCTGTACAGAAGGGAGTTACAGCGTAAGCACAACGGTCAACTTACGCCGTTACTATGGAATTCAAATGAAAACTAAAGTCAACGCAACACAAATTACGGCGTAACTCTATCGACTAGGTTACGTCGTAGATATCCAAAGACTTAGTCAAATTCATTGATCATGAAGGTTGCGCCGTAACCATAACAAATGGGTTACGACATAGAAATACAAAGAAAATGTTAACGATAGTTTTGCAGCGTAACTCTATCATTAAGTTTATGCCGCAACTATTTACAAGACATGAATACGTCCAATTATACAGGGTCTTGCGGTGTAACCCTTTACATAAGGTTACACCGTAAGTCAGTCGAGCCTATAAATATAAGCCCTAATTATGCATTTTTATTATCATTCTCTCCACAACACCAAAAGTGACGAATTAGGGCTCATCCAAAGACGAAATCCTGCAGTTCTAGAAGACTTTCCAAGGGAGAATTAATTCAATATCATTCATAGTTTTAGCATCACATTAAGTATTTATATCTAATCCAATGTTTACTATTTATTTGATTATTAACATTGTATTTTATGCATTTATTAGTCTGAGAGGCTAAACACTTTATATGTTAGCCTAGCTATGAATTTATATATGCCTTGATCATGTTCCTCGTTTATTTATATCTTTATGTAGATATCTTTCTATCCTATCGTGAATTCCCGCATTTTGGTAGTATTGAAGCTAGGGTAGTACCTTATTTGCTAGTTAGTACATGACCATTGAAACACTAGCTCATTAGGTTGCTTGAGGTGTGACCATCATCCTTGTGTAGGACTTGACCATAGAACCACCTACACTAGATTATATGCTTAAGAAATGCGGGAAAACTCTATGTGGACCAAACGAGAGATTAGTGTTTATCACTATATATGTCTAGAAGATAGTTGATGCTTAATGACTAAGAGCTAGATATTTGGCCACGATGACCATTGGGGTTGGGATTTAGTAATTAGAGGTTAGTCACAATGACTATTTGTGCCTAATGACTTAGAACCACTATATAAGGCGAGAATAGACATTTGCATGATTAGGTAGTAACTAGGCTAGCACATTCTTCTCCCATAGATTGTTTTCACATTTCATTTTCGTTTATTAATTAGTATAATCAACTTAATCATTTCAAATCATTTTAATGACAATTAAGAACTTAAGTTAGACTCCGCCTATAGCTCTTGGGAAGACCTCGGTTTTACCAATTTCTAGACTACTCACGACCGGGTACACTGCCCGTTAGTGCACACGTATATCATAGGTAAGCGAGATAATATAAATATTAAAATGTGATCTAGAAATAAGCATCAAGTTTTTGGTGCCGCTGCCGGGGAGATAAATAGGATTTAATTTAAGTTTTTACAATTTTAGTTTTAATAGTTTTTGTTACTCGTTTGTTTTTCATTCTTAATCTCGTTCTTTAATTTGCTTAACTTTGGGTTTCCAATGGAAGACATCGACATCAGCACACTCATTCTTGAGGAGTACTTGGCTATGACTCGAGGATATCAAGGACCGGGAGCTGTAAGGCCGACAATTGGGGCTAATGTTCAGTTTGAAATCAAGATCCAATTCATGCAGGAATTGAGGGAATCTCCCTTTTTCTGGAAGCAAGACCACGATGCTCATGAGCATGTGGACAAGGTTTTATACATCGTGAGTCTTTTCAACACTCTTAATGTTTCTCACCATGCTGTCATGCTGTGATTGTTTCCTATGACACTTACTGGGGGAGCAAAGAAATGGATAGACAGGTTATCCGCTGGCACAATTAACACTTTGGACCTCCTCAAGAAGGCTTTCATTCAAAGATATTTCCCTCTTTCTAATATGGAAAACAGCTGGGGAGATTCATAACTTCAAACAAGATGGGGATGAAACTTTGTACCAAGCATGGGATAGGTACAATGACCTCCTCTACAAGTACCCAATCATGATCTCAATAACCAAAAAAAGGTCAACATTTTCTATAAAGGGCTAAATATTCCAACTAGACAGATGCTAGACTCTCAAGGGCCGATCCCTGGGATGACACCCACTCGTGCCATTGAAGCAATTCATGACATGTCCGACCATTCATAGAAATGGCACGATGGTGCTAGCAATAGAATAGAAGTATTGTGGGGAAATTTGGATGGAATTTCGGCAATCACCAGCAAGCTCGACAATTTGGGTAGGGATATGAAAAAGCTAAAGGAAAATGTTCATGCTATACAGGTAGTGTTGGGTTCAGTGAATACCCAAACCTCTTAATTCTAGGATTTGAATAGAAAATACCCTAAGTGGTTAGATCCTTAAACACTAACAAGTCACTGAGTGCATAGCCACTTAGTGAGCTGTCTTCGGGATACTCAGTAAGAGACAAAGAAGAAGTCTCTCCACTCAGTAAGGCGGAACTTAAGGGGTGAAGACTGAGTTAAGAAGAAGATGATGGATTCAGTGAGTGATGACAATAACTCACTGAATCCCAAAACTCCTCATCAACAACTATCACCGAAGATAATACTGAAGATGAAGACTGAAGGCTAAAGAGACTGAAGAATGAGCGGGACAAGGGGGGATAAGTTTGAACAGATAAGACGAAGTCCTTATCAACCAAAGTCAAACTTTCCCTGAATCGCTAACTATCAGGCTCAGTGTCATCACTGACTAGAAGAAAGCAGCCTTGTCACTTACTCTAAATAGCCATTGTAAACAGAGACAAAATACATCAGTATTTTATCTTCTGTAACCTGTCAGTTTGTCCTTTAGGATATAGTTAAAAACCATACTTGTATAAATAGCATAAGAGTTGGAGTGAAAGATTCAAGCTTGTGAATTAATTGTAAAACACACAAAAGCAATCTTTCGCTCCTCCAAATACAACTATGTTCCTGAGATAGCTCAGTGGTTCCTGTGTAGTTGTGCTTAGACTTAGCCTAAGCTTAGTGAGGAGTTATACAATACTTTTCATTTCAATCCCAAGTACTATTCCGCAAGTACATGGGTAATGTATTCTTTTTTATTCGTTTTAATAAATAATATAAACGTTGAAAATTACTTAGTGTGTTTATCTTATTAAAACTTATCTTTACTTGCATTACTTCAGTCATGATTCACAATTAGTTGTCTTTATTGTTTTAAGCTAACTGTGAAACGGGAACAACAAGTGGTATCAAAGCAAGGCTGATTATAAAAACCTTTTTAAGCCGCTCAAAAATGTTTTTTAAATCAGGATCCAAATGGCTGAAAGTGATGTGCCCCAACTTGTCGATAAAAAGGGTGAAGCCTATGCTGCTGTTGCCCCTCGACTAGAAGTTGGCAAATTTAACAAATGGAAAAAGCGAATGCTTTACTATTTAACTGGGATGGAACCTTACTACATTAAGTGCATTAATAAAGGTCCATTTATCCCAAAGACTGCTGAAGGTTTTGATAAGGATTTAAAAGGTACACTTTTGAGGGGTCATTTAAGCCCTTAATTGATCACTTTTGTATCCGTTACTACTTAATTTCGTTTCTTTTCACTTTTTAGGTCTCTTGAAGGCAAATTGCTGGAATGACACTTATTCGGACGAAAAGGCGCGAATATACGAAGAAAATAGCCAAAGTCAAGAATCGAGACACTCAAGCAGCTGGAACTGAAGGGGACGGCGTCACAGCCAATTCACGACACCGTCGTGACACACCTTGATACGACTCAGAGATCAAATTGCTATATTGCACTTGACGACATCAGGTTTAAAAGAGTAGGGCGTCACAACTCAGACGGCCTAGATTTGGATCCCCACGACGTCAGAAGATGAAGCCGACGGCGTCACAAGCATAAGGTGACGCCGTCACAGAGTTGACGTGGCCAAGACGAAAACCTAATGGCGGTGACCCGACGGCGTCATAATTAAAGAGTGACGCCGTCGCATATTGTAACTCTATATATAGAATTCGAATTTCAGTATTCGAGAGAGGTAGTTTTGTGGAGTAAAACCTAAACCGAACATAGGCTGTCTTGGGCAGTATCTTAGGGTTCCATACCCTATTTTACAACAAGATAAATGATTTACTTCATTAATTCAATTATGTCTTCAATTGTTTGTGTGTATGCTTGCATGTTTTCCATGTCCGGCTAATTTACTTGTGTGTTTGCTTAGATCTATGAAACCTAGGTATTGAATATTGATTGGTTGTCTCTTATCTTAATTGTGATTGACCTAGTATTGCGATAGGTCATTCGTTGTGTTTTTAATGCTTGAGTAATCTTTGTGAACATTAGTTTATAATCACCTAGAGTTATTGTAGTCTAAACATCCAAAGATAACCTTAGAGTTAGTTTATGAATCTTAGAGATTTCGTAGGCAATAACCTTAAGGTAGTCTCAAAGAGTTAGGGAAAAACGCATACCCTACGACCGTAGAAGACACAACGCGTTAAGAATAAGGACGTGATAATTCAACCATCAATAGGAGATAACTAGGGAGTAATAGTGTGGAGTCTGTTAGGACTCCTTGAGATCGTTTTAAGCCTCTAGGGTTAACAATAACAATGACAATAAACTTGGTACGCAGCGGAATAAAACAAAGCATAGTTATTGACACAAGGTTTATATTTATAATCACTCCAAGCCTCAAATATTATTTGATCGGAATAATACGGTTACACTAAACTTGTAACAGGGATTAAAAGATCCTTGAGGCTAAACTAAACAAACTCTAACCCTAGACGTTTATACCCTACGTCTAGGTTACACACACACACCTTTAATGACTACATTATGGAAGACTTAATTAATAAAACCTACACCCCATGTCCTCTTTATATACTAGAGGATTAGGGTTTACAAATCTCTACAAAGGACTAAACATTAAATCTTCTTTTGCAAGCAAGTCCCTCAATCTTTTTGTAGGTTTCATCTTTGTCACTTTAAGTCCTTGATGTTTCATTCTTTATTGTTTTGTATCATCGAATCAATAAACCCAACAATCTTCCCCTATTTGATGATGACAAAACAAACACGGTTCTTGTACGAACTTCCCTAGACGAAGTAGCAGAAGTTGAGATAATTAAATCTCACCATGAATGAAACATTCTTGTCTTCCTTTGTCTTCCCCTTAATCCATGCCACGCCACTCCAATATATCTTCCCCTTTTTGTTATCAACAAATAGAGAATTTAAGCAGTAGAAACTTCCCCTTGAGTGGTGCACGAACATAAAAAGATTCTTCAAATCTGTAAGCTCCATGTAATGATCACTTGTGAAGAAAACCAAATATAACGAACTTGATGAAGAAGTAAAATCACCCAAACTTGCATCTTATGTCTTGTTTATCCACGTGACTCTGAACGTATACTAACCAATGTATAAGGAGACCACAATCTCTTAACAATAATCACTGAGCACAATAACGTCACTCCTTAAAGTGTTTGTCAATTCTTCGTCACAATCATTGAAGCACGAACAAGTTACTTTTAAATGATTCCGCCGTTTAAAAATATAATAAGAACACGCATCCAAGTAATTCCACTTCATCTTCAAATAGGTGATAAATAATTGCCTTCGTAATCAATTATTCAATAGAAACCAAAAAACGAGCCTTTTTAAAACCTTTAAGAACAAATTATAAACTCCTGTGTGTGAACCAACTCTTCTGTGTGTGTTGCCAAAAACCATAACAATCACCATGCTCAACTTCCATATAAATAAAACTATAGTCAAATATGTCATACTCGTATGACTCAACATGAATTCCAATAATGATATACGTTAGAACTCGAATTCCATGCAAGCAGATTCACTTCATTCAATATCAAACATTGTCGAGCAGTAGTAAAACATTACCAATCAACCCACGTTGGGCTTCAAAATAATCCCATATTATAAAACCAGTCCCACATTGAATATTATAATGGATTAGTAAAAATCAAGTAAATACCTTCACTGCTACTGAATTGCAACTAATTCCACCGACCCATGTGTTTTCAACTTAGATGCTTCATAAAGCGACAATCACATTCAACCGACCAATTTATTGAACCAAATTTGTACGAGGTGAATTAGTGAATCAACCAATCACAATATTGAAAGATCATGCACATATAGCAGTGAAAACCAAACATGAGTATTAGAAACGTAACCCTTGTATCAAACTTCAACCAATACCATACTCGTAGCAGCACAAAGTTTCCGAATCGAGTAGTACTTTCGAGAAGCCCATCAGTGGTTACAAGTAAAGCTATCAGTGGTTTCGATGTAACTAGCAGTGGTTTTGAGAAGCTTGTCAGTGGTTACGAGAAACGGTTGATGCTAGCAGTGGAAACGGAAAAGTACTAGCAGTGGTAACGAGCAAAAAGTAGCAGCAGTATAGATCATGAACTGGTGTCGAGTACCTCCAAAAACCCTTGCACCATCACTCCACATCCCATAGTTTTCAATCGTAGCAGCAGAAATTGTTGACAATAAATTTCTCCAATCCAAAAACAACACGTACAGTAGCAGCTCACATATAAAAATTAAACCTTATAGCAAAGTTGGGATATTTAACGCATGACAAACCAAACTCATAACCTTCCCCATTATAATATTATTCATGATGTAATCGAGATGAGAATCATTTAATTAAACCAACCAATGAGATTTAAAAGTCGCCTTAGGATAACAGAAGCAACAATTCACGTTAAACAAAATAATTCGAAAATTATACCTTCTTCAGCAGCCATATTCGACATTGAATATCTTTCACATAAAAGCTCAGATCGACAATCCCTTCAGTGGAAAGTTAGATAGGTATATAGAGAAGCTCCACCAAAAATTTCAGCCCGATCCAACGGTTAACGAAAAAGTTATCGCCGTTTCAAAACAGTCCTGCAGAAAAATACGAACTTTGTACCAGCTTCGAATTTTCCATCTTCTTCATCGAAAAACCTTGCGAATCCCTAGGTAACGAGCTCCCCGAGCTCTGATACCAATTGTGGAGTTTGTTAGGACTCCTTGAGATCATTTTAAGCCTCTAGGGTTAACAATAACAATGACAATAAACTTGGTACGCAGCGGAATAAAACAAAGCATAGTTATTGACACAAGGTTTATATTTATAATCACTCCAAGCCTCAAATATTATTTGATCGGAATAATACGGTTACACTAAACTTGTAACAGGGATTAAAAGATCCTTAAGGCTAAACTAAACAAACTCTAACCCTAGACGTTTATACCCTACGTCTAGGTTACACACACACACCTTTAATGACTACATTATGGAAGACTTAATTAATAAAACCTACACCCCATGTCCTCTTTATATACTAGAGAATTAGGGTTTACAAATCTCTACAAAGGACTAAACATTAAATCTTCTTTTGCAAGCAAGTCCCTCCATCTTTTTGTAGGTTTCATCTTTGTCACTTTAAGTCCTTGATGTTTTATTCTTTATTGTTTTGTATCATCGAATCAATAAACCCAACAAATAGCATCTAAGTAAACACATTTTTAATCATCATAAGAGCACACAACAATAGAAATAGACTACACTCACCTTAGTTTAGATAATTAGATAAGTAGAGTAATCGGTAGAAATACCACCCCCCAAATCCAATACCCCGAGATTCATACCTTTCAATTTTCTAAAAAATATAAAAAAGATAAAAAATAATCTTCCTCAACCCCGACCTTAGCATAGTAATTTCTCACTAGCATTCCTATTCCCCTAGAGAACGATATCAATTCCCGAGGCTTACCCTAATACTACACTACAACGATTAGGTTCACTGCCTAGGGTGTTGAAAAACTTGCACGACGAAAAGGAAGTTCCTTTGACCCTGAACGCGCGTTGTACGCGTATCAAGTTTTTGGCGCCGCTGCCGGGGAATAGAATAGCTAGTTAGGGGTCTATCTCATTTAGGTTTCCTTGCTTGATTCCTATCAAGTAAGCTTTTTTTTCTCAATTTTTAGCTTCCTTGTAGTCTATCCCCCTTCTTTGTGTTTGTGTTCGTAAAACCCTTTTCATTTGTCGCTATGGCAAGTGAAGTTGCATTTGAATCATTAACAAATGAGGAACAATTGAATTTCGCAAGTTGGATTGCTTTTTATTGTTCTAATGAATTTGTGAGTGATCTTAGAGATATCCAAAAGGAGACGGGTGTAAGGTTGGGTGGATTTGATAAATTTTGCGCTTGTGTGGCTTCTATTCAACGATCATTATTAGAATCAACTCCTTTTAGTGAGACTATCTGGAAATTTTTTGAGAAAAGCCTCCTAAGCATAAACCATCAATTGAATGATCTTAGGCACCATGATAAAAAAGACCTGGTTTTTAAGAGCATGGAACCTAAACCCGAACAAGATTGTGAGATGGTTAGAGTTGAACCACCTATTTGCATGTGTGGGATAGATTTCAAAACATATGACACGCGTGAGGAATCCTTTAGGCAAATAGAACATAGTAATCAAATTTTTGAAACTGATTCTTATGAATCGGACCAAGAATTTGAAATGGCTAAAGAAGGATTTGAGATACTTAGGAGTGTATTTGGGTTAGATCATACTAAAACACGTGATGAACATTTAGGAGATCTAGATATAATGGAGAATGAGGTGGAAACTCCAAGCCCACAAGCCCTACCATCACTTGAGGAACCCCGATTGATATAGAACCTTTGGACCAAATGCCACTAGAGAATGTAGGTTTAGATGCTTGTTGTCATGACCTCTCTCTTAGTCTTAGGAAAGTTCCTAATTTTGATGAACCGGAGCCTCAACCAAAAATCTTACCCAATTTTCCGTCTTTAGATGTGAATCTAGGAATTGAATTAGGCCCCAATCCACCCATCAAAATAAATAGTCCGGGTAGTTGCTTGATAAAGGTAGTGGACTCTAGGACATGTAGAGTGGAAGCTAATATAGGAGTAACCCATGACCTTACACACTTACATCACCCATTCATGGTTGATAACAAAAAACATTATGGGTTTAAACCGGGTTTATTAGGTCAAGATGGATCCTTAACTAAGAATCTCTTGAAGTTGATAGAAGATGATCCATTTCTAGGAGATAGACTTGATTCACCCGCTACACCCATAAAATTAGGTAAGGTTATAATGAATGGAGCACACCCCTTTGAGCATATAAATCACCCATCACCCTCTCCTCATGTAGCAAATTTCCACCCTAAGGGTGTGTAACGCTACTATCACCTGCACTTAAGCTTAAGTGTAGAAACAACTTCCCCTTTATCCGTTAAATAAGGGTAGAGTCAAGCTCGTGACTCAAACAAAAACAAGCGCTTCTTGGGAGGCAACCCATGTGTTATTTGTTTTTTATTTTTATTTGTGTGTCATATATCTCTTCATTATTGTATGTTTTCATGTTTGAATTTGTGAAAATGTTTTATTTTGTCTTTAACCTCGTCTTAATTACATATAAAGGTATTTTACAAAAGGGATAAGTATAGGGAAGATTACACACGTTTTTAAAAGAACGTGAACATGAGAATTACTATTATTAAAAAGATATACATGTGTGTTTGTTCGAGTCAAATGCTTGTATCGAGTCATAATGGATGTTTTGCAGGAAATTTTTCCAGATTATAAAGATATAAATTTTCCAGAATTTTTTTTCAGAAAATCGCAGACCAGTTTCTGTTAGGATAACCTGACGGCGTCAGGAGGAGAAGAAACAACTTACTACTTTTTCTCGTTTTCTGAGCTACTTATAAATTTTTGGAATTTTCCAGGTCTTAATTTTCCAGAAAATCTGTAAACATCCATTCCACAAACATTATATCCTAGTTTAGTAGAGTCATATATATATTGTTATCGCCGATTTTACGCGAATGTTTCGTTTGTTTTCTTCAAGTGTGTAGGTTTTATTTATCAAGAAGAAGATACATAAGAATGGATGGAGCTTTTCACGCATACATTCTTCTTGGAAAAGATTTAACCACTACTTCACACGGATCCTACCGAGCTAATCAGGGGAGTACTAGTTTCTTTCATTTTTAATTACCTTCCATTATCATAACTTTGATACTTTTGGGGAACATTGGGGACAATGTTCAGTTTAAGTGTAGGGAGGGAAAATAAAACGGGAACTTTGAAACTATGCTTATCCTTGACTATTAGCCTTGTCTAATTTCATTTGTGTAATAAACCATGAGAAATATCGGTTGTCTAATAAATCATTTGTGTAATAAACCATGAGAAATATCGGTTAGGGTAATTTTGGCACCAAATTTAAAATTTTTCATGACATGTAAGATTGGGCCATTAGTCTTAATAAAGCGTCTCATAGATAGGAAGTTATATGACTAGCACAAAAACCCTTTACCACTTAAATTCCACCCAAAATGTGAGGATCGCCCTTAGATTTGTAGGAATTAAAGCATTCCACTTTAATGCTTCGAGAGTGTACCGGTAGTATAATAGATTCTAGAACTTGTTTTGTGATGCATTCCGAGATCGCTAGTGAGACTACACTTGTGTAGTTAGGAATAACTAAATGATAAGAGGCATTAGGATAACCCTTGTTTGATACCAGTATTATAATTACTTCTTCCACATCGGTTGAGTAATTCCCCCACACCCTTGCGTTATACTCATCTTTAGTACACGATACCCCTAGTTAACCCCTCAGAGCCCATCCTTTTCGCGGTTCTCGTGATGTTTCGATTTTTCGGAATATCAATGAAGAGCATTGTTTACAATCCACCCCCAAATTTACACCCAAATCGCCTTAGCCTACCTGGTATGCACTCACTTTTAGTACATTATTGTTATCATACTAAACCCTTAGTTCAATTATCTAGTTGCTTGCATAAGTTGCTAAGTCGAGTCATATCCTTTGTACACAGTTTTGGGACGATTGGGACTCATGGGAAAAGTTGAATTTTATGAAATGACAGGTAGGAACGTTAAATTCAAATTCCCTTTATTTGCGTAATAATGTACTCCAAGTGTTTTGATCTTTTCAATTCGGGTCAAATTAGTGTTAGAGTAATAAAAAGTCAAGTGTGTAACACCCCCAATTTCGTGATACGCAGCGAAATTCAAACTGGGTGTTACTTCATGGCACAACAGTCATAACAATAGAAAACGATCTCTAATGGAGTCGTTTTAAAAGATTTATCATTTGATTTATATAAATATCAGAGTTTACAAAAATGAGGTCCCAGTTGGTTCCACGGTTTACAAAATACATTAAAAGGGTTTTCGAATAATAATAAAATTTTATAGACTTCTTGAGTATCCGTGTTCCTCCGTGCCAGCCTCGTACATTATGGACCTGAAATACATGCTTAAACTGTCAACACAAAGGTTGAGTGAATTCATAGAGTTTGTTTGATGGTTGAACACATTATGTTTGTAGTGTGAGTTATAAATTCACACCAATGGTTTGAAAACCAAAACAATTATTATTAGACTAAGCATCATGCAATCAAAGCGTTAACGTGTTCCAAAATTAATTGGAGAAAATGTCAGTGCGTGCCCTATCAGGAAAAATTGCCGTTTTTACCAATGTTACTCAAATATAGTGCGTTTGTTTGCCTTTAATGGGGCCAACACAAACGGGATTCGTCAATCCCAATAGATCTATTCACAATATTCGCGCCCACTCTCACATAGTGATTAATGATTCATGATTAAGGGACTTAAGTTTGGCAAATGCGGTAACTTAGTGCTAATAACAATCAGATAAGTATACAGTTTGAAAGCAATGTGTTCGGTTTAAAATAAAGCATGTATCTCTCCCAAGGGTTTGTAAAATAATTAAGTAATAGAAAGTGGGGCTATGAACTCACCTCAAAGTAAATGATAGCAAATGTATAATGAGAAAGATGGATATGCCGTGGAAACTTCTACGAGCAACCTAAAATAGAATGTTGCGACTTAGGTTTGGAATAATGTTTAGGAAAACATAAACCATCCTATATATATATATATATATATATATATATATATATATATATATATATATATTCCTATGTTGATCATGATGTAATCAATTATCATATGATGTTTATAGAAAGATCTTTAATATGTGAAAACGTATTTAGTTTATAGATATCGTACTACCGTTCAGGCCATCATAATTCAGAGGTCATGCAGTAAACGTTCGAGGAGCTAGGACACTTTAAATCGTAAATCCAGCAACTCGTCGATACGTTTTACTCAAATGAAACCCCTCACATGAAGTTCCCTAGTGTTGTAGTGCTCAATACGTAAAACATGTATTTTAATTATTTGATTATATGCTATATAAAGAGTTTATAAATACAATAAATAAACTAACAAAGTTTATAAGTATTTAAATAAGTTTGAGTTATATATACTTACCTTAAAATAGAATGCTTGAGTATTATGGAAAAATAAAATATTAACGGAGCTTCGACGTGGAATTTGCAATCTTCGAAAACCCAAGGCTATTAGAAGATTATAACAATGCCTTCTTGAGAACCCGAAGAAGAAATGAAGATTATAACAACGTCTTTTTGGAGACTTGAAGTTATTTGAAGATTATAACGACTCTTTCTTGAAAACTTTCAAGAACGAAGATCAAACGCTAGTTTTCTTCAAGAACACATGAATGTTCTTACAATATCTATAAGAAATGCCTTAGGTTTAGGACTTTAGATGATAATAAGTGGTGGTGCAAGAAAAAATGAAGTGAATTGCTTGGTATTTATAGGCTAGAGGTTATGGTTAACTATATATTGGGTTAAAAATTAACCATGGTTAAATTTACACATGTAAATGATCTAAAGGAAGTATGCTTAGGATTTTGACACCAACATGATGACTCCCCTCCCTAATTTCATTCATGATAAGATAGGAAGACTTATGTGGATAGTTTTGGTATTATCTTAAGTTTAGAGTAAAATTTGGTTCCGTTAAATGCTAACCGAAGCCATAAAACGTAAAACCGGGTATCGTAAAAATATGAAACTAGCAGAAATGATGAAACTCATCATTATACTCCATCTAAAAATATAAAATGGGTTATAAGTCCTATTGGGTGCAAAAACGCTGTTTAAAGCTGGAAATACGGGTCAAAAACGTGTAATTCGCAGTTTATCAGAAAAGAACGAAATTTCAGGGAAACGACCGTGAATTTATTTAGAGTAGACTAAAATTAGTCTAAAAGTGATATGATATGTTAAAATGTGGTTTTTGTCATACGCGGGATAACTTAACAGTTATTCGTGAAGTTTAAAAGTTACGCGATTTATGCAAAAATGTAGAACGTACAAGGTTAATTCCTTTATGGTCAAAGGAGGAGGGAAATATGTTTGACTTTTCCAAAAATGTAAAAGTGTCAAAAACATATTAGAAACACAGTGCATGAATCGTTAAGTCTGGATGTGAGTAGAATTGTTTAAAACGTAAGGTTAGTTTTGTTCTGCGCTGGGCTTATTTGGTAATATTAAAAATAATAAATCTTAAAAATTCTCAAATTAATCATGAGTGATCTAAAAATTTATCTGATGCGGGAAAAATTGTCAGAGACGGTTTTCGTTATGCGCGGGGATGTTAAAATGGTGTTCCGACCAAAATGAAGTTTTAAAACGATGTTTTCTTAATAACTTTTGCGAAAATGATCTAACGATGGTCGAACTCTCAGGTTATTATTAAAATAATTTATCTTACGAGAAAGTGAAATAAAAATTTTACGGATGAATAGTGAAAATGAATAGTAAATATGAATAGTAAAAGTGAATAGTAAATTCTCAAAAATGAAAAGTAACCTAAAAATGCGGGTGGTTACAGTCTCACCCCCTTAATGTGAATTCCATCCCGGAATTCAGGGTGTGTTACCCGATGTTGAATTGTCTAGGGAAATGTGGATGTATGCGCCGAATTCTAATATTTGCGTTCTCAAGTTTCAGGTCATAGAATGTGTTATATACCACGTGGCTTAAGTTGATAATCTAAAGGGTTTTGTTAAAATCTTATTGAGTCCTATACACCTCAAGTTTGGCTTTTCCCGATTCTCAAAACGAATCATATCTTATTGTATCAAGGCTATCAATAAAACCTTAACTTCTAACATGGAGTTTTTGGTGATAGTATACGACATGGAGCCTAATTTGTATTTGTATGGTTTCCTTAGTTGTTTCGTGGGTGATCTCTGACACCTTAGTCCAGCAAATGGTTAACTAACACTTTCGTCTATATAGTGCCTCAAAATGGAATAGTTTTGTTGTTGTTAGGGTAACTGTTGTTAATCAAAGGTGTAAGATATTGTTGATGTGAAATGGTTTGTAATGATGTGAAAACTGTCGTTGTAGGGAAAGTCTTGCTAGTGGCAAGTGGTTATCCAAACCATTTCCAAAGTTGATCATGTCTTAGGTGGTTTCTGGATGAAGGCTATATCATATAGTGTTTATGTCAACTAGTGTTTGAAGGAAATGTGATAGTGTGAAGTTTTATATATTGACTTACAATGGGGTTCAGATAATGAACTGATATGTTGATGATTAGAAGAGTATAGTGTATGTTTACCATTATTCTTAGGTAGAGATGTCTAGTTTGCTTTAAAATCATAAGTGAATTTTAAAGGATTATGGCGGAATGATATCCTTGAAATCTAATCAGGCTAGTACTTCTAAGAAATGACGAGAAGATTTGATGACTATCCCAAGATAGTAGTTCGGATTATCTCATGTATGCAAATTTCAAGAATAAAATTAGGTAGTATAAATAAGATGTTAAGATTTTGCTGAGTGGTAAGACATTATCATGTCTCTAGATATTTTTAATGAATTCTGGTGGTTTATCGAGTTTAAGTAGGAAATTAACCTGAATATAACCCTTGTATAACTGTTCTCAGTGTTTGAAAAATTTAAGTCGAACATAGTTAATCAGACTATGTTCCACTATCCCTAGGTTAAATATAGGTGATTAGGCTATATTTAGCCGAGGTTCGATAAAATTTTCAAATACCTAAATTAGGTATACTTGTGATATGTCTATAGCTTTTGAGAAATTGTCCACTAAGCAAAGGCGATATCAAACCATCCAGTTGCAAGTCCTGGCCATAAAAGACTTGTAACCTATGTTTTCACATTCCATTGCATAGAAGATAGTATGGGTAGATACGTGTGGAAATGAAATCTTAAGTAATTCTAAAATAGTCCATACTTGGCTAGCATCACGGACATTTAACAATGAAGGTTTCAAAAGAGAATTTTGATGAATGTAGAGAAAGTTGCTGAACTTCAGCTTTTGTAGATGATGAGTCACTTTATCCTTTAGAAATCCTATTTCTTGTATTTCCATTAGGGAAATTGATAGACTGTGACGGGTTTCATGTAAAACAATATCATATAATGTTTATAAGATAATTTTTAGAGACTATTGTATAACTTACAATATATGTGAAGGAATTTAAACCATTGTGTAACTCACAAGGTTTGAGAAATGATGGAGAGATCATTGTGTAACCCACAATGTCTTGAGAAATGATGGAGAGACCATTGTGTAACTCACAATGTCTTGAGAAATGATAGAGAGATCATTGTATAACTCACAATGTCTTGAGAAATAAATGAGACCACTGTAGGATTTACAGTGTCTGAGAATGTAATAGAGACCACTATAGGATTTACAGTGTCTGAGAATGTAATAGAGACCATTGTATCTCACAATGTCTGGGAAATAGGAAAGACCATTGTAGTCAGTTACAATGTCTTGGATAAAATTTCGTAATCCTAAAAAGCACAAGTAGATGCATGATTGGGAGATTAGGAAAATATGATTGTGCCGTAATGCCTTAGAATAGGCATACGCAGATATGTTGAGTACTTTGTTTATGATTGAAATTATGTCAAGTGTATATATCAATATAGTAGTATGTTTGTATAGCTTAAAATGCCTAAAAGTCACATAATCGTCTGGAGGATGGAAGGCACGGAGAACGGAAGGCTATAGAATGTTTTTGTTTGTAAAAGTAGTTATAGTTTAAGTCTCAATTAGACCCGTTTCTCTATAACTGTGGCTCTGATACCAATCTGTAACACCCCCAATTTCGTGATATGCAGCGAAATTCAAACTGGGTGTTACTTCATGGCACAACAGTCATAACAATAGAAAACGATCTCTAATGGAGTTGTTTTAAAAGATTTATCATTCGATTTATATAAATATCATAGTTTACAAAAATGAGGTCCCAGTTGGTTCCTCGGTTTACAAAATACATTAAAAGGGTTTTCGAATAATAATAAACTTTTATAGCCTTCTTGAGTATCCGTGTTCCTCCGTGCCAGCCTCGTACATTATGGACCTGAAATACATGCTTAAAACTGTCAACACAAAGGTTGAGTGAATTCATAGAGTTTGTTTGATGGTTGAACACATTATGTTTGTAGTGTGAGTTATAAATTCACACCAATGGTTTGAAAACCAAAACAGTTATTATTAGACTAAGCATCATGCAATCAAGGCGTTAACGTGTTCCAAAATTAATTGGAGAAAATGTCGGTGCGTGCCCTATCAGGAAAAATTGCCGTTTTTACCAATGTTACTCAAATATAGTGCATTTGTTTGCCTTTAATGGGGCCAACACAAACGGGATTCGTCAATCCCAATAGATCTATTCACAATATTCGCGCCCACTCTCACATAGTGATTAATGATTCATGATTAAGGGACTTAAGTTTGGCAAATGCGGTAACTTAGTGCTAATAACAATCAGATAAGTATACAGTTTGAAAGCAATGTGTTCGGTTTAAAATAAAGCATGTATCTCCCCCAAGGGTTTGTAAAACAATTAAGTAATAGAAAGTGGGGCTATGAACTCACCTCAAAGTAAATGATAGCAAATGTATAATGAGAATGATGGATATGCCGTGGAAACTTCTACGAGCAACCTAAAATAGAATGTTGCGACTTAGGTTTGGAATAATGTTTAGGAAAACATAAACCATCCTATATATATATATTCCTATGTTGATCATGATGTAATCAATTATCATATGATGTTTATAGAAAGATCTTTAATATGTGAAAACGTATTTATTTTATAGATATCGTACTACCGTTCAGGCCATCATAATTCAAAGGTCATGCAGTAAACGTTCGAGGAGCTAGGACACTTTAAATCGTAAATCCAACAACTCGTCAATACGTTTTACTCAAATGAAACCCCTCACATGAAGTTCCCTAGTGTTGTAGTGCTCAATACGTAAAAATGTATTTTAATTATTTGATTATATGCTATATAAAGAGTTTATAAATAAAATAAATAAACTAACAAAGTTTATAAGTATTTAAATAAGTTTGAGTTATATATACTTACCTTAAAATAGAATGCTTGAGTATTATGGAAAAATAAAATATTAACGGAGCTTCAACGTGGAATTTGCAATCTTCGAAAACCCAAGGCTATTAGAAGATTATAACAACGCCTTCTTGAGAACCCGAAGAAGAAATGAAGATTATAACAACGTCTTTTTGGAGACTTGAAGTTATTTGAAGATTATAACGACTCTTTCTTGAAAACTTTCAAGAACGAAGATCAAACGCTAGTTTTCTTCAAGAACACATGAATGTTCTTACAAGATCTATAAGAAATGCCTTAGGTTTAGGACTTTAGATGATAATAAGGGGTGGTGCAAGAAAAAATGAAGTGAATTGCTTGGTATTTATAGGCTAGAGGTTATGGTTAACTATATATTGGGTTAAAAATTAACCATGGTTAAATTTATACATGTAAATGATCTAAAGGAAGTATGCTTAGGATTTTGACACCAACATGATGAATCCCCTCCCTAATTTCATTCATGATAAGATAGGAAGACTTATGTGGATAGTTTTGGTATTATCTTAAGTTTAGAGTAAGATTTGGTTCCGTTAAATGCTAACCGAAGCCATAAAACGTAAAACCGGGTATCGTAAAAATATGAAACTTGCAGGAATGATGAAACTCATCATTATACTCCATCTAAAAATATAAAATGGGTTATAAGTCCTATTGGGTGCAAAAACGCTGCTTAAAGATGGAAATACGGGTAAAAAACGCGTAATTCGTAGTTTATCAGAAAAGAACGAAATTTCAGGGAAACGACCGTGAATTTATTTAGAGTAGACTAAAATTAGTCTAAAAGTGATATGAGATGTTAAAATGTGGTTTTCGTCATACGCGGGATAACTTAACAGTTATTCTTGAAGTTTAAAAGTTACGCGATTTATGCAAAAATGTAGAACGTACAAGGTTAATTCCTTTATGGTCAAAGGAGGAGGGAAATATGTTTGACTTTTCCAAAAATGTAAAAGTGTCAAAAACATATTAGAAACACAGTGCAGGAATCGTTAAGTCTGGATGTAAGTAGAATTGTTTAAAACGTAAGTTTAGTTTTGTTCTGCGCTAGGCTTATTTGGTAATATTAAAAATAATAAATCTTAAAAATTCTCAAATTAATCATGAGTGATCTAAAAATTTATCTGATGCGGGGAAAATGGTCAGAGACGGTTTTCGTTATGCGCGAGATGTTAAAATGGTGTTCCGACCAAAATGAAGTTTTAAAACGATGTTTTCTTAATAACTTTTACGAAAATGATCTAACGATGGTCGAACTCTCAGGTTATTATTAAAATAATTTATCTTACGAGAATGTGAAATAAAAATTTTACGGATGAATAGTGAAAGTGAATAGTAAAAGTGAATGGTAAATTCTCAAAAATAAAAAGTAACATAAAAATGCGGGTGGTTACAAAGTGTAGGGATGTGCCTATAAATCCCTATTATTTTGATGTTATCGTAGAGGATGGTAGAGTAAAAGTGTATGAGAAAAAAAATCGAAAAAAGAGTGATTCAAAAAAAAAAAAAAAAAGGGGTCTACCGTCCTACATCTATCTTTAAATTTTCTTTGTTTGTTTCAAGTTATCTAGAATTTAGAGTGTCGAGTCTTGACTTAGCAAAGCAATTCTTCTCATGCTTGTAACATAAAGATTTTTGACTTGCCACCACTAAATCGCCTATCCCACCAAACCCTTTGTTTCCCTACCGTAAGCCTAACGTTACAACCCTTTAAAAGACCTCTTGGATAGTTTTTCCTAGGTGCTTACGCCAAAGCGATGGAGGTTTGATCGAGTCTCAAGCCTATGGTAATCTATGTACTAGGACCGGTTAATGAGTGTTTATCTTCCATTTCCAACTTGATATATTTCATATACACCCGAGAGATGAGAGTATCTAAACACCACTTGTCAGGTGCTAGTATGTAATTTTCGTGCTTGTTATGACTTTTGCGAGGTCAGTTAAGCCTTTAATTGATCACTTTTGTATCCGTTACTACTTAATTTCGTTCCTTTTCACTTTTTAGGTCTCTTGAAGGCAAATTGCTGGAATGACACTTATTCGTACGAAAAGGCGCGAATATACGAAGAAAATGGCCAAAGTCAAGAATCGAGACACTCAAGCTGCTGGAACTGAAGGGGACGGCGTCACAGCCAATTCACGACGCCATCGCGACACACCTTGAGACGACTCAGAGAGAAAATTGCTATTTTGCACTTGACGACATCAGGTTTAAAAGAGTAGGGCATCACAACTCAGACGGCCTAGATTTGGATCCCGACGGCGTCAGAAGATGAAGCCGACGGCGTCACAAGCATAAGGTGACGCCGTCACAGAGTTGATGTGGCCAAGACGAAAACCTATTGGCGGCGACCAGATGGCGTCACAATTAAAGAGTGACGCCGTCGCATATTATAACTCAATATATAGATTTCGAATTTTCAGTATTTGAGAGAGGTAGTTTTGTGGAGTAAAACCTAAACCGAACATAGGCAGTATCTTAGGGATCCATACCCTATTTTACAACAAGATAAGTGATTTACTTCATTAATTCAATTATGTCTTCAATTGTTTGTGTGTATGCTTGCATGTTTTCCATGTCCGGCTAATTTACTTGTGTGTTTGCTTAGATCTATGAAACCTAGGTATTGAATATTGATTGGTTGTCTCTTATCTTAATTGTGATTGACCTAGTATTGCGTTACGTCATTCGTTGTGTTTTTAATGCTTGAGTAAGCTTTGTGAACATTAGTTTATAATCACCTAGAGTTATTGTAGTCTAAACATCCAAAGATAACCTTAGAGTTAGTTTATGAATCCTAGAGATTTCGTAGGCAATAACCTTAAGGTAGTCTCAAAGAGTTAGGGAAAAACGCATACCCTACGACCTTAGAAGACACAACGTGTTAAGAATAAGGACGTGACAATTCAACCATCAATAGGAGATAACTAGGGAGTAATAGCATCTAAGTAAACACATTTTTAATAATCATAAGAGCACACAACAATAGAAATAGACTACACTCACCTTAGTTTAGATAATTAGATAAGTAGAGTAATCGGTAGAAATACCATCCCCAAATCCAATACTTAATTTTCTAAAAAATATAAAAAAGATAAAAAATAATCTTCCTCAACCCCGACCTTAGCGTAGTAATTTCTCACTAGCATTCCTATTCCCCTAGAGAACGATATCAGTTCCCGAGGCTTACCCTAATACTACACTACAACGATTAGGTTCACTGCCTAGGGTGTTGAAAAACTTGCTCGACGAAAAGGAAGTTCCTTTGACCCCGAACTCGTGTTGTACGCGTATCAGGTTTACCTAAACCTAAAGCTCAGTGGACTCAGGACGAGAGAAGAGTGGTCAACCAGGACCAATGGCTCAAAAGCATCATCATATCCTGTCTTCCTGATGATGTTATGGAGTCTGTCATTGGCTGTAGTACAACTAAACAAACCTGGAATGACCTGGTCCACAACTATGAAGGTCCCTCAGATACCAAGGAAAACAGGATTATGGACCTGAAACTTGAGTACAATACCTTCAGAGCTAAAGACTCAGAAACTCTCTCTCAAACTTACACCCGGTATAAAACTTTGTTAAATGAATTGTCAAATGATGGTGTAAAGTAGTCCAAACATGAAATCAATGTTGGTTTTGTTAATAGTCTCCCTGAGAAGTGGTTGAATTTCTCTCAGGGACTTAGGAATGCTAATCATATCCAGAATCTTGAACTTCCTGAAATATATGAGAAATTTGTCTATGAGGAAAACCTCATCAACAGACGATACCCTGACTTGAAAAAGTTTCAGAAAGTCAAGAAGTCCCTGACCACCACTTCAACACCAATTTTTACTGCCTTTTATTCAAACTGTGTGGTTCAGGATTTTCAGGAAAATTCAGATGATGAGCCTGATGAGAGAACAAGCGAGGAGTACCTGAATGACTTGAACACTGAGTTCCAGGAAAGGGCACTCCTTGCTACTCTAGAAGGTTTATAAGAAGGAACAAAAGTTTTTCAAATGCTAAAGCTAATGAGGACACTGAGTGTTTTAAGTGTCACAAAAAGGGTCATTTTGCTAAAGATTGTTTTTCAAAAACCATCTCTGAGCCCTCTTACAAACCCTCGGGGTCAAATCAGTCCTTAGGTTTTAGCAAATTTCAACCAAAAGTATATCAGTCTCATTAAAATTTCCAAAACAAGTCTGACCAAAACAAAGCCGTTGATTTTGAAGCCAAGTATAGGAAAGCCAAGGCTAAACTAGCACTTCTTGAGGCCACTCCCTCAGAAACAACAAACAATGTTAAATCTGTGCAGGGTAAAAATAAGGGCCTGGTAGCTGAAGTCTTCTACTAGGATGAAGAGCCAGTCTCCTAAGATGATGAAATGGTGCAAGTCAGTGCACTGATGGCTCTTTCAGAAGAGGACAAGCTAGCTGTTGGGAAGAATCTTGCTAGGAATGGTGAATGGGTGAACATCACTATGAGGAAGGAAAATATTTTACTTTCTATTGATGATGATTCTGATTGGCAGTCTTTCATGAACTATATTAATGTTGACCTTAAGTTCGTAGAAAAGCAACGATTAAATCTTTTTTCAAAATACAACAAGTTAAGTTTTGAATTAAACAAGTGTAGAGATGAACTGATTATTTTGAAACAAGCCAAGCTTGAGGTTGTCACACTACAAATTCAAAACTCTGAATTAGTTAAAAGAAATCAAGCTCTTCAGGAAGAACTTAAAAAGAAAAAAGATATCATTGAAAGCTGGACTACTAAGAACCCTAGAGTCTTTGACACTGTTCAAGCCCCTAGTAGCAAAAAAAGAATCTTAGGTGAAGATCACCTCACTGATTCTCTCAGTGAAGACTAAATTCCAAAACCATTTGTATCTGCTGCATACTTTTCAAAAAGGAGTTAATGCCTAAGTCTAGTGATTGGGTTGAAAGGGGAAACCATGAGAGTAAGCTTCCAAACTTCGATTCTGGAAGGATTCTTGAGCCTGAGAGTCAAGCTCTCAAGAGCATGCTTGGACTCCCTGATGTACCTAGTAGTACTGAACACATCACTAAGTCTGAAGCTGAATCTGAAGCACCGCTTCCACCTCTGAAACCCCTTCAGGGTGCTGCACCTAGCTCTGAGCTTACTCTATTACAATTCAACCCTCACTCTCCTAAAGAAAGGTTAGGTCGTGGTAGAACCATTTTGAAAAGACCAACAAAACCAACCCAAGAAGATTCAGTCCCCACTGAGACTTCCACATCTTCAGTTCCTGCTGAAGAAGACCAAATCTAACAATTGACTTAACTTGTGAGGAAGTTGACTGATAAGATGAACTCTATAGAGAAAGCTCCTGATTCAACAATCAAGGAACCTAAGTCAACCTCCTCTAGTTCATCTAGGTCAAAGTCAATCACCAAGCCCAAGCAGAAGTGTGATATATGCCATTATACCATCCATACCACTGATAATTGCTACAGAATCCTTTTTTGCATGATCTGCAAAAAGGAAGATCACGGAACTTCTGACCACTTACAGTGTGTAAGTTTATTCAGTGAAGCAACTCATACCAACTTTGTTCATCATTATACTTCATCCTCAAAGCAGGGTCAAAGACCTAAAGCTAAACCTTTTCCTCCTTGCCCACATTGTGGCTATAATGAGCATCTTCCTGATGACTGTCTCATGAACTCTTGTTGTGATATATGTGGAAATCTAGCTCATGAGACATCTCAGAATGATAGAGTCATCCAGGCAAGGAAAATTTCAAAACAACCCCGCATCATTGAGTCTTCCTCAGTAAGCAAATGCAAAACCTGTGATAGCACACTTCACTCAACCACTGACCATGAATCAATTGCTAAGTTCAAACAGACCATGAGAACCAAGCCCACTAGTAAGTGGGTCAGCAAGAGAAACTAATTCAGTTTACTATTTGTGCAGGGACACACTAGGGAGCCTATTTGGCATCTAGATAGTGGATGTTCAAGAAGCATGACTGGTGTAAAGGAGTATCTGCAAAAGTATGTAAAGGAACCAGGACCCAAGGTAGTATTTGGTGATAACTCATCATGTCCCACTGAAGGTTATGGTTCAGTAAACTGTAATGGAATAGTTTTCTCTAGAATAGCTTATGTCAATGGTATAAAATACAATCTCATCAGTGTCAGTCAGTTGTGTGATGCAAAATACATTGTGTAGTAAGCTACAATTTTCAACGCCAACAAAGAAGTTGTTCTTATAGCTCCTAGGAGAGATGATGTATATGTACTGGACATGTCAACTCTCTCTAAGAATGGAACTTGTCTCTTTTCCAAAGCCACTGAAACTGTCAACAAGCTGTAGCACAAGAGACTCTATCACATAAACTTCAAAAATATAAACAACTTGGCAAAACAAAACAAAGTCCTTGGTTTACCATCACTGGTTTTTGCAAAAGACAAACCTTGCTCAGCTTGTGAAAAAGGCAAACATCACAGAGCATCATTCAAAACAAAACAAAATTTCTCCATCAAAAGCTGCCTTCACCTCCTGCATATGGATCTCTTTGGACTTGTCAGTCCAAGATCAATCCAACATGAGAATTATACACTTGTCATTGTTGTTGAGTTCTCAAGATACACTTGGGTATACTTTCTTTCCAAAAAGAGTCATGCAGCTGAAACCATAATGTCATTCATCAGGAATATTGAAAATCAGAATGACATTACTGTTAAACAAATCAGATCCGACAATGGTACTGAGTTCAAAACAAGAGCTTGAGAGTTTCTATGATGAAAAAGGAATTTCTCAAAATTTCTCATCTCCTTATACCCCTGAACAAAATGGGGTAGCTGAAAGGAAAAACAGAACTCTCATTGAGGCTGCAAGAACCATGTTAAATGGCTCAGCGCTCTCTAAGCACTTCTGGACTGAAGCTGTCAAAATAGCCTATTATACTCAAAATAGGTCAATCATTGTCAAGAGGCATAACAAAACTCCATATGAGATCTTCAAAGGAAGACTTCCTGATATCAACTACTTTCATGTGTTTGGGTGTCCTGTGTTCATTCACAATCACAAGGATCACTTAGGCAAATTTGATTCAAAAGCTGATGATGGATATTTCTTAGGCTACTCACTGATATCCAAAGCCTTCAGGGTGTTTAACACCAGAAGACAACAGTTGAGGAAACCTTTCATGTCACCTTTGATGAAAGTTCAGAAAGCATCAGGTTTACCAATACCTCAGTGGAGGAAATAGGAATTGATGACTCATCAAGATACCCTCCTGATGAGTTCAACACTGAAATCAATTCCTCATATCAAGCTGATGCTGATATCTCATACTATGTCTTGCCTCACAGCCTTCCTCAACCAACAATCAGTGAATTTACTGATACTCTATCAGTCCCTACCGGGATAGGTAATACTGAACCAAATATTCAGGAAATTCATGAACCCCAACCTGAACAAAGCATCTCAACATATGATCTAAATGATTTTGTGGCTCCAGCACTTGAACCCATTCCTGAGTCTCCAGTGACCTCATCAAGCTCAGATCCTAGACCACAAATTAAGTGGACAAGATCTCAAGACATTGAGCTTGTGAACATCATGAGTGAACCCACTGAAGGCATGCTCACAAGAAGCATGGCTGCTAAGTTAATAGCAGCTTCAGCCAATGAATGCCTATTTGCTGATTTTCTATCAGAAATAGAACCCAAAAGTGTCACTAAAGCTCTAAAACATCCTAGCTGGGTTCAGGCTATGCAAGAAGAACTTCAACAGTTTGATAAAAACAAGGTCATGACCTTGATCAAATGTCCTCAAGATGTCATCGTCATAGGAATGAAGTGGGTCTTCAGAAACAAAACTGATGAAAACGACACTGTCATTAATACAAAGCCAGACTTGTAGCTAAAGGTTACAGTCAACAAGAAGGCATTGAATATGATGAAACATTTGCTCCTGTTGTAAGAATGGAAGCCATCAAGATCTTCCTTGCCTATGCAACATACAAGAACTTCAAGGTTTACCAAATGGATGTAAAAAGTACATTCCTGAATGGTGAACTCAAGGAAGATGTGTATGTTCAACAACCTCCTGGCTTTGAGAGTAGTGAATACCCTGACTATTTCTGGAAGCTTGACAAAGCCCTATATGGACTTAAACAACCTCCCAGAGCATGGTATGAAACTCTCTCAGCCTTCCTGATTCAAAACAAGTTTGTCAGAGGAAAGATAGATAACACATTGTTTATCTATAGGACAAAACAAGATGTGATACTAGTCCAAGTGTATGTTTATGACATCATATTTGGCTCAACAAATTATACTCTTTGCAAACAGTTCGAAAAAATAATGACAAAGAAATTTGAAATGAGCATTGATGCGTGTACAAGGCGCGTTCGGGGTCAAAGGAACTTCCTTTTCGACGAGCAAGTTTTTCAACACCCTAGGCAGTGAACCTAATCATTGTAGTGTAGTATTGGGTAAGGCCCGGGAATTGATATTGTTCTCTAGGGGAATAGGAATGCTAGTGAGAAGTGTACTACACTAAGGTTGAGGTTGAGGAAGATTTTTTTTTTATCTTTTTATATTTTTTTTAAAGCTAAGGGTAAAATCTCAGGGTTTGGATTTGGGGGGTGGTACTTCTACCGATTACTTCTACTATCTGATTATCTAAAGTATGGGTAGTCTATGTCTTTTTGATGTTTGCTCGTATGATGATTAAAAATGTGTCTACCTAGATACTATTACTCCCTAGTTATCTTTTATTGGTGGTTGAATTGTCACGTCCTTATTCTTAACGCGTTGTATTTTCTAAGGTCGTAGGGTGTGCATTTCTCCCTAACTCTTTGAGACTACCTTAAGGTTATTGCCTATGAAATCCACTATGATTCATAAACTAACTTTAAGATTATCTTTGGATGTTTAGACTACGAAATCCGCTAAGTGATTCATAAACTAAGGTTCACAAAGATTACTCAAGCATTTAAACACAACGATAGCTTAATTACACTCTTAAGCCAATTACAATTAAGATAAGAGACAACCAATCAATAATTAATAACTAGGTTTGTTGAAACAGACAAAGACCTTGATAGATCTTGAGCTCGTGGATCGTTATGTATGCCTATGTAATCACAAGCACCATAAAAGACAATCTCTACAACTAATGTTTATCAGCGGAATATAAACACAAGTAAATAACTAAGAACTTCTTGATCCTCTATGGATCTTTATATTAACTAAAACTGAGTTTTTCCAATCGGTACATAAACCTTTCTAATGTGTTCCTTTTATAGATAAGGAACCCTAAACAATATCGCTAAACCGTTTTCCAAGAAACGTATAATCATAAAACTAAATAAGATATACACAATCACTTCCTAATAAAGCTCATGTATATCCACACTAAATAAACTAAATACGGAATAAACACTTCCGCAGAAACAAACTAATCACTATTATTCTTCAGCAGAATAAGTCTTCGGCAGAATCCACTTCACTTCAGTAGAAACACTTCGGCATTAATATCAGCATAATCAGACTTTCACATAATTCCCAACAATCCTCCCCTAAACTGGAATTTGACTGGTTAAGTTCCAGTTTCTTGATAGATCTTACAGCACCAGAGGATTGAACACGAACAACAACAAAGAATCTAAAGAACATCTCTATGATAAATAAACTCTGAAACGCCATATCTTTGCAGCAACAAATGACAAAAGGTACATCAAAACAGATTAGTTTCATACTATTCTCATCACATCCAGGTGTGTTAACTCCTGTGAGAGGTGAATCATTGAAAATAAATGGATTTGATGTCTCTTTACCAATAGCCATCACTACTGGAGTAGCCATATGTTTCAGTTCGTAAACTATGGTACACTGATAACCATCTGATTTATGGGCAAACCAGCAACCATATAAACGGATTTGAAATGTCTTTACCTGTAGCCGTTTGCTCAGGACTAGTCAATTCTTAGAATTGGTGAATTAAGAACCAAATATGGAATGCCACTGTCTTTACCACATGCCATATACAAGTGGACTAGCCAATTCTTGGATTCCAAACAGGAATATACCATGGTGAATTGAAAACCATACAACACTCAGCAATAAAGCATAGGTGGTTGCATACCCTATGATTTTGAGCAAACCATTACAGCTATCAACAGATTTGATGTGTCTTTACCAAAGCTGTACCCTTTGGACTAGCTAACTCTTTGACATACCCAAAGTATATCAGGTGAGTCAATAACCAAAAATTATACAACAAACCTGCAAGAAAAGTTAGATAAAACCAAAAACATTTTTTTTTTTTTTTTTTTTTTTTTTTTTTTTTTTTTTTTTAACTAAGAAAGAAAACAAATAAAACAAAATATTACAATCAAGATGAACCTTTATGTGATAGAAGTTGATTCTTAATCAAACCAACACATTGAGTAGCATGAAGGTCATCATTGCCAACCGGATTAGGAGGCACTTCCAACTTGTGTCTCAGCAATCTTTCCATAAAAATATCAGATAAAGGATAAAGCCTATCTGATAGCATACACAAAATCATCCCACATGTAGTCTGAACTACATGAACACAAGGCAGAGGATAAAATTGCCAACTCTCAATTTCCCATTTATGAGAATTTTTCCAAATAGAATACCCTTTACCATGTGGAGAATCAGAATCAAACATAACCTGAAGATCACCCAACAAATATAAACCAGAACCAGTTGCTGAATGAAACTTATAATACTGAATGACATGTTCATACAGCATCTTCAAATCATGTCGATTTACCAAATGAAGAATATCCTTCAAGAAGTTAAACTCAATAACAGTTTTATCCAGCCTATACACTGTGTTAAACTTACCAGCTGTCCAATTAACCAAAACCACATGAGTACCTTCAGGAAAAGCTTCAATAGATCCAACCTCAATAAATGTAGATTCATCAGCATTAAGATCTAAAGGAGTATTCCTAGAAGCATGTATCTTAGCCAATCTATCCGAACTTCTTATAACCAAACTCTGCTTTCCCATATCAGCAATGTTATCAGTATCAAGTTGTAGATCAGTTTCCTGAATCAGAGAATCACTTAACTCCACACTTGACAACATTTCAGAAGAAATCAAAGAAGATTCAGCAGAAACATCCTTATCAGAAGAAGGAGTATCATCAGAAGTTGTATCAGAAGGAACAACTGAAGTTACCACCGAAGGCAAAACATCATCAAAACTATCCACAATTTCAACTGTTCTCTGTCTCTTGGCAATATGAACATCAGACATTGAATCACTTACTGCCAAATGAGAAGAAGTAGAACCAGAAGAAGAGAATTTCATAACCATATGATACTGTCTAATCAAAGCATCATCAGATAAATTCATGATTTGCTTCATAGTCATACCAGAATTATACATAGCAGCATTCTTCACAACTCTCCTCATATAATTCCTCTTCTGAGCAACAGTCATAGGTTTATCTCTTTTTGCTTTATTTCTCTGTTCAATAAGAGCTCTTCTCTGTGCAGCAGATTCCTTCTTCCTTTGATTACCAAGTGCCACCATTTTATCCACAAAATCATCATCATTAAAAGAATCTCCTAAGATAAGTTTTGCTAGATCAGGATCAGAAGCACCTTGAGAAATATAACCATCCCATTGATCATCAGTAATCGTAGGAAAGAATGCATCAAGCTCTAACTTTCTTTCAGGAGACAAATCAGAAGCATACTGATCTTGAAGAAACTTAGCCACAACACGACTCTTCTGAATATTTTCATAATCAGCAAACATTCCAGCCTGAGCTTGATATTGTTCTTTAGTCACTTTACCTGACTTCAGCAAATCATCAATCACAGGATCCTGTCCTGTCTCAGAAGATGTCTCAGCAGAACCAATTTCAGCAGAACCAACGTGAGCTTCAGAAGAACCAATCAAACCCACATCAGAGGAAATAGGTTGAGACAATTCCTCAACTGGTGTAGAGAAAACTTCAGGAGAAGCATTCAACTTATACATTCTCCCAGCAAGAAAAACCTCTTCATCATCTGCTGAAGGTGAAACATTTGAATGTTCTGGTAAAGATGAAGTTTGACCATCAGAAGTAACCTCTTTCACTAAACCATCAGTAGATGCATCCTTCATATTCAGCTCCTTTGATTTGTCAAAAGATACCTTATCCAAAGAATGTTTTCGTCTTTTGCTAGTATATAGAATAGGCTCCTTGCTAGACTCCTTTCTTCGTGAAGATTTAGCAATAGAAGAAGAAACATTAGATGTAAGTGCCACATCAGCCAATATATCAAGAGATTCATTAAGATTCTCTTCAGCCTCCTCCTCAGAAGAAACCACACATCTCTTTTTATCCTTCTGACTTAGCAATTTCTCCAAGTGTTCAACTTTAGCCTCCAATTCCACAATCTTCTGACCAAGAACAGACTTAGTTTCTGTAAGTTCTGTCTTAAGACCAGTCACCTCACCTGTAAGCTTGTTCACTAGATCATATAATGATGTAAGTGAAATAGGATCTTCAGAATGTGATTGCTCAGTCAAAATTGGAACTTCATTAGACTGTTCAGGAGCAACATCAACCTGATCAACATTAGGACATCCTTCACCAAATGGAGTCCTAACAGGACTTGGTGTAGGCAATCTATCAGTATGAACCTGAACTTCATCAATTTGATCCTGAACTTCATCAATAGGAACTTGGATAAATGCTGGATTAGAACATGGTCTTGGTGAAGGTATAGATGCTTCAGCAACAACAGAAGGACCCTCATCACCATCTACTGAAAGATTTCCATCAGTAGGAATGGAAGAAGGTAAAACTACATTAAGCTCATTATTAGTCTCATTCTCCTGAGGTAGCATGGCAGCTAACAAAGGAAAATGTGTCCCTTCAAATTTAGTTCTCATTGTAGCAAATAACTTAGGAGTCAAAACACTTATGGGATGAAAAGCCTGGGTTTGTGTAGAAACATTCAATATCATCTGTAAGAACCTAGGGTACATCAAAAACTTACCCGTTTTCCTAGTTATGTTTTCTACCATATTATCAAAGATATACTTAGAGAAATTATAAGTCAAACCCTTAGATAAGCAAACAATACCACATCCCATTTGTGTTGAAAACTGATCCCATCCTCCACACTTATTGCTCAAACACTGTAGCAACGTATGAACCAAAAACCTCCACATAGGACAAAGCTTGTTTTTCAACCACATATCTGTCCTTGGACTTTGATATCCAATAGCTTTAAGCCCTTCAAGTACCATCGTAGAATCAGAATGATAAACACCATTCTCATCATCCAAGCGAAGTTGTCTTCTGATCAATTCCTCTGTCACCACATATACTTGTCCATCAATACTTGCAACTATCTCAGTATCTCCTCTCTTTTCTGCCGACGCCCAAAATTGAGTAATCAAAGTTTCATATATAGCATCAGGAGAATGTGTCAATGCATATACAATCTTTGATCTTAGTAAGAAAGAAATCATCGGCCTATAAAGTTCATCTCCTCGAGCAGATCCAAGAAAAGCAACCTTATTATGATCATGTTTGAATTGAAGCGCCATTAGAGTGTTTGAAGATTAGGGTTAGGATTTTGCACAAAAGGAAGTGTTTTAATGAGAGTAATAATCGAATTACTTATTATGGAGCGAAATTATGCCGTAGAGAATAAGTAGAAAATATCCCAAATTTGGTCAAAGGTTGACCAAGTATGACGTGGACTTCTACTTTTACTAGGATTTACTTATAACTTCGGTAGAAATAAGAACCATTCTGCTGAAGAAGAACAATCAGCAGAAACAGAAGTCTTACTCTCGAAGCTTCAGTAAATATCTTTTTACTGTTTCACCCACACGCATTAATTCTCTTACCACTTGAAATTGGCTATAAAATAATCCCAATGCACATAGACTTTTTCATCAAAAATCCCCAAATAATATTTCAAACCCTAAATCCTTCAATCCTTCAAAATTACCCAGAATAACCATGAGTACCAAACCTGAGATCATAGATCTCACAACAACATCCTCATCATCATCCTCATCATCTAGTGAAGATACCAATTCATGGTTTCACTATTTTCCAAAACCATATCCATTACCAAAGAAGTCACCCTTTCTCTCCTCATCAGAAGATGAAAGTGTTGAGAAACCAAGTGTATCTGCTGAAGATTCTGATGAATCCTATAATGAGGGAACATCTTACTCCCAACCCTCAGCACCTAGGCCTCAACGAAGGCCACGAGCCAAAAATCCCCCACTCCCTATGGGAAGAAAGGTGGTGCTTGGTCTCTTTGCATCATGTTTTGGTGCATCATCACATATCATATCGAGGAGCGGAAAAAGGAAAATGATGTAAGTTGATGTATGATTGAAAGAGTAGATGATACATAAATGAAAATCTTTCAGTCTCATCTCTCTGCCACAATCAGCTTCAGCTTCTTCGTTTTCATCAATCCATCCTCTCCATTTTGATCCTTAGCATCTGTTAGAGTTGGTTATGCTTTCACAAAGGCATAGCCAGCATTTAGTGCCAAAAGATGTGAGCGATCGTGCATATCCAACAGCTATTAGTGTGAAAGATGTGAGCCGCCATACTCATCGTGCTCATCTTTAGATGTTGGAATAGATGATATGTAATAGATTAGGACTATTAGATCATGTAGATGCTTTTGATGTTGCTAGTACTCTGTAATCTGTAAGCTGTAACTTGTATCTTGAATGAATGAATGATCTATTTGCTTCTGTACTTCTTTTGATTGAATCATATAACTTCAGTACTTCAACTTCAGAGGAAACAAATAACACACTTCAGCACAATCAATTCAGTGGAAACCAGCTTAAGCTTTCATGACCATATCTCAACTGATCAGGGACAACCATACTGCAAAACAAACACACAAATATACACAAACCAACAAAGAAACACACTAAACTTACATTAGCAGGTTAGAGTTAGTTAATATCTATCAAATATACAAAATTACATAGCAAAAATGCAAAGTTATACACAAATCCTCCCCTGAGGCATATGCCTCCCCTGAGGCCTATGCCTCCCCTTAAACTTTGCAGTTAAGGGTTAAGCATGCAAATATGGACCACAAGGTGTTGAAACCTTGGTCCTTCAAAAGCCTTTGTTAACAGATCTGCCACATTATCATCAGTATGAATTTTGACCACATTTATCAAATTTTTATCATATGCATCTCTTATAAAGTGGTGCCTGATTTCAATATGTTTTGTTCGACTGTGAAAAACTGGATTTTTAACAATGCATATGGTACTTTGATTATCAATAAAAATTGTTGTGTTCATGAAATTATACCCATAATCCAACAACTGATTTTGAATCCAAAGAACCTGTCCACAGCAATTAGCAGCAGCCACATACTCTGCTTCAGTAGATGAGGTAGCCACAATAGTTTGTTTCTTGCATTGCCAAGAAATCAATCGCTTTCCAAGGAATTGGCAACCTCCAGTGGTGGACCTCCTATCCAGATTAGCACCAGCATAGTCACTATCACTATAAGCTTCCAACTTAAAAGGAGACTCTTTTGGGTACCAAAGACCTAGAAAAGGTTGGCCTTTAAGGTACTTAAAGATCTTCTTAACAGCATTGAGATGGGAAGTCAGTGGAGTAACTTGATGTCGCGAACAAACACTCACAGCATAAGTAATATCAGGCCTGGAAGCTGTTAAATACATCAAAGACCCAATCATAGACCTGTACAAATGAACATTCACAGGTGGATCAGCTTCATTATTGGTCTTTGACTTTGGAGCTTCATAAGGTGTAGTAGCAGTCCTTACACCCTCCATACCAAACTTCTTCAAGATGTCCCTCACATATTTGTCCTGACTGATAAAGATACCATCAGGTTTCTGCTGAACTTGAAGACCCAAAAAGAAAGTCATCTCTCCCATTGCACTCATCTGAAACTCTCCCTTCATAAGCTCCTCAAACTCCCTGCACCAAGCCTCCTTTGTGGATCCAAAGATAATGTCATCCACATAGACTTGCACAAGAATAATGTCAGTGGAATTCTTCTTTAGGAAAAGAGTCTTATCAATTGCACCTCTTCTGTAACCATGCTTCAGCAGAAATGTAGAGAGCCTAGCATACCAGGCTCTGGGTGCCTGATGTAGTCCATAGAGAGCTTTGACCACCTTATAAACATGATCCGGATGATCTGGATCTTCAAATCCTTTAGGTTGAGTGAGATACACCTCCTCTTCAATTTCACCATACAAGAAGGCTCCTTTAACATCCATTTGATAGACCATAAAGCCCATATAGGATGCATAAGCTAAGAAAATCCGTATAGCCTCAACTCTTGCCACTGGTGCAAACACTTCATCATAATCTATCCCCTCCTCTTGTCTATAACCCTGTGCAACTAACCTGGCTTTGTTTTTAATGACAACACCTCTAGCATCTCTCTTATTCTTCAGAATCCATTTTGTCCCAATAGCATACTTACCATCAGGTAGTGGTACCAATATCCAAACCTGCTGATTTTGAAATTGTTGCATCTCATCCTGCATTGCTTCAAGCCAACTTGAGTCTTCAAGAGCCTGAGTAACACTGGTTGGTTCCACTTGTGAGAGAAAACAAGCAAACAGACAATGTTGATAGTCTGTGTGATTATCTCTCTGCTGATTCGAAACATAAGAGACAAAAGCCACCTGTCCATATTTAGAACGCGCCACAGTACCTCTTGTTCTAACAGGTGCATTGGGATCACCAATAATATTAGACTGTGGATGAACATTGTTGATCCTTGTAGTAGTGGTGGTGTTGACATCAATGGAAGAATCAAGATTAGTCACTGTAGGTTCAAAGTCAGTATCATAGGAAGGTGTGTTGAAGATGCCTGCTCTAGGTTGATGATGACCAAGATCTGAAGGTTTTGGAAACCTTGTATAAGGTTCACCAAGATCTGTTGACACTTTAGTAAAACTAGGAGTAGTGTCACCATGTCTTTCAGCCGAATTGGAGAGGTGAGGAGAAACAGAACTATCTTCAGCAGAATTGAAGTTTCTGCCGAGTGAATCATTTGTACTATTTTCAACATTCCTCTCAGCATCTAAATTGGCTGCATACTCTTGTTTCTTCAGTCTGGCAAGGTCCTCAGCATAATAGAATTCATCTTCACACACATCAGTATAATCTTTAGAAGTGTCACCTACAAAATTGTTAGGAGAGAAGGAAGGCACTACAATGGGTTGTTCATCATCAGACCCACTGTCAGAATTAGCATCCAAAGTGTCTGTATTAGGAGTTGGAGATGCTTCAGAATCTGCATTTTGATCAGCCTTATGTCTAGCATAACCCAAGTAATCAGTCAAGTAGTCAAGATCAAATGACCAAACATGACCCTGGCCTTGAACATTAGGCTTGTCTTCAAGATACCTCAGATTCAATGTCTCCTCAATCTTCTTTGCAGATACATTGTAAACCCTGTATGCCTTACTATGAGCAGAATACCCCACAATGTAGCCATCATCAGCTTTCTCATCAAATTTGCCCAAAGGATCACTGGTATTTAAGATTGTCACCTGACAGCCAAACGGTTTAAGGTAATGAATAACAGGAACTTTTCCAAAGAGAAGTTCATATGGTGTTTTAAGATGTGGTCTAGTAATGGACACTCTATTGAGTACATAACAAGCTGTACCAACAGCCTCAGTCCAAAACATGGTAGGAAGTTTAGAGTCTGCTAGCATTGATCTTGCAGCTTCTATTAAGGTTCTATTTTTTCTTTCTGCCACCCCATTTTGTTGAGGGGTTCTTGGAGTGCTATAGTCCCTTTTGATTCCCTTTAACCTGCAGAGTTCTATCAGAATGGCATTTTTGAACTCTGTACCATTATCACACCTAATTCCTTTCACCTTTTTGTTTAACTGATTCTCAATAAGGGTAATGAAGTCTTTCAATATTTCAGATGTTTCATCTTTGGTTCTTAGAAAGAATACCCAACAAAATTTACTAAATCCATCAGTGATCACCAGACAAAAATATTTATGATCAATGCTTCTCACTCTAGTTGGACCAAACAGATCCATATGAAGCAGCTGAAGAGGTTCAGAAATAATGGTTACTGCTGTAACAGGAACACCTTTGTAGGAGGCTCTGTGCTGCTTCCCTTTGTTGCATGCAACACAGTTATGATCATTGGTGAATACTTTGGCAGGTAGTCCTTGAACTAGGCCCAGCTTAGAGAGCTGGTTGTTGGTCTTGAAATTGACATGGGCCATCCTTCTGTGCCATTTGGTGGACTCATCCACAGATGCTTTAGCCACCAAACATGTTAAGTCACCTGCTGGTTTGACATTAGTTAAGTTGAATGTATACAAATTGTGACTACGAGGAACCTTCAGTAGAATTGAAGTATCTTCTGGGAGTTTGAAGTCTTTAGACAGCACAAGACATTCATCCTCAGTGAAGAGTACTTTGTTCTTAGTGTCACAGATTTGTGAGACTGAGAACAAATTAAAGTGTTGAAGTTCCTTAACATAATAAACATTCTCAAAGTCCAGCTGTGGTGTTTTGATGGTCCCTTTTCCTGTAATTCGTCCATCACTTCCTCCAAAGGTTACATTGCCTCCACCTTCAATAGGTATAAAGTTATGCAACATGTCCCTGTTTCCTGACATACTTCTAGAACAACCACTGTCAACAATTCCAACATCTTTATGCTTAAGGGGATGATCCTACAACAACAAAAATATACAAATAATTAGTACACTATGGAGGCTCAAGTCATTGCTGACTTGAACCTGCCTTGTGGATCATATGAGTTGTGCCAAGTAGAAGTATAAGATCCACTATTGTTCTTGGGTTTCCAATGAAACTTAGGTCTCTGTTTATTCCAAGAACAACCTGCTGAGGTCTTGACAGCAGTATTCCAATACCCTTTCCCATTAGTCATAGGGTTAACATATCTAGGCCAAAAACCATTTTTAAAATATTCACTGGTTGGTTGAACATATGATTTTCCAAAAGATCTTCTCCAAGGAAAAGAAGTATTATAATTAGCAGCTTGTGGAACATAAGGTGGTATATCATTAACATTGGTCCACATTGGTCTAGATTTCCTAGAATCACCACACCTACTCATTCTTTGCTCATGATAATCACAATCCTTAATTAAATGAGATTTACTTCCACACACAAAACATTTCTTCTGAAGAGAAGATTTATTCAAACCAAAAGAAGTATTCTTACAAGCAGAAGTATTCAAACCAAAACCATGAAAAGAATTGTTTTTAACAGTATTATTATGCAAAGAATTAAAAAGCAAGTCTTCAGAGGCAACTGTCTTGGAAGGGCATTCCTTGGCAGCAACTCTGTCATGCTTATTGGTAGTCTTGGGTGCAGGCAGGGGTGAAGACTTGGGAAGGTCAGACTTGGGAAGGTCAGACTTGTCATTTGAATCACACTCTGTAGACCCTTGCTTGGAGGACTTGTCACTGTTAACACAAGAGACAAAGTCATTAGTAGAAGTATTAGGGTCTGGCAAGTCTTTTGACTTTTTGCCATACAGATGGTGTGATCCATCAAAGTCATTAATAGTGGAAAGGTCAATGGGCATGTGCTCACCTCTAATTGGTCCACGAACAGCATGTAGGTCACCTTCTTTCACAAAATGTGCTAGGCCTGCTGGTGTAGATCTACGTGTGTCATCTCTAGCTTCTAGGCCTACATATTTCTTAAAACCTAAAGCCACTGTAGAATTGGGAGCTTGACTGCTATAAATGAGACTAGCTAACTTACTACCATTCATCATCCACTCATTATTCCTAGCAATTTCCTCCTTAAGTTTTTCTTTAAGCTCTAGATTTTCTGACTCTACATCTGCTCTTAACTTCTCAGACCATTTTAACTCATTTGTAGCACATTCGAGATCTCTTTCTAAAACACCTATTTTCTCACCATAAGCTATTTCATTCTTTTGTAACCAAACCTTTTGTCTTTCTAGTGTTTTTAAAGCCTGTTTATAAGCTTCTACTTCCACATAGCATTCATTATATTTTGGTTCCATAATATCATAAGCTTGTTTCAGTTCATTATAACGCTCACTACACCCAAACAAACAGTTTTGTACCTGAGAGATGCCCATCAAGGCAATCTGATCATGCCTATCCTCTGAAGTACAGTCTGCTATCAACCCAATATTATCAGAACCATCATTATCAGACTCCTCATGTAGCTTCCAGTCCACATTGCTATCAAGAGTGACCAACGCAGTTGATCCCTTTGAAGTTCCTGCATCCTTCTGATACTGCTGATAAGTAGAGTATCGTACTTCATCACCAGCTTTCCTGTCTTTGCATTCTCTGGAAAAGTGACCCATCTGTTGGCATGTGAAGCATTTAACCTTCCTTTTGTCAAACCTTGCTGGATCACGTCCTTTGAACCCAAATCTTTTCCCAGCTTTGCGCTCAAAGTTCTTGATATCCATGGAAATCATGGCCACTTGCCACTTCAGCTTCATCTCTTCCATGTCAAGCGGGTCCACCTGATCAAAATCCTCATAAGCCAGTTCCTGCTGAGGATCATAATCAGCAAAGAAGGTTCCAAGTACATCTTCCATAATTCCACTGGATCTAGGAAGAGAGCTTGATGAAGGAGCATCATTAGATGATGATGGATATGAGCTTGGAAAATAGCTTGACTTTGGAGTAGATGCTCCAACAAATGCAGTATGACTAGCAGTAGAAGATGATCGAAAAGGGCTTCTAACATCATGTTCAAGAGCTTTAAGTTTGTTGTATAGCTCATCAAAGGTCATCATGTCCAAACCACCTTTAGCTTTTAAAGCTATGCTCACATGTAGCCAGGATGGAGGTAAGGACCTCAGAAATTTAGAGTTACAGTCATCATTATCCGGCTTTGCCTGTAGCTGATTCAACTGACTTAAGATCTTGTGAAACTTATCATAGCCCTTGTGAATTCCTTCCTCTTCAGAGATCTGAAAGTCCTGAAACTGTTGTCTTAGCATCGACTTCTTCAGTCTTCTGGACTCCTCATTCCCACCGAACTTCGCCTTAATCGCTAACCAGATATCTTTGGCATCTTGCATGAAGTGAAAATCACTCAAGTGATCCTCAGGAATAGCTTGCAGAAGAATAGTTCTGACCTTTGTTTCTCTCTGAACTGCCAGCAACTCTTCAACAGTTTTGGGTGGAACATTCATCATATTACCAGCAGCATCCGTGGTAGTCCTCTTCAAACTGTTCCCTTTCAAAATTACCTGCCATAGATTCCAATCAATGTTGGAGATCCAGTTTTGCATCTTCATAGCCCAAAGATCATATTCCTCCCTCTTAAGGTAAGGAAACTTAGCATTGCTATTAGACAGACTTAGTTGCTGCAGATGGGTGGAGTTTTGGTTGTTGGTGAGTTCAGTATCAGCATCTGAACCAGGCATGATGTTTTGTTATGGTTGTATGGGTGTTTAGAAAAAGCTTGTCCTTAGTATCGTAGAGACTCTCACGAGGCTCTGATACCACTTGTTGAAACAGACAAAGACCTTGATAGATCTTGAGCTCGTGGATCGTTATGTATGCCTATGTAATCACAAGCACCATAAAAGACAATCTCTACAACTAATGTTTATCAGCGGAATATAAACACAAGTAAATAACTAAGAACTTCTTGATCCTCTATGGATCTTTATATTAACTAAAACTGAGTTTTTCCAATCGGTACATAAACCTTTCTAATGTGTTCCTTTTATAGATAAGGAACCCTAAACAATATCGCTAAACCGTTTTCCAAGAAACGTATAATCATAAAACTAAATAAGATATACACAATCACTTCCTAATAAAGCTCATGTATATCCACACTAAATAAACTAAATACGGAATAAACACTTCCGCAGAAACAAACTAATCACTATTATTCTTCAGCAGAATAAGTCTTCGGCAGAATCCACTTCACTTCAGTAGAAACACTTCGGCATTAATATCAGCATAATCAGACTTTCACATAATTCCCAACAAGGTTTCATAGATCTAAGCAAAAACACAAGAAATTTAGCCGGACATGTTAAACACGCAAGCATACACACATTCAATGGAAGACATAATGAAATCAATGAAGTAAAACACTTATCTTGATGTAAAATAGGGTTTGGGAACCCTAAATACTGTCCAAGTCGGACTACAAATGTTTAGGGTTTTTACTCCACAAGTCTACCTCCTAAAATTCTGAAAATTTGATTTCTATATATAATTTTACACTTGCGACGGCGTCGCCTTATAGGTGGGACACCGTCAGATCGCCGTCATTAGGGTTTTCGTCTTGGCCAAGTAATCGTTGGGACGGCGTCACGTTGTAGTTGTGACACCGTCGGGCTTCAGCAGGGACATCGTCTGATTCTGGATCTAGGCCGTCTGAGATGAAAAGTATTCGTGACGCCCTTCCTCTTCAAAGCCTGACGCCGTCAGGTGTATTTTAGCAAAAAGTCTACTAAGCCGTCAGAGATTTTAATTCGTATAAAAGGACGGCGTCGCCCTTTAATTGGGACGCCGTTAGGTGCAATTTCAGCAGCTTGAGTGTCTTTGATCTTGAATTAGCTATTTTCTTCATATATTCACTCCTTTTCGTCCAAATATGCATCATTCCAGCATTTTGCTTCCAAGAGACCTAAAAAGTTAAAAGGAACGAAATTAAGCAGTAACGGATATAAAAGTGGGAAATTAAGGGCTTAAATGACCCCTTAAAAGTGTACATTTTAAATCCTTATCAAATATCCTTACACTTGGTATTTGCTTGTCCACAAGCAAATGTGCTTTTGGCCAATCAATTTATAAGTTAGGGGGCATGAAGCATTGGTTTAACATAATTCACAGCAAGTAAAAGCACCGCAATAGTTATAACAAGCACGAAAATTATATACTAGCACCTCACAAGGGCTGTTTGGATTTTTTCATCTTTCTGGTGTATATGAAATATAGTAAATGGAAATGGAAGATAAACACTCATTACCTGGTCATAGTACATAGATTACCATAGGCTTGAGACTAGATCAAACCTCCACCGCTTAGGCGTAAGCACCTAGGAACAACTATCTAAGAGGTCTTTAAAAGGGTTGAAATGTTAGGCTTACGGTAGGGAAACAAAGGGTTTGGTTGGATAGGCGATTTAGTGGTGGCAAGTCAAAAATCTTATGTTACAAGCATGAAAAGAATGGCGTCGCTAAGCCAAGACTCGACTCACTAAACTCTAGATAACTTGAAACAAACAGACATAAATATAAAGATAGAAGTAGGATGGTAGCCAGTATGTTTTCTTTTTTGCTTTTTCTTTTTTAACACTCTTTTTTTCCGATTTTTTCTTTTTTCGATTTTTTTTTTGCATACACTTTTTCTCTACCATTCTCTAAGATAACATCAAAATATAAGGGATTTATAGGAGCATCCCTACACTTGAGTTTTTATTACTCTAACACTAATTTGACCCGATTTGAAAATATCAAAACACTTGGAATATTTAATTACGTAAATATAGGGAATTTGAATTTAACGTTCTTTCCCGTCACTTCATAAAATTTTACTTTACCCATGAGTCCCAATCATCCCAAAACTGTGTACAAAAGATATGACTCGACTTAGCAACCATGCAAGTAACTAGATAATTGAACTAAGGGTTTAGTATGATAACAATAATGCACTAAAGGTGAGTGCATATAAGGTAGGCTAAGGCAATTTGGGTGTACATTTGGGGGTGGATTGTAAACAATGCTCTTCATTGATATTCTGGAAAACCGAAACATCACGAGAACCGCGAAAAAGATAGGCTCTAAGGGGTTTAACTAGGGGTATCGTGTACTAAAGATGAGTACATCGCAAGGGTGTGGGGTAATTACTCAACCGATGTGGAGGAAGTAATTATAATACGGGTATCAAACAAGGGTTATCCTAATGCCTCTTATCATTTAGTCATTCCTAACTACACAAGTGTAGTCTCACTAGCGATCTCGGAATGCATCACAAAACAAGTTCTAGAATCTATTATACTACCGGTACAATCTCGAAGCATTAAAGGTGAATGCTTTTAATTCCTATAGATCTAGGGACGAACCTCACATTTTCTGGGTGGAATTTGAGTGATAAACGGTTTTTTTGTGCTAGTCATATAACTTCTATCCATGAGATGCTTTATTAAGACTAAAGTCCCACTCGTACATGTCATGAAAAATTTTAAATTTGGTGCTAAAATTGCCCTAACAAATATTTATCATAGCTTATTACACAAATAAAATAGGACAAGACAAATATTCAAGGATAAGCATAGTTTCAAAGTTCTGTTCCCGTTTTATTCTCCCTCCCTACACTTAAACTGAACATTGTCCCCAATGTTCCCCGAAAGTATCAAAGTTATAATAAAGGAAGGTAATTAAAAGAGAAAGAAACTAGTACTCCCTTGATTAGCTCGGTAGGATCCGTGTGAAGTAGTGGTTAAATTCTTTCCCAAGAAGAATGTATGCGTGATAAGCTTCATCCAATATTATGTTTCTTCTTCTTGATAAATAAAACCTGCACACTTTAAGAAAATAGACGAAACTTTCGCGCAAAATCAGCGGTAAAACTATATATGACTCAACTATACTAGGATATAATGCTTGTGGAATGGATGTTTGCAGTTTTTCTGGAAAGTTAAGACATGAGAATTTCTAAAAATTTATAAATAGCACAGAAAACGAGAAAAATTTTATAATCTGTTTCTGCTCCTCCTGACGTCGTCAGGTTCTAATCCTGACGCCGTCAGGTTGTCCTGACAAAAACTGGTCTGCTGCGTTTTTATGGAAAAATTATGGAAAAATTCTTGCAAAACATCTATTATGACTCGATACAAGCAGTTGACCTAACATACACACACACACACATACATATATATATATATATATATATATATATATATATATATATATATATATATATATATATATATATATATATATATATATATATATATATATATATCAATTTCAATAATCGTAGTTCTCATGTTCATGCTCTTTTAAAAACGCGTGTAATCCTCCCTACACTTATCTTATTTTAACATACCTTTATATGTAATTAAGACGAGGTTAAAGACAAAATAAAGCATTTTCACAAATTCAAAAATGAGAACATACAATAATGAAAAGATATATGACACACAAACAAGCAAAAAATTAAGCATGGGTTGCCTCCCACGAAACGCTTTTCTTTATTTATGAGTCTTGTAGCTAGACTCGAAGTCGTGCTCCTACGTGACTTCCTTATCGTTATTATTTCTTTTCACTAAGCCTTCATCATAAGGTTGTAAACGTTGTATGCTTACCGTGAACTCTCTCCCATCGTCGTCTATTATGATAACAGTTTCACTTTTTAGATTAGTTTCTTTCACCGTATAGGGTCCAAACCATCTTGGCTTATTCCTTCCTCTTAATGCTTTTATTCTTGATTTATACAAAAGCACCTTTTCTCCATTCAAAAATTCTTTAGGGTTCTTTTGAGGCTGTGGCTTTGTCATGTAGTTATTTCCTAATTTTTTATCACGTTTCCACAATGTCGCATTTAACCCTTGACCCATGAAATCTCTAAGCCCTCTTTCCCATTCACAAATTTTCTTCTTAACAGTATTATTGGAGACCTGCGAATCCTTATCATTTATCTTGTTAGCCTTGATAATAATTAATAGAAGTGATGGTCATTCACGTTTAGGAACTTTATAACGTGTGTTAGATATCTTACTAGAATAGTCAACGGGCTCGTGGATTGGGCTAAGCTAAATGGCTAATAGTTATGTTAAGCTAGCCTTATGTAAGTTATTATCAAATCCAAGTCCAATCCAAGCCCAAGCCCAAGCCCAAGCCCATGGGGCATTATGTAAGGAAGTATAAATACCCCTCAAATGGTCATTAGAGGGGTGTGTGCTTGAGTGTGTGTGTGCGTGTTTTCTTTAAGCAATACAAGTTTTCCTTTCTTATTTCTCTCTACACATATACGCATAATATCAACATCAAGTCACCATCTTTCTCTTAATCTTTCTTCTTCTTATTTACGCATAAAGCTTTGTGTTTGTTTCGTGGTATACTCGTGTGTGGTAAGCTTGGGTAAAGTGATAAGGTTGATATATTTAAGGTCCTACAATTGGTATCAATCGCCTAACAATGGTTTAGGAGTGTTGTGTTATGTTTTTTGTTAAAGTTTTACAAGAAAGGTGCGTTTTTTTGTATAAAAACGTGAGCTTTTGGCATAAAGCTTTGATTTTTACGTGGTTTTAAGCTTAAAGTTGTAGTTTTTATAGACCTTTAAGTGTTTTGGAAGAAGTTTGTTCAAAAGAAATCATTTGGAAACGTGTTTTTGGGTGAAAATTAGTGTTTTTGCAAAAATCTGGGCATTCTACGTGTAATTATTGCAAGTACAGAAAGTCAAAACCCTAGTTTTTACGCATAAGAAAAGTCAAAACCCTAATCCTACACGTAAGGTCTACGCGTAAGAAGTGGAAATCCTACGCTTAAGCATTTGGTGACGTTTCTTCGTGCAACAAAGGTGACTCAGTGCTTCCCTCACTTGGATAAGTTTGTGGAACACTTCGACTTGTGGATATCTTTTACACTTGGACGAGTGTAAAGGATTTTGGTTTTAAACCTAAACTTACGCATAAGCCTAAGAACTTACGAGTAAGCACTTCTACGCATAAGTTAATTCTTACGCGTAAGGTTTCTTACTTCTAAGCATTTAAGTTTACGCATAAGCTTACGCTTAAGCCTAAAGGTTACGCGTAAGATAGTGTTTACGCATAAGGAATCCTACGCATAAGCAGTCTACTCATAAGGAATCCTACGCATAAGCAGTCTACGCATAAGCATCCTACGCCTAAGCAATTCCTACGCCTAAGAACAAGGTCTACGAGTAAGATTTTGAGCAAAACTTCAAACGGCTATAACTTTTGAACCGTAACTCCGTTTTCAGTGTTCTACCCATCAAAACGACCGTGAGAACGAGGAGAATGACACGCCGAATGAACTAAGGTCAAACTTCGAGTCCTAAAAACGCTCCGAACAGAAGTTATTGAGGTTTTTAAGTTTTTAGACCAAATTTTCACTACAACAACCGAGCTTAATCTTCATCAAACACAACTCCTTTATCGTTGAATCGATCCTACATCAACTTTATCATCAAATACCTTCATCAATGGCTACTCAACAAGACATTCATGCAGCTGGTGCCAAAAACCGTCCTCCTATGCTGGAAAAAGGTGGATATCTACAATGGACAAGTCGAATGCTCCGCTACATCAAGACCAAACCTAATGGAAAACTCATGATTCAATCCATTACGAATGGACCCTTCCAGCTTCGACCAGTCCAAAACCCTGGAAATCCTGATGCAACACCTCCCGTCCCACCATATTTTCGTGTTCAATATGAATCAGAATACACTGAAGAGGATAAGATGCAAGTCGACGCAGATAAAATGTCAATTCACATTGTCCAACTGGGATTGCCAAGAGACATCTTTGCTGCTATAGACAGCTGTGAAACTGCTTTCGATATGTGGGAACATGTTAGAAGGCTATGTTATGGAACAGAAATTGGTAAACAAGACATGGAGAACAAGCTGCTAACCGAATAGGAGAAGTTCACATCAACTCTAAGAGAATCCATTGAATCCTCCTATGGAAGGTTTTGCACTTTGATGAATGAGCTTATCAGAAACAAGTTGGCACCCAGAACTATCGTGAGTAACATCAAATTTCTCAACAATCTTCCAGAAGAATGGGGACGATATGTCACTATTGTCAACCAAACAAAGGACTTACATCAGGTGAACTTTGATCAACTCTACGATTTTCTGAAACAAAACCAAGCTGAAGTCAATGAAGTTAGGAAAGAAAGATTGGCAAAGAATCATGATCCCTTGGCACTAATTGCAAAGACTCAAACTCCAGTGACTACACAACAACAAGCTTCATCATCTTCCACTACCAGCAACTTGCAGCAATACATTCAACAACCACAAGTTGTTATCCCTCAACAACAATTCTATCCTCTAGAACAACAAGTCATTCAACAACAACAGTATCCACAATACCAGGAACAAGGAATAACCGACCATGAAACTGAACAAGAAGAGGCTTTGTCAAATGCATTTGCTTTTTTGTCTAAAGTATTCAGAGGACGCTATTCCACACTAACTAACAACAACCAGAGGATTTCATCAAACACTCGCAACAGGAAAATTGCAGAGCCGGGTTTGAATATAGGTCATCAAGGACAAATGGTTGGAGTTATTTGGAATCAGCAGGGATATGCTACTGGATTTCACATGGGTAATCAGGCGGTTCCGTATCAGGGTAATCAGTTGGGACAAAATGTTGGAAATTAGATGGGACAGAATGTTGGGAATAGAGCAGTGGGTAATCAGAATGGGAATGTTGCAGCTCCAGTCGTTGGGAATTATGGAAATGTGAATCAGGCTAATCGGGTTACGTGTTACAACTGTCAAGGAGTGGGTCACATGGCAAGGAATTGTCCTACTAAGCCGAAAAAGAAGGATCTTGCGTATCTTCAGAAAGCTATCATGTTGGTACAAAAGGAAGAAGCAGGACTTCAGTTGAGTGCTGAGGAACATGACTTTATAGCTATTATGGATGATTTGGAAGACCGAGAGGAAATCAATGCAAACTGCATCTTCATGGCAAATCTTTAGGAAGCTAAGTACGACACTCATTCTGACGCACCTCCTGTTTATGACGCCAATGCAGTATCTGAGGTACCAATCATTGATCCATGCTATAACAATGTCATATTTGATGTGTTTACTCATGAGAACAGCATTCTGTGACACTAGCACCTACTTATGATACATACCTGGACAATCCGAGTTGTAGCAATACAAACTCTGAAACTCTAGATGTGGATCCTAATGGAGGCTTTGTGCCACAAAATACTGAGACTGATGAGGAAACACGTGCCTTATTTGAAGCATTAATCAATAATTGTGACATTGAAATTGAGAAAGTAAAAAAGGTCAATCGCGATGTTAAGGCCGCGAATGATAAATTGACCGCTGAGCTTGAGAGGTACAAGGAGAATGCAAAAGCCTTTGAATTTCACAAAAACAAAGAGTCAGAATTAGAAATTGGTTATCGAGATTCCGTTTTAAGAGAACAACAATTGCAAATCAAATATAACACACTTGATGTTAATTTGAACTTAAAAATAAAATCTTTAAACGAGGAAATTTCTGATCTTAAAAACCAACTTTCTAAACAAAAAGCAACTTATTCTGATCTTGAAAAAGAGAAGAAACAGTTGATTGCTGATTTTTCAAAACGAGAAGATTCTCTTCTTGATGAAATTCTTGATAAAAATGAGAAAATCAAAAAATTGGAAAATTTGCTTGTTACAACGGGTTATTCAGCCAAATCAACCAATATGCTAATTAATCAAACAAATCCGTATTTTCATACAACTCAAAAAATGGCTCTAGGTAACACACCTCCTTGTTTCCTCAAGAAAGATCAGAAAGAACGAAATGTTTTGAACAATGAAAAAGCTTTGCATGAACCCATAATTGTTCATGATTCTCTTGAAACGTTAGAACTATCTAATGAGAGTAGATCCAAAATGCAACAAAAGAACCCAGATCTAAAACCAATTGATTATAACAAACTTAACAAAAATTTTGGCATTTCTTTTGTTCCTCAAAAAGAAAAATCAAAGTTTTCCATAACACCCAGTGTGTCAACACCAGTTTCAAAACCAGTTTCAACTCCTGTAGTTGTCTCAAAATCTCTTTCGAAAATCGAACAAATGTCTTCAAACAATCCTTTTAACACAAGTGATGCTAGAAGCATTTTAGATGACGTTAAAAATAGAATTGGAGAACTTCAAGAGACTGTTAAAACTAAAACCAATATTACAACTAACATCTGGTTTTCTAGTTTTGATGATGAAATGAAAAAGTTTTTTGAAACTCAAATTGCCCCTCAGCTGAATAACATCAGTGCAAGGGTAATTCATTTTGAACAAGCCTTTTTGAAAGAAACAATTGACTTTGTCAAGGACCATAAATCCGTGGTAAAGAAAGCTAATGAAAGTGTTGAACACATCAAAGTTTTGGAAATTTTAAATGATTCTCTCTTCGAAGATGTTATAACTACTGATATCATGTCCATTGTTTTACAAACATATTCTGTTGAAGATCATGAAAGACTCTAGTCTGAGACCTCCGAAATTGTTTCATAATATGAAAAAGCTCTTGAAAAACTTGAAAAAGAAAATGTCTCATATTTTAAACAACTCGATCGAAAATATGAGGAATGCAAGTATGACAGACTATCGTATGAGCGTGCCTACAAGGACATGAAATAGCAAAATGATCTTTTGAGGGCTCAGCTGGAATGTCAAAAAGGAAAGGCTATGGATACTAAGATTGCAAAACCATTGACTGAGGAGAAAGAAAATGCTCCAAAACAGGTTTTCAAACCAAAAATGTCTATTTCTATGCCTCCTCCAAAAGTCAATGAGAAAAAAGAGTTGTCAAAACCAGTCACTCCACCAGCCTTGCCTAAGCAAAAAGAAATAATTATTGATAATGAAAAAGCGGTTATCGATAATCCAAAAGTTTTAGCACCTGGCCTTTTTAGGATGAGTACCACTATTGCGTCTGCCTCCACATCCAAAACATATGGAACAAACGACATAAGTTTAAACAAGCACTCTAAAGAGACTAGGATAGCCGAAACCACTTCTCTAGATAAAAATGTGAATCCTAATGTGTGTGCCTTACCTTCTACAGGACTAGAAAATACCTCTAGGAGCAGCAGACTAAAGCCAATACAAGGAATAATAGAGTCTCGCATGCCTCTAAGAGTAGTAGCTTGAATAAAGAGAAGAAAGTAGAAGACCACCATAGGAATTTACCGCTTTATAATAAGAAAGACATTTCGTCTGAATGTAATGAACCTATGAAACTTGCTAAGTCTAATGAATGTGTTGAATCTCTTTGTTTAACTTGCAAGAAATCTTTAATTAATGTTCAAGATGATTATGTTTCTAAGAATGTGAATGATAAGCCTGTTAAGAAGAACGTTCCAAAAAGAACTTATGCTAAACGAATAGGAAGACTAGTTGCAAGACTTAGGCTTTACACTACTGATAGGAAGCATAGTGTTTACTTTAGGGATGACATTTGGAAACCCACGGGTAGAATTTTCACACTCCAGAATGGTACAATGAGTGACAAACCAGAATACCCAGTAGAAAACTTCTTTGAGTGTGATCAGGTTTTTACCTCTAACCCAAAGGAACCAAAATCAAAACGGTTTCCAAAATCTTCTTCTTCTGTTATTGGCAGGTTATCGAAATATGTCTTTGGATCGTCGACTCGGGTTGCTCCAAGCACATGACCGGGAATCTGAAGCTGCTGATCAATTTCGTCTAGAAATTCATGGGAACCGTATGTTTTGGAAATGATCATGTAGTAGCTATCATGGGTTATGGAGATCTACCTTTTGGAAATTATTTGATCACTCGGGTTTACTATGTCGAAGGGTTGGGACACAATTTATTTTCAGTTGGGCAGTTTTATGATGTCGATTTAGAGGTTGCTTTTAGGAAAAAATGCTTGCTTCGTTAGAAAATTGGATGGCATTGATCTCTTAACTGGGAATCGTGATACAAACTTGTATGCTATCGACATCAACCAAATGGCCTCTTCATCACCAATATGTCTTATGACACGAGCATCTGGAACAAAGTCCTGGTTGTGGCACAGACGATTATCCCATCTCAATTTCGACACCATCAACAAACTAGCCAAAGACAACATCGTCAACGGACTTCCAAAGTTCAAATACACCAAGGATCACTTATGTCCATCATGCGAACAAGGAAAAAGCAAAAGAGCATCATATAAACCCAAATCCATACCTAGTTCGGAAGCAAAGTTGCATATGTTGCACATGGACTTATGTGGCCTAATGAGAGTTGAAAGCATAAATGGGAAAAAGTATATTCTTGTTATCGTCGATGATTATTCGAGATATACATGGGTTAGGTTTCTAAGATCAAAAGACGAAGCACCAGGCATCATCACCTTTCTGAAGCGTATTCAAGTACTTTTTCAAACTCCAGTAAGGGTAGTAAGAACAGACAACGGCACATAATTTACTAATCAGGAGTTAAGAGCTTATTTTGAAGATGTTGGAATCACTCATCAGACATCAGTTGTTAGAACTCCATAGCAGAATTGGGTAGTTGAAATCTTGTGGAAGTTGCTCGCACAATGCTAATTTATTCTAGTGCACCGTTATATCTATGGGCTGATGCTGTTGCCACTGCTTGTTTCACTCAGAACCGATCCCTAATCCATCCAAGATTCAATAAAACCCCATATGAGCTAGTGAAGAACAGAAAACCTGATATCTCTTACCTTCACGTGTTTGGCGCTTTGTTCTATCCAACGAATGACAGAGAAGATCTAGGAAAACTGAAAGCTAAAGGTGATATTGGAATCTTCATTGGATACTCAGAAAACTCGAGGGCATTCAGGGTGTATAACAGAAGAACTAGGAAGATAATGGAGATGATGAATGTGAATTTTGACGAACTTTCACAAATGGCTTCTGAGAGACTCGCTCTAGAACCCGCGCTAAATCCGATGGCTTCTAATCAAAACAGATTAGGACCCGCACCAAACTATCAGACTTCTGGACACATCATTTCAGGACTCATACAACAAAGAGCTCCATCAACTTTTGTTGACACACCTCATGAACAAGAATGGGAGAATTTCTTCGAGTTAATGTTCGATGAATACTATGGTGGAACTTCGACAAATGCATCAAACCATCATTCCGCTGCACCCGCTCAAAATCATCCACCACCACCAATAGAAGATGCATCTACAACGGTCGAAACCAATGCACCAACTCCATCAACGTCATCTACATCGACTTCTGAAAATCCTATTCTTGAAACAGTTTTACCAGCAGTTGATGAGCAAAACCAAAACATATCATTTCAAATAGAACCTACATAAAACCAGAACGATGCAACGTTAGATGAAGACTTATTTGAAAACCCGTTTGCTACGGAATCAGCTGAATCATCTTCAAGCTTACGAGAACCATCTAACTTGCATACGTTTAACCAACGGTATCCTTCTACTCTGAAGTGGACAAAAGACCATCCAATTGAACAAGTTATTGGTGAACCTTCAAGGCCAATTCAAACGAGACGCCAACTTTCCACCGATTGCAACTTATGCATTTACCTTTGCTCAATTAGCAATATAGAGCCAAAGAACATTCGCGAGGCAATGGCAGAACCCGCATGGATAGAATCAATGCAGGAGGAACTTCTCCAATACCGTCTACATGACTCATGGGATATGGTTCCAAGACCAATTGACATTCGCGTCATTGATCTCAAATGGTTATGGAAGAACAAAAGGGATGAAGAAATGACTGTAATTCGCAACAAAGCTCGTCTTGTGGCCAAAGGATACAGACAGGAAGAAGGGATAGACTTTGAAGAGTCATTCACGCCGGTAGCTAGACTTGAAGCAGTCAGGATATTCTTAGCCTATGCAGCTCACAAAAACATCACGGTTTATCAGATGGACATTTAGACCGCATTCTTGAATGGAACTCTAAAAGAAGAAGTGTACGTGAGTCAGCCAGAAGGCTTTATAGACATGGAACATCCAGACTACATCTACAAACTCAAAAAGGCAATCTATGGCTTGAAACAAGCTCCAAGAGCGTGGTATGACAAACTGTCTTCTTTCCTTATCCTAAACAATTTCACCAAAGAAACTGTTGATCCGACCTTGTTTACAAAAAAACGCAAAAATGACATTTTGATTGTTCAGATTTACGTGGACGACATCATCTTTGGGTCCACTAATCCGAATCTTTCAAAACATTTTGAAAATCTCATGAAAAGCAAATTTGAAATGTCCATGATGGGGGAACTAAAAAATTTTCTTGGTTTACAAATACATCAATCCCCACGTGGAATTTTTATTAATCAAGCTAAATATACAACTGAGATTTTGAAAAATCATGGTATGGATAATTGTGACTCGGTCGGTACACCAATGGTAACTTCACCAAAAATTAGAGCTGATTTATTTGGGAAACCTATTGATCAGAAGAAATATCAGAGCATGATTGGTTCTCTCATGTACCTAACTGCTAGTCGACCCGATATTCATTTTGCTGTTTGCTTATTAGCACGGTTTCAGGCAAAGCGTACCGAACTGCACCTCAAAGAGGTTAAAAGGATCTTTCGGTACCTAAAGACATCCATTCACATGGGACTTTGGTATCCGAAGGAATCCGGATTTGATCTAATTGCCTTTTCAGATGCGGACCACGCAGGTGACCACGTTACAGCAAAAAGTACATCAGGAGGAGCACAATTTTTGGGTGAAAAGTTAGTCAGCTGGTCTTCAAAGAAACAAGATTGCAATGCACTTTCAACCGCTGAAGCTGAGTATGTGTCTCTATCTGCGTGTTGTGCTCAAGTTCTATGGATGAGAACACAACTCACAGATTATGGCTTTACTTTCGATAAAATACCTATGTATTGTGACTCAAAAAGTGCCAGTGCCATATCATGCAATCCTGTTCATCACTCAAAGACTAAGCACATTCGTGTCCGCTACCACTTCATCAAAGAGCACGTAGAAGAGGGTACTGTTGAATTATTTTTCATGAAGACAGATTACCAACTCGCCGATCTATTTACTAAAGCCCTTCTAAAAGAAAGGTTTAACGATTTAGTTCGACGATTTGGAATGCGAAGCCTAACCCCTGAGGAGTTAGAACGTCTTCTCGAATCTTCTTGAAAATGATTTTCCAAAAAGCTTCGCTGTAAATATTTTTGAAAAAAACAAAATACAAAATTTGAAAAACCAACAAAAGCAAAATATAAAAATATAAAACTTTCAAAAAATACAAAAACAATAGAAAATCAAAAATCCAAAAATATTCTTCTCACGACATGTCTCTTGTATAATCGATATTCTGTACGTTTCTAGAAATGTTATTCAACAATGATACAGACATGTACAGATGCTTGAGCGAGAGTTATTTAAATGTTTTCTAAAACATGTCGTTCCTCAAAATTTCTTAAAAAAATGGCTTTCGTATACTTCAGTACGAAACCCGGACAAAAATGATGACTTTTGATTATTTTCAAATCAAAACTCGTGTTTTTAAAGAAAAATCTAGTGTACGCTTCAGTGCACTACATTTAAAACTAGTGAGAAATCATCATCATCTTGAGCACCTTTTTCAAGATTGTTCAAAAAGATTTTCAAAATCTCTCAAAATATTTTGTGCTCAAGATAACTCCCTCTAAAACCCTTTAATTGATTATGCTTTAGTATAGGGGGAGTATAAAACCAAAATGTTCCGAATTCATGCTTAAATCAAATCCATTTGTCTCCCCAAAAGATTCTAATAATGTTGTTTAATCCGTTGATATCAAAAATATCACGATTATGCTATTTTTGAAGGGGAGAAGACGTGATTAAAAATGTGATAAAAAATGTTTAATGATCGGTGTTTGAATCTCAAAAGAGCTCGACTCAGTTGAAACCATTGAATTGACGAGGAATCAAAGTCAGTAAATGTACCATTTCGAGAAACTTGTGATAGACATGCACTTTCATGGGTCTAACCTCCTTTTCAAGGAGTGTTTACAGCTTCAAGTTAGTTATTAGAGCTAGTTGTCACCTAAAAAATGACAATGGAACTCTGTAACTTAGCAACGTAACCGTGTCTCGTGGGGAATTGTCTATCATGAGCTGATCAATTCAAAAAAGTGCGAACTCTACTCTCACTGTGCATATTTCAGTCAAAACTTATAAGAACATGTGAAGGGGGAGTGTTTCTGAAAATACAAAACTCTCGGAGTGTTTCAAACATGTTTTCAATCATAAACATTCTAAGAGATTTTCAAGAAAAATGGTTTTATGGCAACATGGGACAGGCATGGAGTTATAAGGTGACTAAGGATAGGAAATCTGTCCTATGATCCACCAGAGCCGGAGGGATCTATCCAAGGACACTACCAATAGTTAGTATTAGAAGTCCTTAGGTATGATTGAAAAAAGGAGTAATGTGAGAAAGGAGAAAGAAGGGGTTGAAGAATTAAAATGAAAAGTAAATGAATGGGTGAAAAGAAATAGCCCTCCATATTCAACCTTAGGGCAGAAACCGGGTTCAATTCATCTGCTATTGGTTGTCACTAGATGACACTGGTATTGAAGACAAAGACGTCATGGACCCAGTGACGCACTGCACTAAACCTTCTAGCCACTCAATTCCTCTCAAAAGGGATTTGTTTCATTCTCACTGGGAACCCTACATAATCTATCGACTTTCTCTTAGAGATCGTTGATATTGAAGAAGGAGACCCTCTCCCTAGTCTCCGCTCAGGAAAACCAAAATGCACTAATTGAGTCTAGAGCCACGAGATTCATCAAAAGATCTCATAGGAACACATGACACTTCATCGCTTGTTGTTCATCAATAAGGACACAAGTGATACATTCTAGAGTCCTACGCAGATCTTAACAATCTGCCAGAACATTTATGAGAGGTTTCACAATTGTGAACCTCAGTGATTGAATGGAAATTTCTGCCAGGGTCAACATCAAGCAGCCCTGACAGCAGGTCACTTCGGTAATTCTTTAAGGGTTACGCTTAGTGTGTCTCAAACGTTCTACAGTCGTGAAGTGATGCTTCGGTGTACTTCAGCGACTCACCTGAACTGTAGATGTACTTCGGTATGTCGTGTTAGCATTCTTGAGGGCCTCCAATTTTAGGAACAGCCTTTGTAAGAATTAGAGATGTGTTTTCACACTATGCTGTTAACACCCTCGAAGTTCAAACCTGTAAGTGCTGGAAATCCCGCTAAGGAGATTCCTTTCACAAATCGAATCCTGAAGATGAGAGTCGTTACTTAAATTTATTCAATGTAATGCCAACTGTCCCTTATGGGATTAAGACGGCTGATTCGCCCGACCAAGGTGAATGGAATCAAGACATTCATCAGTAGAACAATTGTAGTAATCAATTCTTTAAGAAAAGGTTACCATGATCAATTGGTGTTCGTGACTGTACCTGGGAAGCTGCTGCTGATGGATGCTCGTGGGAGGAAGAGACCGTGCAGATTCTCTACATGCTCATGCCAACAAACATCACAAATGAAGTTCTCATCAAATTCAAAGGCAACACAAAGTTAAAGATGATTCTTTGTCAATGTCAAAGAATCTTCAAAGTATAAAGACTCGATAACTATATCATTGGTAATTAAAAGTCAAATAGTAGTGTGAGCATGGTGGAGAAAGACGTGGAGACACCTATTCCAAAGAAGTTGACGTATGGCAGAATACCACATTAACTGATCACAAAGCATGAAGGAACGAAAATCAAGACTATTCTGTATCTACACACAAAGTTCAAGCTCAAGGAAAGTAAAGACCTAATCAAGTGGAGCATCTTTTGAATGACCACCCCTTAGGGGGAGATTGTTAGCCTTGATAATAATTAATAGAAGTGATGGTCATTCATATTTAGAAACTTTGTAACGTGTGTTAGATATCTTACTAGAATAGTCAACGGGCTTGTGGATTGGGCTAAGCTAAATGGCTAATAGTTATGTTAAGCTAGCCTTATGTAAGTTATTATCAAATCCAAGTCCAATCCAAGCCCAAGCCCAAGCCCAAGCCCAAGCCCAAGCCCATGGGGCATTATGTAAGGAAGTATAAATACCCCTCAAATGGTCATTTGAGGGGTGTGTGCTTGAGTGTGTGTGTGTGTTTTCTTTAAGCAATACAAGTTTTCCTTTCTTATTTCTCTCTACACATATACGCATAATATCAACATCAAGTCACCATCTTTCTCTTAATCTTTCTTCTTCTTATTTACGCATAAAGCTTTGTGTTTGTTTTGTGGTATACTCGTGTTTGGTAAGCTTGGGTAATGTGATAAGGTTGATATATTTAAGGTCCTACATGTCTTCTCCATAATCTTCAAAGGGTATCTCGGAACAATAGGTATCCTAACTTGTCCTTTGCCACTTTTGAGTATCATGATACCCTCACCGCCTTTGCCACTTTTGAGTATCATGATACCCTCACCGCATTTGATGGTTGCCTTGGCGGTGGCTAGAAAAGGTGTTCCAAGAATTAATGGCATGTTTTTATCTTCCTCAATGTCTATGATTACGAAGTCTACCGGATAGACAATATTGGCAACCTCAATCAAGACATCCTCCGCTATTCCTATGGGATAAACATATGAGTGATTTGCTAAGGAAAGCATAAGATTGGTCTTGATTAGCTCCTCCTTAGTCAACTTACTATAGACTGATAGCGGCATTATGTTTACATCGGATCTCTGGTCGGCTAAGGCATTTATATTCTCGAAGTCGCCTATCCTACATGGTATTACGAAGTTCCCTGAGATCTATTATTTCTTAGTTACTAGTTTTCTCAGAACTAACTCGTACATAGGTCCCATAGGCATGGTGTCATATTCTTCTTCTTTCATTTCACCTAAGAGGGCTTTCCTAAGAACCTCATTGTACCTAAAGTTGTTCACTTGGTTAACAATTGTTTTCTTATTGATCTCATGCTTAAGGTAGTATTCTATGATCTTGGGTTCATTATTAGTCTCAGCCTCATCCTTTTCCTTACTACCCTTGCTGCTCTTAGTCTCCTTCTTCTCAACTACTCCACCCTCATCGAAAATAATGGAAATGGCGTTAACAAACGAAGTGGGGGAAGCGTGATCATCGTTCCTCACTAACACCTTCTCGGGAACCTTCGTATTAGTGTATTCTTTCACCAAGTTCATCATCTCAACCATTTTTTCCTTCATTTCCTCCCTTTGCCTATAAACCACTTCTTCAAATTTAGCTAATCTTTCCGAATGGGCTGCCATCTATTCTCTCATTTGTGCCTTGAAGCTTGGTGAGAGTGGAATTGGAGAGGTAGAGCGGAAGCATCGTCCAAAATTGGGATTTTGTTCAAGGCTTGGTGATTCAGAGAGAGGTGTTGGGTGGTTGGCGGAGTTAATGGAATTAACCGTTGCTCGATGGATTGGTCCAAGAACTCTCTTTTGCCTCTCAGTTAGATAGTCGACCCTTCTCTCAAGAGCACTAACTTGCTCTTCAGTAATGTTGGAAGGCTCATGAGGAATTGATATGACATTAACCATTCTTACAGGGGTTTCATGAGATTCACTCCAATTTCCGTATCTTTGACTGGCAAGCTCTTCTATTATATCCCATTATTCTTTTGCGTTGAAATCGCTGAGCCTTCCACCGGCTGCTCGATCAATGGATCGCTTGGTGAGGAAGTTGGCATGATCGTAAAAGATTTGGACTTGAAGCCAAAGATCAATGCCATGATGAGGGACTTTATGGATCAAGTCCTTGAATCGAGTCCATGCCTCGTAGAGAGATTCGCCTTGATGTTGTTGGAACATCAAGATGTCCTTCCAAAGTTTAGTAGTTCTCCCCGGTAGGAAACATTGGGCAAGGAAACGAGTGGTGAGATCATCCCAACTTGAGATGGATCCGGCGGGAATTCGCTCGAGCCAATTACTAGCTTGGTCCCGTAGAGAGAATTGGAAGAGACGCAAGTGCGTGGTCTCCCGTGTGGTAGCCTCAAGGTCTATGGAATCAACGATTTTAAGGAAATCCTTGAGATGCTGATTAGGATCTTCAGAACGAAGTCCATGGAATGCACATCCGTTTTGCACCAACCGGATAGTGCTGGATCGTAGGGCAGTAGTTTGAGCTTGATCGGGGAGCTCAATGGTGCTCCTATAGCCTTGGTGGCTTGGTCTAGAGTATTCACCAAGAGTACGACCTCTTGGTGGGTCAATGAGTGGTGGCGGGTTATCACCTTCCATGATGAAAAGTGATGGGATTACTAACAAAGTCACGAAGAAAGGGGATAGACTACAAGGAAGCTAAAAATGTGAAAAAAAATTCTTACTTGATAGTAATCAAGCAAGGGAACCTAAACGAGATAGAAATCTAACTAGCTATTCTATTCCCCGACAGTGGTGCCAAAAACTTGATGCGCGTACAAGGCGCGTTCGGGGTCAAAGGAACTTCCTTTTCGTCGAGCAAGTTTTTCAACACCCTAGGCAGTAAACCTAATCGTTGTAGTGTAGTATTGGGTAAGCCTCGGGAATTGATATCGTTCTCTAGGGGAATAGGAATGCTAGTGACAAGTGTACTACACTAAGGTTGAGGTTGAGGAAGATTTTTTTTTATCTTTTTATATTTTTTTTGAAAGCTAAGGGTAAAATCTCGGGGTTTGGATTTGGGGGGTGGTACTTCTACCGATTACTTCTACTATCTAATTAGCTAAACTATGTGTAGTCTATGTCTTTTTGATGTATGCTCGTATGATGATTAAAAATGTGTCTACCAAATCCCTAGTTATCTTTTATTGGTGGTTGAATTGTCACGTCCTTATTCTTAACGCGTTGTGTTTTCTAAGGTCGTAGGGTGTGCCTTTCTCCCTAACTCTTTGAGACTACCTTAAGGTTATTGCCTACGAAATCCACTATGATTCATAAACTAACTTTAAGATTATCTTTGGATGTTTAGACTACGAAATCCGCTAAGAGATTCATAAACTAAGGTTCACAAAGATTACTCAAGCATTTAAACACAAAGATAGCTTAATTACACTCCTAAGCCAATTACAATTAAGATAAGAGAAAACCAATCAATAATTAATAACTAGGTTTCATAGATCTAACCAAACACACAAGAAATTTAGCCGGACATGTTAAACACGCAAGCATACACACATTCAATGGAAGACATAATGAAATCAATGAAGTAAAACACTTATCTTGATGTAAAATAGGGATTGGGAACCCTAAGATACTGTCCAAGTCGGACTACAAACGTTTAGGGTTTTTACTCCACAGTGTACCTCCTAAAATTCTAAAAATTTGATTTCTAAATATAATTTTACACTTGCGACGGCGTCGCCTTATAGGTGGGAAGCCGTCAGATCGCCGTCATTAGGGTTTTCATCTTGGCCAAGTAATCGTTGGGACGGTGTTACGTTGTAGTTGTGACGCCTTCGGGCTTCAGCAGGGACGTCGTCTGATTCTGGATCAAGGCCGTCTGAGATGAAAAGTCTTCGTGATGCCCTTCCTCTTCAAAGCCTGATGTCGTCAGGTGTATTTTAGCAAAAAGTCTACTAAGCCGTCAGAGATTTTAATTCGTATAAAGGGACGGCGTCGCCCTTTGATTGGGACGCCGTCAGGTGCAATTTCAGCAACTTGAGTGTCTTCGATCTTGACTTAGCCATTTTCTTCATATATTCACTCCTTTTCGTTCAAATATGCATCATTCCAGCATTTTGCTTCCAAGAGACCTAAAAAGTGAAAAGGAACGAAATTAAGCAGTAACGGATATAAAAGTGGGAAATTAAGGGCTTAAATGACCCCTTAAAAGTGTACGTTTTAAATCCTTATCAAATATCCCTACACTTGGTATTTGCTTGTTCTCAAGCAAATGTGCTTTTGGCCAATCAATTTATAAGTTAAGGGGCATGAAGCATTGGTTTAACATAACTCACAACAAGTAAAAGCACCGCAATACTCATAACAAGCACGAAAATTATATACTAGCACCTCACAAGGGGTGTTTGGATTCTCTCATCTCTCGGGTGTATATGAAATATAGTAAATGGAAATGGAAGATAAACACTCATTACGCCGTCAGGCTTCAACAGGGACGGCGTCGCCCTTTGATTGGGACACCGTCAGGTGCAATTTCAGCAGCTTGAGTGTCTTCGATCTTGACTTAGCCATTTTCTTCATATATTCACTCCTTTTCATCCAAATATGCATCATTCCAGCATTTTGCTTCCAAGAGACCTAAAAAGTGAAAAGGAACGAAATTAAGCAGTAACATATATAAAAGTGGGCAATTAAGGGCTTAAATGGCCCCTTAAAAGTGTACGTTTTAAATCCTTATCAAGCATGATGGGTGAACTCACATACTTCCTTGGACTACAAATCAGGCAAACTGATAAAGGAATTACCATCAGTCAAGAGAAATATACCAGAAATCTCTTGAAGAAATATGATATCTCTGACTGTGCTTCAGTGAAGACACCAATGGGCCCTCCAAATAACCTTGGACCTGATCTCACTGGCAAATCAGTCAATCAAACTCATTTCAGGGGGATTGTAGGATCACTGATGTATCTCACTGCTTCCAGACCTGACATACAATTCTCAGTATGTCTAATAGAAAGATATCATTCCAATCCTAAAGAATCCCATTTCACTGCAACCAAAAGAATCCTCAGATACCTGAAGGGAACTCCAAGCCTTGGACTTTACTATCCAAAATATTCAGGGTTTGACCTCAAAGGATATTCTAACTCTGATTATGCAGGCTGCAACATGGATAGAAAAAGTACCTCAGGGTCTTGTCAATTTCTTAGAGGAAAGTTGGTTTGTTAGAGTGCTAAAAAGCAATAATCAATGGTTATGTCTTCAGCTGAAGCTGAATATGTGGCAGCTGCAGGTTATTGTGCCAATGTGCTATAGATGAAAAGTCAACTCAGTGACTATGACATCCATTACAAAATGGTACCCATCTTTTGTAATAACACCAGTGCAATTGCAATCTCCAACAACCCTGTCGTTTACCAAAGAACCAAACACATTGATATTGGATATCATTTTATCAGGGACCACATCATGAAAGGAGACATTGAACTCCACTTCATTCCTACTGAATATCAACTTGCTGATATCTTCACTAAACCCTTGGATGAACCTACCTTCAGGAGACTGAAAGCTGAATTGGGAATGCTTGACATTGAATGTCAGCAACCTTATAATCAATCCTAACCTCGGTAAGTTTTCTCTGAAATGGTCCCTGATCCCTAAACAAAGCCCTATCTTCTCACTAAATGAGTAAGACTCATTCAGGGTCCCTGGCATTGGATATTGAGCATTGAATGAGTAACTAAATTCTCTAAGTATTTCAGTTACTTAATGTCCTAGGTTGGTAAACATATCAATTGAATATAGGATATATGTCTCTGCCATTCATGTCATGGGTCCCCTCTTACCTTACCTCATCCCACTTGGCATTTAATGCCCCTCCTCACAACAAATATCCTCAGGGAGTTTCTTATCAAATTCTCAATTTTAAATGAGGAACAATCAGTCACCCTGGACTATAAAACCTTTTGTACATCTACAGGGCTTGAGTATAATCCAGGAAAATATGTTGCTCACCCTGACCCAGCCACTGTTAAGGCTGAGTTGGGTAAAATTGTTTTGGATAAAAAATTTTTGGACAAAACCCCAGTCACCAAGAACTCTTTTCCCGTGGCTTGGAAGATCCTGTTCACTTTTGTGATTCAAGTTCTCGGCGAGAACCATTCATCCACTGAACAGGTTAATTCTATTCAGTTGATGATGGCATACAGCTTGATAACTGGGACTGATGTCGACATTGGAGAGATCATTTACAGTGATCTCGTAACCAAGATACTGAGCAAAACTAGGGAAAAATACGTTTCTTACCCTAGGTTTATCTCATGCGCTTTACAACTGTTACTGGGTTGCAATTATCCTTAGGAATACAAATATGGCATTTTACCTGCCATCCTGAGCCCTTCAATTTTTCAAAAGGACCCATCTTTTGTCATTGAAATTGAATTAACGGCCCATATGGTTGCTGTAAACAACTAGAGGACTCAGTGTCTCCAAACACTGCTCCCAAAAAGAGAAAGGGGAAGTCTCAGAGGACTAAAAACAAACCCAAGTCTCAGGGCCCTGAGGCTTCTAGAGCACAGCCTAAAAGGCCCAAAAAGACCCAGACTGCCAAGACACCCAAGGGAGACCAAGCAACATCTACCCTGGTTACAACGAAGGACACTGATACATCACAGCCAGTGCCCTTGGTCCCAACGACTACTCCCCAAGATCCAGAGGGAAATAAACAACCCGCTGGTAGGGGAGCGCCTTCCACACGGCCTGATGAAGACATTCGCAAATCAAAGCTTTTGTCCGAGGGTACAACTACTAATCCCAAAGACTCAGAGGGAAACGAACAACCCACTGATAGAGATATCACTGCCACTGCTTCTAAGGATGGCACTGAGAAACATCCACCAATGCTTGAAGGAGCATCGAGGGACAAAGACTCGGAGGGAAAGGAACAACCCGCCGATATGGAACTCACAACCAATCCTGACTTCGGAGAAGACACTGAGAAAAACCCATCAGTGTTTGAGGGGTCATTGGAGGACAAAGACTTAGAGGGACAAAAACCACCCGCTGATACGGAACCCTTCACCCCCACTAGTCTTCTAATAGTTGCTGAGGTAAATGACATATTATTTTCTGATGAAGAACTTGCTGCTGACAGTGAGGACAAAATCCTTTCTTCTGGAGAAGAAATAGACGCTGATGTTCAACAAAAAGAACAAGAACATCAGCCTGATCCAAAGGAGCATGAGGAGTCACCCTTTCAAGCTGATGATGACTCTTCTGCTTCCTCAGACTCTTCAACCTCTAATGAATGGAAGCAATATGACAACACTCTTCCACTCACTGAAAGGCAGCTTGTTATGTGGATAAAAAGGGCTACAAGGAGGCTATACACTGGTGTTACTGATACTCTCTAGGATCAGCATGTTGAAGCCGCTGCCAGTTGTGCCGATCTGAAAGCTGAAGTGGTTGCTACCTGTGCGAACACTGATGAGCACATGGATCTCATGTATGATCACCTACACATGCTGGATGACAACCTGAAGAACTTTCTCAAATACTTTCAGGAATCTATCAAAGAAGACCCAGCACTCAACTCTAAAGTGCTCGAGGCTACTGAGGTCTACATGAAAAATTCCTCCAGTCTCACTGAACTGATCAACATGCTCAACACTGAAAATATTTAGGGTCTAGCTCCTCAGTACAGTCTCTTCAATCCACCCTGGGTTCACTAGATACAAAGGTTGCTGATCTGGCTAAATCATCTTCTTCTATAGCCTAGAATCTCGGGCCTAGAATGACAGCACTGTAATTATCTCAGGCCAATCTTGCTAAAAAGGTCACCAGTCTTCAACAAGATACATCTGGCATCAAGTCCATGGTCTCGGAGATCTACCTAGCCTTCAAAGGTCAAGCTGCTCCTTCTCCCTCAGTGTCACAACCAACTCTTGCCCTCACTGACGATGCGGCAACATTTGAGGGGGAGGGAGCTGCTGAAGAGACTCCCTCTCACACTGAGGGGGAGCCAACTCAACCTGTATCAACAACACCAATCTCATCAATCCCACCATCAGGAACAAAAATAACAACCACAACCTTAGTAACAACAACAACAACACCAGTAGTCACTACTACACCCCCACTGGTATCATCCTTTTCATCTGCTCAGGACAAAGGCAAGGCTATCATGACCACAACAAAGCCTGTCAAGATTCCCTATGAAATTTGTGGCATTAAGTACATGCGTACTCCTGAACAGCTAAGTGCCTGATAACGCTACACGCGTCGTTCGGGGTCAAAGGAACTTCCTTTTCTTCGAGCAAGTTTTATAACACCCTAGGCAGTGAACCTAATCATTGTAGTGTAGTATTAGGGTAAGCCACGGGTATTGATATCGTTCTATAGGGGAATAGGAATGCTAGTGAGAAGTTACTACGCTAAGGTTGGGGTTGAGGAAGATTATTTTTTATCTTTTTATGTTTTTAGGAATTAGAAAGGTATGAATCTCGGGGTTTGGATTTGGGGTTTGGTATTTCTACCGATTACTCTACTTGTCTAATTATCTAATCTAAGGTGTATGTAGTCTATGTCTAATTATTGTGTGCTTGTATGATGGTTTAAAGATGTGTTTACTTAGGTTTTATTACTCCTTAATTATCTCCTATTGATGGTTGAATTGTCACGTCCTTATTCTTAATCGTGTTGTGTGTCTAAAGTCGTAGGGTATGCGTTTGTCCCTAACTATTTGAAACTACCAAAGGGTCTCGTCTACAAAATCTCTAGGAATTATAAACTCTAACTCTAAGGTACTCTTTGGATGGTTTAGCCTACAACTACTCTAGGTGTTATAGTCTAAGGTTCACAAAGATTAATCAAGCATTAACTACACAACGAATGACCTATCGCATTACTAGATCATTAACAATTAAGATAAGAGACAACCAATCAATATTCAATAATTAAGTTTCATATTCCCCAAGCAAACACACAAGTAAATTAGCCGGACATGGAGAACATGCAAGCATACACACAAATAATTGAAGACGTAATTGAATTAATGAAGTAAAACACCTATCTTGATGTAAGATAGGGTTTGGAACCCTAAAATACTGTACAAGACAGCCTTGGTTCGGTTTAGGTTTTTACTCCAAAAGACTACACACTAAAACTGAAAAATTCGGATTCTATATATAAGATTACAATCGCGACGGCGTTACCCTTTGATTTGTGACGCCGTCGGGTCGCCGTCATTAGGGTTTCGTCTTGGCCACGTTAGTCTTGCGACGGCGTCACCTTAAGCTTGTGACGCCGTCCCCTTCAGTCTCTGACGCCGTCTGGATCAAATCTAGGCCGTCTGAGTTGCGACGACCTACTCTTTTAAAGCCTGACACCGTCACTTGAAAATAAGCAATTTGGCTATTGAGCCATCACAAAAGTGATGCGACGGCGTCGCAGGTAACACCTGACGCCGTCCCCTTGTATTTTAGCAGCTTGAGTGTCTCGATTCTTGACTTTGGCCATTTTCTTCGTATATCCGCGCCTTTTCGTCCAAATAAGTGCCATTCCAGCAATTTGCCTTCAAGAGACCTAAAAAGTGAAAAGGAACGATATTAAGTAATAATGGATACAAAAGTGATCAAATAAGGGCTTAAACAACCCCTCAAAAAGGTACATTTTAAAACCTTATCAGTGCCTATCTTGATAAGGAATACAAACAAAAGAAACATGCTGAAGAGGAAAAGAAAAGCAGAGAAGCCCTGGTCAAAGCAGTCTCTGAAGAAGCTGAAAAGATAGGGATTAATCCTAACACTCTTGAAAAAGGAGCAGGCCAAAAGTTCAAAGCAGCTCAGGATGCTGAGTTTGCTGCCTTAAAAGGAAAAGGGATGAAAAGAACAAGAGGAATGTTGCAATCAGGCAAGAAACGATTGATCACTACAATTGGACCATGACAAGCAGAAGGGCACCTAAAAAAATCATTGATGTAAAAATCATCCCCATATCCAAACCACTGGCAATGAATGTCTACAGGGGGATGATAAAAGGTATTTTGAGGTTCATGATCCCTTGAAGTTCACTGACTTTGGGATCACTGAACTTGATGAACTTGGCCCCATCATCGAAAAGAAGCAAAATGTGGTGGTCAAAGAGTTTATGAAAGCTCAGGATACAGTCAGCTCTTACTGAAGCTCAAGGATCTCAACCTCAATCATCCCAAGGTAAAAGAAAAAGGGTTGAATCTGAGCCTGAAGCCAAGGGCTTTGACTGTAACAGGGAGTTGCCTGAAGGGGTTAAATTTTTGAACTGCTTAGTCATAGAAAAGCCTGAAAGAGGACTTTTCTTCATTGATGTATATGGGAACCCATCATTCCAGAGATGGAGTGACGTTGATTAGGCTGGCGTGGCTACAATGGCAAGTTACTTACCAGTGGCCTCTCAAATCAAATCTCCTGAGAACATCAGGTTCTGCGCTGACCTGAATGCCAAGATAAGAGAGCATCCTGACAAAGCAAGCCTCCTCTCAAAGAAACTAAAGATAGAAGCACTGGGAATCCACCTTGAATGACATCATTAAATGCTTTATCATTTTGTCTTTTGTACTAGTGATAGGAACTTTGTAACCTGATGAATAAATGATGTATGTTTTGTTAAAATATTCAGTGTTCCTTATTATGTTCATTAGTACATTCAGTGTAAGAAGAAGTCATTTGCTCACTTACACTGATCAAACACTTAGGCTATTTGTATATCCAAATAGGGGGAGACTGTTGGGTTCAGTGAATACCCAAACCTCTTAATTCTAGGATTTGAATAGAAAATACCCTAAGTGTTTAGATCCTTAAACACTAACAACTCACTGAGTTCATAGCAACTCAGTGAGCTGTCTTCGGGATACTCAGTAAGAGACAAAGAAGAAGTCTCTTTACTCAGTAAGGTGGAACTTAAGGGGTGAAGACTGAGTCAAGAAGAAGATGGTGGATTCAATGAGTGATGACAATAACTCACTGAATCCCAAAACTCCTCACCAACTACTATCACTGAAGACAATACTGAAGATGAAGACTGAAGGCTAAAGAGACTGAAGAATGAGTGGGACAAGGCGGGATAAGTTTGAACAGATAAGACAAAGTCCTTATCAACCAAAGTCAAACTTTCCCTGAATCGCTAATTATCAGGCTCAGTGTCATCACTGACTAGAAGAAAGCAGCCTTGTCACTTACTCTAAATAGCCATTGTAAACAGAGACAAAATACATCAATATTTTTTCTTCTGTAACCTGTCAGTTTGTCCTTTAGGATATAGTTAAAAACCATACTTGTATAAATAGCATAAGAGTTGGAGTGAAAGATTCAAGCTTGTGCATTAATTGTAAAACACACACAAGCAATCTTTCACTCCTCCAAATACAAATATGTCCCTGAGATAGCTTAGTGGTTCCTGTGTAGTTGTGCTTAGACTTAGCCTAAGCTTAGTGAGGAGTTATACCATACTTGCTATTTCAATCCTAAGTACTATTCCGCAAGTACTTGGGTAATGTATTCTTTTTTATTCTTTTAATAAAGAATATAAACGTTGAAAATTACTCAGTGTGTTTATCTTATTAAAACTTATCTTTACTTGCATTACTTCAGTCATGATTCACAATTAGTTGTCTTTATTGTTTTAAGCTAACTGTGAAACGGGAACAACAGGTAGGATGTGAGACTTTTGAAGGAGCACATTTGACAAAAAATTGCCCCTTGAATGAAGAAGTTAAGATGTTTGAAGAAGTGAAGTATGGAGAGGATAGTAGGCCTTTTCAAGGTAATGGAGGAAATGGGGAAAGATACCGTGTGGGACCATCGGGGTATTACACAAGAGTCGACAACCGACCTCATTATGGAGAAAGAAGGTCTAGTCTAGAAGAGACAATAAATAAGTATTTGGAAGAATCTGCAAGGAAGCAGGATGAACATGACGCATGGTTGAAGAATTTTCAAGAAAACACGAACAGGAACCTTAAAGGCCATGAGGAGTCTCTTAAGAATCTGGATGTGATGATTGGGAAGCTGAGTAATGACATGCAAAGACAAATTTCAAAAGAAGCAAGTAGCTCAGCACAAGTTGGTCAATGTAAGGCCATATTCACCGGTAATGAAGCACTTTTATGCACTTCTTTTGATTGTTCAGCTGACGAAGTTAATTACTTTTCTAGTATATCCTGGGTTTCCAGCCAGGTTGCAGAAAATATCGAGGAAGAATCCACTAATAGAGAAGAAGTAAAGTTAAATGCTACATGCTCTACAAGTCTACAAAATCAACTACTTCCGAAAGAGGAAGACTGATCGGTGCAAAACCGTCAAGTTTTCTCACACAAACCGGCCACTTGTGAATGGCCGATCGTAAGAAACTTAAAACAGTTTAAACACCAATGCAATGAAGTCCAGGAGAGTATAGTGTTTCCCCAGGTCGTTAAGTCCCAACGAGCCGTGCGAGAATAATCAGACGTGTAGTGATCGAGAAGATTTGAACGGATACAGAGATTTGATTTATTACAACTACAGAAAACGTCTATAAATTACAGGGGCTTAAATGCAAATTTAAAGAGAATTAAAAAGATAAAAAATATTAAATAAACGCTATCACTATTTGCAAAATGATGTTTTTGATTTTATGTTTTTATAAAACTGAATTTTAAAACTACGTAACGTACAAATAAAAATGTGAAACTTACACAATATTAATCCTAAAAATATGAAAATGATATTTTTACAAACCTAATGATAAAAGAAAATTTTTAGAAAAATAAAATTATTTTTATAACTAATTATCTAATTATTATTAATTAAAAACTAGTTTTAACTATTTAATATTAGCCTAAAATACAAGAAAATATGAAACAAATCTAGAAAAATAAAATTATGACTTGGAAAAATCTAAAATAACAAAAAAGAATTTTCAAAACTATTTTTATATTTTTCTGATTATTTTTGGTTTTTTTATGAATTAAAAACTATTTAAAACTACTTAAATTACTAAAAATTACAAATTTAACTAAGAAAAATCTAGAAAAATATTTTTTTGTCTTTTTATATTTATCTTAACTTAAGAAAAATGAAAACTTATTTTTTTGAACTTTTTCTGAATTAATTGTAATAAAAGCTAATTAAAATGGCCTAAAAACTGTTTTTAATTAAGAAAAATAGCAAACTGACCTAGAAAAATCTGAAAAATTCAAGATAAGCTTAAAATAATATAAGGAATCTAGAAAAAAGGAAAAACAAGTGGTTGTGTACAAGAAATAGCGACTGCTATGATAAGTGCTTATAAATAAGCACTTATTTTAAGCAAATAAGCACCAAAAGATACCAACTGATAACAGAAGCTAAAATAGGCTACAAGTACCAAAATGCAACAAGTCTAAACTGCTTTTAACCTCTGGATTGCAACTTGCAAATATTTGGCTAGTTGAGCTTAAATGCTAAAACAGCTTTATGGGGCCTACTTTGAGCTTAAGCCAAAGACATTCAATAAGCTGAAACTACAAAATGGAAGTGGGAACTTGAAAAAGACCTGGCTAAGATCTTACAAACCAAAAATGAGACCAAAGTGAGCTTTGTTGAGCTTGATACAAGCTCTGCACAAACCTGTGCAAAGTCAGTGTTCACTGACTCAGTTGCACAGGGCAACTAGGACCCAAAAGACAAGCTCATTAGGAGCTTTTAAAAATTTGATAAAATTCTACTAAAATGGTAATAAGCAAGGAAACCAGTTGAAGTTTATACACCCACAATTTCAATTGATTTGGCTAAAAAATGAGCTCTTGAAAATTCCTTTCAGATGGGCTCAAAACAGGTTCTCCAAATTTTGACTTTTGAAGTAAAATTGAAAAGTTGACTTCTATGAATTTTGAGCTTGATTTGTAGACTGATATTGATGTAATATGATGTAATGAACACAATGCAAGCAATGTTTATGTTTTTTAAACACAAAACAAGACTTTTGATTTTTCTAAATCATAACAGTTAAACAGATAGAGACAGATGTATGTTATGTTGACTTTTGAAGTTGCAAGTGCAGATAAATGACTCAAATGAGTTCAAATGAACTAGACAAGCATGAAGCAACAGGGCTCACCCACTGAACTAACCTAAAAGACAGATTTAGCCATAAATCCAAACAACCTTTTAATAACTGTTTTGCAATTTTAATTGAGCCAAACACTGAACTAGCACAAACCAATGATTAATATAACTATAGTTACACTAATTACTGCTATTTAAACAAGATTAAACTATCAATGACCACAAGTTCAAACATGAGCACAATATTAAACTGCATTAAAAGTGAAAATGAGAACAAGAAGCTCACAAAGGTCCAGCCTATATTGCAGCTTACACAGAACCCATACACTACTATTCTAAGCTAATTCCAATCCAAATACCAGCTCTGCATCAACCTGTAACCATTTCCATGCCTGTTTAACCAAATTCTTCTTCTCAGTTGACTTTTGTTGACCACAATGGAACTTGATTGAAACTGTTTTCCCAAGCTTACAAAAAGCTATATAGAGCTTAAATAAGCCTGTTTGAGTTTAAATGAAGCTTATTGAAGCTTAAACATAAGAGTTAGACATTGGATTTTGCAACAGTGAACCAGAACTTATGAAACTAAATTGAAACTTTGATTTAAGGTTCAAGATGAATTAAAATAACTAAACAACTTAGTTTAAGTACCATAAAGCTTGAGATTACAAATTTAAGAGCTAATTAAGACATTTGAAGATAAAACGACATACATAAATTTAAAAAGCTAACTACTGCTTGGACAAGCTTCTTCTTCTCTCTTTTATAAACCCATTTGTCTTATCTCTTTCCTCTGAGTGAATCCCAGCAAAAATTAGAGCCATTGGATGCCTAAGATTGATCTTGGCCATTGGATCAAAAATGGCGGGAAAAGCCATTTTGACCTGTGGACTGTGAACTAGCTGCTAGGGGGGGTGGAGTAGGTGTGATGATGAGGGGGGTTGAGGAGTGAAGGGATAAGGCCAGTGGATGGGAATATGTTGAGAGTTGCAGTTGCAGGCACAAGTGGGAGAGACAAACAGTGGTGAGAGGGAAGGGGATTCGTTTGACTTAATTTGACCAGGCAGTCCAAAAATGGTTTTGACAGGGGGGTCAAAATGATATAGTGGCAGGGGTCTAAAATGCAAAGGGTCATGGTTAGGTTTTAAATACAAGGACTAAACTTGTATTTTCTGAAAGACCAAGGACCAAACCTGCAATTTCTCCAAAGTTGTTACAAGGGACCAATATTGACAAGTTCCAATAGTACAAGGACCAGTTTTGACATTTTCAAATTTCCAGGGACCAAACTTGACATTTTTGAAACTTGAGGGACCTTTTCTGCCATTTGACAAAAGATTTATTCAAGGACCATTTTTGACAACTTAGAATATTTCAGGGACCTTGAATAACATTTTTCTTTATTTTGTTTTACCAGGGACTGTTTTTGACAACTTCTGAAACTTGGGGGACTAAAACTGCCAATTATGCAAACTTGATACGTTTTTCACCAGATTTTGATATTTTTGTATTTAAAACACATAAAACACTTATTTGTGATATTTTAATCATTTTGATGCATTTCTGAGTGTTTTCAGATGTTTTTGCAGTTTAATTGGTACAAAAAATGATGAGTATTTAGACACTCATCAATCCCCCACACTAAGATATTGCTAGTCCCTAGCAATGTTTTAAGAAAAATTAATGGATTTTATCTCTTTACCAAAAGCCATTACTTCTGGAGTAGCCAAATGTTTCAGTTCAAGTAAGAACCTTGATACACCGATAACCAAATGATTTTGAGCAAATCATCAGCTTTCAACGGTTTTGATTTGTCTTTACCAGAAGCCGTTTGCTTCTGGACTAGCCAACTCTTAGATAAATTATCAATATTATCTTTGGTGAGTCGATTACCAATTATGGTTTTTCAACTGCCTTTACCACAAGCCATAAACTTGCGGGCTAGCCAACTCTTCACTTTTAAGGATATGGTGAGCTGAATACCATACAATTTTGGGCAAATTGCAAGCCGTCAACGGATTTGAGATATCTTTACCAAGAGCCGTTTGCTCCTGGATTAGCCAATCCTTTTGTTTATTAGACAAGGCGGACTGATAACCATAAGATGAGTAAGTGCAAAACACTTACTCCAAAAAAAATTTGGCCAAAAATGGGGGAATTAGGTGGTATAATTACATGATAAAATTCGTGAGAATTCCCCCTCACACTAGAAATGAATATTGCCCTCAATATTCAAAGTACCGGCGGTTATGCCGAAACATAGAACGTAAAAGGGAAATACTACGGCCATTATTTAGCAAGGATTTTTTTTTTTTTTTATTATTATTTTTTTTTCATGAAACTCTTATATACAACAGCGGGGGGCAACTCCCCCACACTAGGGTGGTACACACGGGTGAAAACCCATGTTTAGCTACTGTTTTTGATTACCGAGTCGCTAGCTTGACTCGACCCCGAATTCTTTTGTCCATGGGGAAAGTAACGTGGAAAACCAATCTCAATCGGACTTTCGTTCACAGTGTTAACAAACATATGAACATCAGAAAGTTCCACACCGACGAGACATAACCGCGGTATTGTTAATAGTAGAAACTATAAGGGATGATACCGGGGTCAAAGATGGTGTCCTCATTCCCGAAAGAGAAAAGGGAAAGAGCAACCACACCATCTGTGAAGAATGGAATAAAGACATGCATGAGAGTGCAAGTCCATTCCTCATCAGAAAGAAGCAAATCACCATTTTTGACACTTTTAAGCTTAAACTTGAAGCTTATATGGTGATTGTCAATAAGATGTCTGGGAGGGAGGGTGGGAAATGGTTCTTCAATCAACAGATTTTCTAGAAAAAGGATGCCCCCCTCCGGATCAAAGTAAGTATTATCAATTCCCGTTGGAATTGACTCATCACTAAGAAAGGCATCGACTTCATTCCAAAAGTTGTCGTCTTCCTCATCAGGAGTGAGAGAAGGGATGGAAGAGTCGGGAATAATAAGACTAGAAGATGATGGATCATTTTTGAGCAATTCATCAATGGGAAGAATGTCTCCCATTGGATCACAAACATCATCATCCAATTCAGATGAAACTGAAGAGAGTTTGGTTTCATCCACAGAGTTAACAAACTCAATGCGACAAACTGATTCCGGAGGTGGGACAAGTGGTGTGCTCTTAGAGCTAGCAGTTTCCACCACTTCCGATGAAGTCTCCGATTCAAGATCATCATCATCAAGAATACTCTTGACTTCCCTGGTACAACTTTCAAACCATTTGTTTGAACCAGGGTTGATTTTCAAAGCTTTTAGCTCAGCACGTTTTTGAAAACTCCTCTTAACCGTGAAATTTGAGAGTGTTGCATTGAATCTTTCAGATTTTTGATCAATTGTGGCAACACTCTGTTTGGACAGAGGTTTGGAGTTCTGGTTGATATTCAATGTGAGCTCTTCGTTGTCAACCCGTATGGTCAACTCTTCAGCAAACACATCAATCAGAGCACGACTCGTTCTCAAGAAAGCTCTCCCTAAGATGAGGGGAACTCTAGGATCTGCATCGAAGTCTACTACAACAAAGTCAGTAGGAAAGTGAAACTTTCCCACTTTCATCACGACATCCTCGGCTATCCCAAGTGGACGAGTTATGGTATGGTCCGCTAGCTCGAGTGTCATACAAGTGGATGAAAGTTTAGGAAGAGACAGTTTCTTCCATACTGAGAGTGGCATGAGGTTAATGCTAGCGCCAAGATCGGCCAAGGCGGAGCATTGAACCATCCCCAAGAAATCACACGGGATTAGAAATTTGCCCGGGTCTTCAAGCTTTTTGGGAAGCTTCTTGAGAAGGACCGCTGAGCATTGCTCATTTAGAGGGGTTTTAGCCATCTCTGATAGCTTGTCTTTGTTGGTCAGTAAGCTTTTAAGCGTGGATGCAAATTTAGGCATTAGAACGAGAGCATCAACGAAGCTTATATCAAAGTGTAGCTCATTGAAGATTTGGAAAAAATTTTCCATTTGCTCTTTGTTTTTGTCTTTGAGCTTCTCATCATTCATTCTTGATGGGTAAGGAAGCTGACTAGACTTTTGAGCCGGGATGAAAGTCATTTCTGGCTCAGGATTTTTCTTCGGAACTTCGGGTTCCGGACTTAAAGTTTGGACTACCGAAGGTTGGACTTGTGCAGTACTTCGTGGGCTTGAGAATTGCACCTTGTCCGTTGTATCCTTGGTAACTTGACTCACTGCTCCTGGTGGAGGAGGCATTGGAGTCGAAGGTCCATTGTGCGTCTTACCACTTCGAGTGGTGACGGCTTTCAACTCGGCATTGGGATTGGTAAATGTATTGCTTGGGAGTCCTCCAGAAGATGATGAAGCTTGGTTCATATTCATGTTCATGAAACTGCTCATCATATTCTTCAACTCATTTGTCTGCCGAGACATTGTGGTATCAATTTCCTTCTTTAGCTCAACCCTCATGTTATTGATCTGAGTTTGCATTGAACGTATGCTTGACTCAGTAATTTTCATGAAGTCATTTGGTGGGGGAGCATGAGAAGGTTGTTGATAACTTTGCTGATTTGGAGCTTGATATTGTTGGTTGAAATTGTTCCTGTTTTGATTGAAATTTTGAGAGTTATTGAAGTTTTGTCCTTGATTCGGAACAAAGCGATTTTGATTGCCATGGTTTTGCACAGGAGGAAAACCAGGTGGTGTCATACCGCTAGGTGCACGGTAGTGAGGATCAGCTTGTGGTCGGTATTGATTGTGGTTTACCGAAGCTACGGGAGCTTGGTAAAAGGAAGCATCGGTTGCTTGACAATCATAATACGCATGTGGACCACTACAAGTTTCACACACCTTGTTTACGGCTTTGATTGGTTCCGGCTTATGAATTTCGCTTTTGATTTCCTTTACATCTTTCATCATACAACGGATGACATCCGTTAGAGCAGCTATCGGAGCTGCTAACTCAGAAGAGTTATTGGATGAAGAAGCAGGAGTGTTCGGAGTATTGACTTTGTTGCGAGAAATAGGAACTTTTGATTTTTGCTCGCAAATCTCAATCACATCTTTAGGCTTACGATTCAAGATATTGCCGCCTGCGGCTGCATTCAAGGAATCTTGATCGTTACCGTTCAACCCATTGTAAAAGATATTGACTTGTTGAAGCTCTGTGAATTCATGATGGGGGCATTTCCTGAGGAGATCTTTGAATCTCTCTGATGAGTGCGTATTCACTCATCATTTTAGGTCAAATCTGAACTGCAAAACATCTAAAAACACTCCGAAATGCATCGAAATACTGAAAATATCTCAAAATTGTGTTTTATATGTTTCAGATGCAAAACAAATGAAAACGAACAAAGTTTGCAAAATTGGCAGTTTCAGTCCCCCGTCTTTCAAAAATTGACAGAAATAGTCCCTGAGCACGTAATTTAAAAAGAAAAGTCACCAAAGGTCCTTTTGAAATCATAAGTTGTCATAATTAGTCCTTTGGTGAAATATTTCAAAAGTTTGAGAAATTACAGTTTTGATCCCTGGATTTTGAAAATTACAATTTGAGTCCTTGGAATTTCACAATTGGCAAAATTAATCCTCAACTTATTTGAAATTCACAAGATTGGTCCTTGGATAGCATTTTCAGAAGTTACATGAGTAGTCCTTGGAGTTTCGAATTGTACACTTTTGGTCCTTAAATACTATATGGATTTCAATATCTATCCTAAGTCCATATTAACAACCAAGGCCCATGTACAACCAGCCCAATCCATTAATACCCTGACCCGGTCATACCCTTACCCTGACCCGAAACAAATATAACCAACCCACCCCCAACCCGTCTTCCCCACTCACTTTCCCGCCCAAGTACCCTGCTCCCAGAACCCTAGAACACATTTCCCAAACCTCTCCTTTCTCTTCAACCTAAACACTCAACCTCACCAACTCTCTATTACCCACATCTCACCTTTACCCAAACCCCCTTATTCCCTTTTACCCGGTTAACCCCAAAACCCAAACCCACTATCTTATTCCACCCCCCCTCCATGTCATCAATCCAAGCTTCAAAAGGCTCAGTGGATGGCTATGATCATGCCTCAAATGGTACCTAACTAATGGAGGGTCAAGATTAATTCAAAGAAACACAAAGATGGATGTTTGGTTGCCTGCTCTCACTGAAGAAACACAAACAAGAGGAGATTGAAGTGAAAACCCAAGTAGTTTAGGTTTAGTATAAATAGGAGCAGTATGTAAGCCTTGAAGGCACCCCTAGTTTTTAGAAATCTTTTCCAGTTTTAATTTTCTTTGTAATTTTCATTTTAAGTTTAATGAAAAGTCTCTTTTAATGAAATTCAGTTTTCTTTCAGTTTATAACTCTAATGTTGATTAATTGCTTATATCCAATCTAAAAAAAAAAGAAAAGAAGAAAATGGGGTCAAAACTGTTGGTGCAGGAGTGTTTGGGTCAAGCTCTAAACTAGTCAAAGTTTCATTCTAACCCGTTTGACTTTTATAGTCAAACTCAGTGTGAGTTCATAAGTCCTTTTTGCAAGCTTGTAAGTTGATTGAGTAAGTTGTACAAGTATTAAGTTTGAAAAAAAAATGGTGTCTCTGTCCAAGTTGTTTCACTGCACAAATAAGCAGCCACAATTGACGATTTTGAGGGTTTTTATGGACTTACTTGGTGTTTAAATTGTGTAAAACCTGTTTTCCTCAAATCCTTGAATCCACAACTTCATTGTGTTTCATTTGTATGCACCTCAATTACTCCTAATTTAGTCAAAAGTAGAGTGCAAAATCATGATTTCACTTCTCACCTTGGTCTGCACATCTGATCTTGGCTTGAGTTGAAGCTGTAAACAGCTTTATCTTGGATTCTAATTGCTTGTTATGACTTCTATGCTTGGCTAACTTTGTTGTGCAGCTTGTATTTTGCTGAGAAGCTCACTGTCCAGCTTATTAATAAGCTGCAAACAGGGTCCCTTTGGTGTTTGCAGCCTTCTATACTTAGCTCAACAGGTCACTCCTTTGGTTCTTTCTGTTTAGCTTATCAGTTCAAGACCTAGCTTATTTAGGAAATTTCATGGTAGCATAGACATAGTATAGTTAGTAGCTTTAGGATGGAGATTGTTAGTTTTCTTTAGCACTTATTAGGACAATTTTAGAGTTCATATTTTAGCCTTAGGATCCCCTTAGTGAACTGCTTATTTTCCCTTGGGTGTAGCTTATTTACTGTTAAACTTAGCTTATTTTAGTTACTGCTTGTCCCTTGGTTAGAGTGCTCATTGCTCACTTACTAGTGCTTTTAGAGGGTGTTTGGGGTGTTACTTTTGAGTTCTCAATAGCTAAAAGGGGTGTTTGGTTGTTTTAATAAGGTTGTTGTTTGCCCACTGTTAGAATAGGATGAGTCAAGAAGTTGTTTAAAGCTTTTCAAAAAGTCAAATTGTTACAGAAAGTTTTCACTTGAAACTTTGTATTTAGTACACACTTGATTTTCCACAAGCCTTTTATAGTTCATTTTTTTTTTACAAACTGTTATGGTGTGTTCTGTCCACAGCAGTGGATAAACAAGCTGATTTGCAGCTTAATTCAGTGTTTGTAAGCTTAATTCTCAGTAAAAAGGTTGTCATTTGGTTCTTTGTTCAGTTTCAAAAGCTAAGTTGAAAAAAAAATTGTTTGTAAAAAAGGGTACCAAGGGGATTCGAACCCTGGTCTCCTCTGTCACCAAACCAACGCCTCAACACAACATCACTCAACCAACGTGCCCTTGGGTCTTGTCCTGTTTCATTTTACACAAACTATTCTTTTAACCTTTCAAACCAGTTTAGCTCGAAAGCTCTTTCTAGCTTATTTTCTAGCTTATTTTCTACAGTACCACCCACGTTTCTTAATTTTCTCTTAATCAGTGTTCCTTGAAGTACCTTTTGAGAATTTTTCAGTTTTTTCTTAAATAGTTTAATATTTTTAATCAATTAATTAGTGTTTAATCGTTTTTAATTCGTAGAAATTAATTTAAAAGTCGAAAAAATATTCCGCTTTTTTCTAAAATTATTGTTAGTCGAATAGATCGTAGGAAAATTGGTTTTACACCCGTAGCCTTTAAATTTCATAATTTTTACGTTTATGGCTCGGGTTGTTTTACCGTTTTTACGTTTTTGCGTTTTTGCACCCTAGGACTTAGTATAGCTTCGTTTTATCATTTCTTAGGTTTAGTGATAGTTCATTTTTAGTTTATTAGGGTTCCCTTGCCTTAATTACTTTCCCGTTCACTAAATTGTAGAATTCGTAATCAAAATCCAAATCATTTAAAATCCAATTCAAGTTCAAATCACGAAACTCAACGAATCCTTCCATTCACACCTCGTTGGGACACGACCCGGGGAAATCACTTTCCCGGTATCACTTTTATCACACCCATGAGGTTTGGCACGTTGACCTTTTTCCTAAAGGGTTGATTTGTCGGATTTTACGGTTATTTTGATATACGTTGATATTTGTGTTTTCACACACTCACTTCACAACGAATCAAATTTTGGCGCCGCTGCCGGGGAGGTGTGTTGCGACAATATCGTGAAGTTTTTGCGATTAGTGACTTGAAGAACCTTCCTCGTGAAGTTATTGTTTTTATAAAAATACAAAAATACAAAAATATTTTTCTTTTCTTTGTATATATATGTAAAAGATTAAAAATACAAAAAGATTTTCCTTGTTGTTTTAAATAAATAGAAGACACAATCAATATAACATTCTTAACTGAGGTGTTATCATTATAAGTTCCCGAACCAAAGATTTAAAACTTGCCTTTGTGTCGCTCGTGTTTTGGTTTACTTTTATCGGTATAACAAACTGTGTGAGGGGTATAAGGACGGCCTGACATTAAATTGCGGCTGAAAAGAGACGGGTTTTTAATAAGCTTCGCGCTGACCTACAAAGTCTCTCCGCTCCTTTGTGCGTTTTACTTGTAGAAGTGATCATTTCACGTGGGATTATTGGTTTAAGTTCACTGTTGTTTTGCCTCGGTCTTGTTTTAATTGAAAGTGTTGTTTTTGGAAGTGCATGCGCACTCGCTCTCAAGCTCGTAGACGTAACCGTAACCAAGCAAACGTACCCGAGATACGTACCGTCGAACAAATCACAATGACACACAACCTAGGAAACGGACCTCAAGTCCAACAACCTGGGCCACAAAATCCAGCTCCCGATCTCCGTACGATGGAGGAGCTTTGCCAACCTACGATGGATGGACGGGGCGGTCCAATTGCCCCGGTCAACATCGAGGCCACTGATTTTGGACTTAAGCATCACATGATTCAACAAGTCCAGAGTTTTTGTCAATTTCACGGATCACCGGGTGACGATGCCAACAAGCATCTCGACAAATTTCTCACCGTCACCCAAAGTATGAAGCAAAATGGGGTCACCGATGACGCCCTTCGCTTATACCTCTTTCCTTATTCTTTGACGCTTCATGCCACCGCATGGTTTGATCGTCTTCCCAAGAACTCAATCCATAGTTTCGATGAGATGGTCTCCAAATTCTTGGCGAAATATTTTCCACCGTCGATGGTGACGAAACTACGGAATGAAATCAGTAATTTTCGGCAGCATCCCGATGAGTCCTTATTTGAGGCATGGGAACGCTATAAGCTTTCGATTGACCGATGTCCAAACCACAACATGTTGCTTGTCACCCAAATAGACACGTTCTATAACGGGTTAACATTGAGACATCGTGACACGATTAATGCTGCTGCCGGTGGTACCTTTATGAAAAGGCGACCCGAAGAGTGCTATGATCTCATTGAAAACATGACTGCCCACCACAATTATTGGGATTCCTCAGCCGAGAGGAGTGAGTCAAGGAGATCTACCACCCTTCCATCTTCGGAATTCACGACTCTAACCAAAAAGATTGAAGAAATATCCACTGCCGTGCTTAAATTGAGTCACAATAATAACAATCAACAAGTGAATGTCGTAAACAAGAGTTGTGAAACTTGTGGTGGTCCACACCCTTATTTCGAGTGTCCAGCCTCCGGTGGCTTCACTCAAGAGAGCGTTTATGCCGCTTCTGGTTCCTACAATACGGGAGGTAATTCCTACCAACCGCAAGGGGACCGAAACCTTCTCAGCTATCGTTCTAACAATTATCTTGGACCACCCGGGTTTAATCAAAATCAGAACAACCAGAATGTGCAAAATAGAAATAATCAGTTCAATCAAAATCAGAGTCAGAATCGGAATTTTCAAAATCAAAATCAAGGTTTTCATAATCAAGGAAATTTCAATCAAAACCGATTCCAAGCTCCTCAACAAAATGTGCATGCCCAACCTCCTCAAGCTTCCATTGACATTGCTAATTACATCAAAAGCAATGAAGCTAAGATGGTGTCCATGCAAAATCAAATTACCACTTTGAAGAATGATTTCACTTCCGAGCTCAGAACTACTAGTAACAAGATTGATCAATCTCATAGCAAGATTGAAAGCATGATTGCTAGTCTCATGAGTCAAAAGAATGAAGCTTCAACTTCGGGTGCTCTTCCGAGTAATACCATTCCCAACCCAAAAGGTGAATTGAATGCTATTGCCACCCGAAGTGGTAAAGCTTATGATGGACCTTCGACTCCAATGCCTCCTCCACCAGGAGCAATGAGTCAAGTTGCCAAGGAACCAACGGACAAGGTGCATAACTCAAGCCCACGAAGTAACGCACAAGTCCAATCTCCGGAGGTCTTACCTCCCATTCCGGAACCCGTTGTTCCGATGACCACTCCTAAGCCTTCACTTCCTTATCCTTCAAGGCTTAATGACCAAAGGCTCCGTGATAAAACTAGTCAACAAATGGAGAAGCTCATTCAAATCTTTCAAGATTTGCACTTCGAGATTAGTTTCGCGGACGCTCTTCTTCTTATGCCAAAGTTCGGTCCAACAATCAAAAATTTGTTGAATAACAAAGAAAAGATTTCCGAAATGGCTAAAACTTCTTTGAACAAAAATTGTTCGGCGGTTATCCTTAAAAAGCTTCCCGAAAAGTTAGGAGACCCCGGAAAATTTCTCATCCCATGTGATTTTCAAGGCATAGTTCAATGCTCCGCTTTGGCCGATCTTGGCGCTAGCATTAACTTGATGCCTCACTCCATGTGGAAAAAGCTTTCATTACCTCCGCTTACACCTACATGTATGATCCTCGAGCTTGCGGACCGTACGAGTTCTCGTCCGCTAGGTATAGCCGAGGATGTATTTGTGAAAGTAGGCAAGTTTCATTTCCCCGCCGACTTTGTTGTTGTCGAATTTGATGCCGATCCCCGAGTACCCCTCATCCTTGGGAGGTGCTTCTTAAAAACGGGTCGTGCATTGATCGATGTTGATGAAGGGGAAATCACTTTGAGGGTAAACAAGGAAGCCGTTACTTTCAATCTCAATCAAGTTACGAAATACTCCCCCAATTATGAAGACAATTCCGTCAACAAAATTGATGTCCTTGACATTGTGTCGGAGGAGTATTCTCAAGAAATTCTTGGATTCTCGAGTGGCAATCCCACTTCAGTTGATCCTATTGTTGCTCTCTCTTCCCCTCCCCTCACTCCATTTGAGGGAAGTGACTTTATTTTGGAGGATATTGAAGCATACTTGGCTAGTGATTCTGTTCCATGGGAAATAGATCACGCTCCCATCGACATTGAGGGAGATATACTTCTTATCGAGAGGTTACTCAATGAAGATCCTTCATCCCTCCCTCCTCAAGAACTTCATAAAGAGGAAATCAAAACGATTGAAAAATCTAATGATCCTCCCGAGGTCGAACTTAAGGACTTACCACCTCATCTCGAGTATGCATTTTTGGAAGGTGACAATAAATCACCCGTCATCATTGCTAAAGACTTGAGTGAGGATGAAAAATCCGCTCTCATAAAGGTTTTGAAGTCACACAAGCGAGCCATCGCTTGGAACCTTTCCGACATCAAGGGTATTGACCCGAGATTTTGTACTCACAAAATTCTCATGGAAGATGACTTCAAACCAGCGGTTCAACACCAAAGAAGGGTGAATCCTAAAATTTATGAGGTTATCAAAGCGGAAGTCATAAAACTTCTCGATGCCGGATTGATTTACCCTATCTCGGATAGTCCTTGGGTTAGCCCCGTTCATTGTGTGCCCAAAAAAGGTGGCATCACCGTTGTTGAAAATGATGAAAACGAGTTGATTCCTACTCGATTGGTTACGGGGTGGCGTGTTTGCATTGACTATCGAAAGTTAAATGAAGCCACCCGTAAAGACCACTTTCCATTGCCTTTCATGGATCAAATGCTTGAAAGATTAGCGGGAAACGAATACTATTGTTTTCTCGATGGTTTCTCGGGTTACTTCCAAATACCCATTGACCCACAAGATCAAGAAAATACCACATTCACATGTCCTTATGGAACATTTGCTTACCGACGCATGCCTTTTGGCTTGTGTAATGCTCCCGGTACGTTCCAAAGGTGTATGATGGCCATTTTCCATGACATGATCGAAAAGACTATGGAAGTCTTTATGGATGATTTTTCGGTCTTTGGGGATTCTTTTCAAACATGTCTCTCCCATTTGGACAAGATGCTTGAACGTTGTGAAAACACGAATCTTAGTCTAAATTGGGAGAAATGTCACTTTATGGTTAAGGAAGGAATTGTCCTTGGCCATAAGATTTCTAAGAGCGGGATTGAGGTTGACAAAGCTAAAGTCGATGTCATTTCGAAATTACCTCCTCCCACAACCGTTAAAGGAGTTAGAAGTTTCCTTGGTCATGCCGGATTTTATCGTCGGTTCATTCAAGACTTTTCAAAGATATCCCGGCCTATGACCCGACTTCTTGAGAAAGACACTCCTTTCATCTTCTCTAATGAGTGCATTGAAGCTTTTCAAATTCTTAAGAAGAAGCTCACGGAAGCACCAATTCTAGTTACCCCCGATTGGGAATTACCATTTGAACTTATGTGCGATGCAAGTGATTTCGCCATAGGTGCCGTTTTGGGGCAACGAAAATCAAAACATTTCCAGCCTATACATTATGCTAGCAAAACTTTGACTGAAGCTCAAGCACATTACACCACGACGGAGAAAGAATTACTAGCCGTGGTGTATGCTTTCGAGAAATTTCGGCCATACTTGATCTTGTCCAAAAGCATAGTGTATACGGATCACTCGGCCCTCAAATATCTTTTTGCTAAGCAAGATGCAAAGTCGAGGTTGCTCCGATGGGTTCTCCTCCTACAAGAATTTGATATCATTATCCGTGATAAAAAAGGAGCGGAGAACCTAGCGGCTGATCATCTCTCTCGTCTTGAAAATCCACACCAAGGTGTGCTCGAGAAAAAGGAAATAAATGAAACGTTTCCTCTCGAGACTCTTAATGTGGTATCTCATCGTGATAATTCGAGTACCCCATGGTTTGCCGACTTTGCAAACTATCATGCGGGTAACTTTGTTGTGAAAGGGATGTCGTCCCAACAAAAGAACAAATTTTTCAAAGATGTTAAGCATTATTTCTGGGACGACCCCTTCTTGTTTAAGGTTTGTGCGGATCAAGTCATCCGACGGTGTGCTCACGGCCAAGAAGCCGATGATATTCTCAAGGCTTGTCATAATGGACCCACGGGGGGACATCATGGCCCTAACTACACCGCCAAGAAGGTGTTTGATTCCGGTTTCTATTGGCCCACGATCTACAAAGATGCCCATGACCTCGTCAAATCTTGCGACTCTTGCCAACGTCATAGCAACATCTCTAAAAGAGATGAAATGCCTCAAAATGCCATTCAAGTGTGCGAGATCTTTGACGTATGGGGCATCGATTTTATGGGTCCGTTCCCGTCTTCTCGAGGGAACAAGTATATACTCGTGGCGGTCGATTATTTGTCCAAATGGGTGGAAGCGAAAGCGCTCCCCACCAACGACGCCCGAGTAGTTGTGAAATTTCTTAAGTCTCTCTTTACCCGTTTCGGAACTCCCCGTGCCATCATTAGTGATCGCGGTACGCACTTTTGCAACGACCAATTCGCAAAAGTCATGCTTAAGTACGGTGTCACTCACCGTCTCTCTACCGCGTATCACCCCCAAACTAGTGGGCAAGTGGAAGTTTCGAATCGGGGTTTGAAAAGAATTTTGGAGAGGACCGTAGGTGAAAACCGTGCCTCTTGGTCGGACAAACTTGAAGATGCACTTTGGGCCTTCCGTACCGCTTTCAAAACACCCATCGGGTGTACTCCTTACAAGCTTGTGTATGGAAAGGCGTGTCATCTCCCGATCGAGCTCGAGCACAAAGCCTATTGGGCCTTGAAGCATGCAAATTTTGACCTTAAGTCCGCGGGTGATCACCGGAAAGTTCAACTCAATGAATTAAATGAACTCCGTGATCAAGCCTACGAGAACTCGTTGATTTATAAAGAAAAGACAAAGAAGATCCACGACTCAAAGATTAAGAACCGCGTTTTCAACGTTGGTGACCGAGTCCTTCTTTTCAATTCTAGATTGAAAATCTTCTCGGGGAAACTTAAGACCCGTTGGACCGGTCCATTCACCATTGCCAAAGTTTTTCCATATGGCACCGTCGAGTTATCTCAAACCGACGGGCCAAACTTCAAGGTGAATGGACATAGATTGAAGCACTATTTTGGAGGGGACATACCATCCTTGGTTGTCCCGGATTTACAAACTTTCCCCATGGACCAATGAATGCGGGGATCGAGTCAAGCTAGCGACTCGGTAATCAAAAACAGTAGCACAATATGGGTTTTCACCCATATTTCTGACTTCTTTCCCCTTCTACCACCCTAGTGTGGGGGAGTTTCCCCCCGCTGTTGTATAAAGGTTTTCAAAAAAAAAAAAAAAAAAATCTTCGAATAATGGCCGTAGTATTTCCCTTTTACGTTCTTAGTTTTCGGCATAACCGCCGGTACTTTGAATATTGAGGGCAATATTCATTTCTAGTGTGGGGGGGAATTCTCACGAATTTTATCATATAATTAAATCAATTCCCCCATTTTTGGCCAAATTTTTTTTTTTTTTGGAATAAGTGTTTTGCACTTATTTCGGTTATCAGTCCACCATGTCTGTAAGACTAAAGGATTGGCTAATCCAGGAGCAAACGGCTCTTGGTAAAGATATCTCAAACCCGTTTACGGCTTGCAATTTGCCCAAAATTGTATGGTGTTCAGCTCACCATATCTTTAATTAGTGAAGAGTTGGCTAGCCCGCAAGTTTATGGCTTGTGGTAAAGGCAGTTGGAAAACCATAATTGGTAATCGACTCACCAAAGATAATGTTGATAATTTATCTAAGAGTTGGCTAGTCCAGAGCAAACGGCTGCTGGTAAAGACAAATCAAAACCGTTGAAAGCTGGTGGTTTGCTCAAAATCACATGGTTATCGGTGTACCATAGTTCTTACTTGAACTGAAACATTTGGCTACTCCAGAAGTAATGGCTTTTGGTAAAGAGACTCAAATCCATTATGTTTTCTCAAAATATTGCTAGGGACTAGCAATGTTTTAGTGTGGGGGATTTGATGAGTGCGTATTCACTCATCATTTTAGGTCAAATCTGAACTGCAAAACATCTAAAAACACTCCGAAATGCATCGAAATACTGAAAATATCTCAAAATTGTGTTTTATATGTTTCAGATGCAAAACAAATGAAAAACGAACAAAGTTTGCAAAATTGGCAGTTTCAGTCCCCCGTCTTTCAAAAATTAATAGAAATAGTCCCTGAGCACGTAATTTAAAAAGAAAAGTCACCAAAGGTCCTTTTGAAATCATAAGTTGTCATAATTAGTCCTTTGGTGAAATATTTCAAAAGTTTGAGAAATTACAGTTTTGATCCCTGGATTTTGAAAATTACAATTTGAGTCCTTGGAATTTCACAATTGGCAAAATTAATCCTCAACTTATTTGAAATTCACAAGATTGGTCCTTGGATAGCATTTTCAGAAGTTACATGAGTAGTCCTTGGAGTTTCGAATTGTACACTTTTGGTCCTTAAATACTATATGGATTTCAATATCTATCCTAAGTCCATATTAACAACCAAGGCCCATGTACAACCAGCCCAATCCATTAATACCCTGACCCGGTCATACCCTTACCCTGACCCGAAACAAATATAACCAACCCACCCCCCAACCCGTCTTCCCCACTCACTTTCCCGCCCAAGTACCCTGCTCCCAGAACCCTAGAACACATTTCCCAAACCTCTCCTTTCTCTTCAACCTAAACACTCAACCTCACCAACTCTCTATTACCCACATCTCACCTTTACCTAAACCCCCTTATTCCCTTTTACCCGGTTAACCCCAAAACCCAAACCCACTATCTTATTCCACCCCCCCTCCATGTCATCAATCCAAGCTTCAAAAGGCTCAGTGGATGGCTATGATCATGCCTCAAATGGTACCTAACTAATGGAGGGTCAAGATTAATTCAAAGAAACACAAAGATGGATGTTTGGTTGCCTGCTCTCACTGAAGAAACACAAACAAGAGGAGATTGAAGTGAAAACCCAAGTAGTTTAGGTTTAGTATAAATAGGAGCAGTATGTAAGCCTTGAAGGCACCCCTAGTTTTTAGAAATCTTTTCCAGTTTTAATTTTCTTTGTAATTTTCATTTTAAGTTTAATGAAAAGTCTCTTTTAATTAAATCCAGTTTTCTTTCAGTTTATAACTCTAATGTTGATTAATTGCTTATATCCAATCTAAAAAAAAAAAAGAAAAGAAGAAAATGGGGTCAAAACTGTTGGTGCAGGAGTGTTTGGGTCAAGCTCTAAACTAGTCAAAGTTTCATTCTAACCCGTTTGACTTTTATAGTCAAACTCAGTGTGAGTTCATAAGTCCTTTTTGCAAGCTTGTAAGTTGATTGAGTAAGTTGTACAAGTATTAAGTTTGAAAAAAAAATGGTGTCTCTGTCCAAGTTGTTTCACTGCACAAATAAGCAGCCACAGTTGACGATTTTGAGGGTTTTTATGGACTTACTTGGTGTTTAAATTGTGTAAAACCTGTTTTCCTCAAATCCTTGAATCCACAACTTCATTGTGTTTCATTTGTATGCACCTCAATTACTCCTAATTTAGTCAAAAGTAGAGTGCAAAATCATGATTTCACTTCTCACCTTGGTCTGCACATCTGATCTTGGCTTGAGTTGAAGCTGTAAACAGCTTTATCTTGGATTCTAATTGCTTGTTATGACTTCTATGCTTGGCTAACTTTGTTGTGCAGCTTGTATTTTGCTGAGAAGCTCACTGTCCAGCTTATTAATAAGCTGCAAACAGGGTCCCTTTGGTGTTTGCAGCCTTCTATACTTAGCTCAACAGGTCACTCCTTTGGTTCTTTCTGTTTAGCTTATCAGTTCAAGACCTAGCTTATTTAGGAAATTTCATGGTAGCATAGACATAGTATAGTTAGTAGCTTTAGGATGGAGATTGTTAGTTTTCTTTAGCACTTATTAGGACAATTTTAGAGTTCATATTTTAGCCTTAGGATCCCCTTAGTGAACTGCTTATTTTCCCTTGGGTGTAGCTTATTTACTGTTAAACTTAGCTTATTTTAGTTACTGCTTGTCCCTTGGTTAGAGTGCTCATTGCTCACTTACTAGTGCTTTTAGAGGGTGTTTGGGGTGTTACTTTTGAGTTCTCAATAGCTAAAAGGGGTGTTTGGTTGTTTTAATAAGGTTGTTGTTTGCCCACTGTTAGAATAGGATGAGTCAAGAAGTTGTTTAAAGCTTTTCAAAAAGTCAAATTGTTACAGAAAGTTTTCACTTGAAACTTTGTATTTAGTACACACTTGATTTTCCACAAGCCTTTTATAGTTCATTTTTTTTTTTACAAACTGTTATGGTGTGTTCTGTCCACAGCAGTGGATAAACAAGCTGATTTGCAGCTTAATTCAGTGTTTGTAAGCTTAATTCTCAGTAAAAAGGTTGTCATTTGGTTCTTTGTTCAGTTTCAAAAGCTAAGTTGAAAAAAAAATTGTTTGTAAAAAAGGGTACCAAGGGGATTCGAACCCTGGTCTCCTCTGTCACCAAACCAACGCCTCAACACAACATCACTCAACCAACGCGCCCTTGGGTCTTGTCCTGTTTCATTTTACACAAACTATTCTTTTAACCTTTCAAACCAGTTTAGCTCGAAAGCTCTTTCTAGCTTATTTTCTAGCTTATTTTCTACAGTACCACCCACGTTTCTTAATTTTCTCTTAATCAGTGTTCCTTGAAGTACCTTTTGAGAATTTTTCAGTTTTTTCTTAAATAGTTTAATATTTTTAATCAATTAATTAGTGTTTAATCGTTTTTAATTCGTAGAAATTAATTTAAAAGTCGAAAAAATATTCCGCTTTTTTCTAAAATTATTGTTAGTCGAATAGATCGTAGGAAAATTGGTTTTACACCCGTAGCCTTTAAATTTCATAATTTTTACGTTTATGGCTCGGGTTGTTTTACCGTTTTTACGTTTTTGCGTTTTTGCACCCTAGGACTTAGTATAGCTTCGTTTTATCATTTCTTAGGTTTAGTGATAGTTCATTTTTAGTTTATTAGGGTTCCCTTGCCTTAATTACTTTCCCGTTCACTAAATTGTAGAATTCGTAATCAAAATCCAAATCATTTAAAATCCAATTCAAGTTCAAATCACGAAACTCAACGAATCCTTCCATTCACACCTCGTTGGGACACGACCCGGGGAAATCACTTTCCCGGTATCACTTTTATCACACCCGTGAGGTTTGGCACGTTGACCTTTTTCCTAAAGGGTTGATTTGTCAGATTTTACGGTTATTTTGATATACGTTGATATTTGTGTTTTCACACACTCACTTCACAACGAATCACTCTCCCATGCCTCTCCAAAGTTTTCATCGAAATTTTGACGAAATCCAGAAATTTCATTTTTAAGATTAGTCGTCTTTGATGGAGGAAAGAAATGATTGACAAACTTTTGAACAAGTTCCTCCCAAGTTTCGATGGATCGAGGGGGTTCTTTTTCCAGCCAAATCCGGGCTGTCCCCTCAAGTGAGAATGGAAATAGCATCAACTTGATGACTTTTTGTGGCACATCCTTGAAATTGATAGTTGAAGTCAACTTGTTAAACCAACGGATGTGTGCATACGGGTCTTCTCGGTCAAACCCGTGGAATTGATTTGTAGACACAAGTTGGATCAAATGTGTCTTCAATTCAAAGTGATCTGAGTTGATTACTGGTAGAATGATGGCATCTCCATAACCCTCGGTGGGTGCTTGGAGCATTTCCGCCATAGTGCGTTCGTCTGCCATATTGTTGCTTGGAATAGTACGAATCTCGGGTTCGACTATTTGGGCAGCACGTCTACGAGAACGTCGTCTAGGAATTTCTGCTAGATCACGAAAAGGACTCAATGATCTAGAAGAACGAGTGCGCATGCACTAGAGTTAACTCTAAGAGATCTCAGAGTTAAGGAAGGGAATTATGAAATTGGTGAAAATGGGGTAAGAAGAATCTTTTTGGGTTTTATGGTTCTGACAAGTATATATAACAACAAATCCAATTAAAACAAGATCGAGGCAAAACAACAGTGAACTTAAACCAATAATCACAAGATGAATGGCTTCTTTGAAAAAGGTACACCAATCACAAGGACACAAAGGCAAGTTTTAATTCTTTGGTTCGGGAACTTATTATGGTCGTACCCCCAGTTAGGTAGTACACTGCCTTGGTTTGCGGTGGTAATCTTTTATGTTTGTTATTATTAAACTCAGAAAACGAAAAATCTTTTTGTATTTTTATCTTTGATACATATATAGAAACAAAAGGAAAATATTTTTGTGTTTTATACGTTTTTGACTGTTTTTGGGTTTTTGGATTTTTTATAAAAATATATATAGATATAGATAGATGGTATGAACAAGGAGTGATTATTCAAATCACTAATCTACCAAACGTAAGAGAATTAGCACAGCTCCCCGGCAGCGGCGCCAAAATTTGATCGGTGCAAAACCGTCAAGTTTTCTCACACAAACCGGCCACTTGTGAATGGCCGACCGTAAGAAACTTAAAACAGTTTAAACACCAATGCAATGAAGTCCAGGAGAGTATAGTGTTTCCCCAGGTCGTTAAGTCCCAACGAGCCGTGCGAGAATAATCAGACGTGTAGTGATCGAGAAGATTTGAACGGATACAGAGATTTGATTTATTACAACTACAGAAAACGTCTATAAATTACAGGGGCTTAAATGCAAATTTAAAGAGAATTAAAAAGATAAAAAAATATTAAATAAACGCTATCACTATTTGCAAAATGATGTTTTTGATTTTATGTTTTTATAAAACTGAATTTTAAAACTACGTAACGTACAAATAAAAATGTGAAACTTACACAATATTAATCCTAAAAATATGAAAATGATATTTTTACAAACCTAATGATAAAAGAAAATTTTTAGAAAAATAAAATTATTTTTATAACTAATTATCTAATTATTATTAATTAAAAACTAGTTTTAACTATTTAATATTAGCCTAAAATACAAGAAAATATGAAACAAATCTAGAAAAATAAAATTATGACTTGGAAAAATCTAAAATAACAAAAAAGAATTTTCAAAACTATTTTTATATTTTTCTGATTATTTTTGGTTTTTTTATGAATTAAAAACTATTTAAAACTACTTAAATTACTAAAAATTACAAATTTAACTAAGAAAAATCTAGAAAAATATTTTTTTGTCTTTTTATATTTATCTTAACTTAAGAAAAATGAAAACTTATTTTTTTGAACTTTTTCTGAATTAATTGTAATAAAAGCTAATTAAAATGGCCTAAAAACTGTTTTTAATTAAGAAAAATAGCAAACTGACCTAGAAAAATCTGAAAAATTCAAGATAAGCTTAAAATAATATAAGGAATCTAGAAAAAAGGAAAAACAAGTGGTTGTGTACAAGAAATAGCGACTGCTATGATAAGTGCTTATAAATAAGCACTTATTTTAAGCAAATAAGCACCAAAAGATACCAACTGATAACAGAAGCTAAAATAGGCTACAAGTACCAAAATGCAACAAGTCTAAACTGCTTTTAACCTCTGGATTGCAACTTGCAAATATTTGGCTAGTTGAGCTTAAATGCTAAAACAGCTTTATGGGGCCTACTTTGAGCTTAAGCCAAAGACATTCAATAAGCTGAAACTACAAAATGGAAGTGGGAACTTGAAAAAGACCTGGCTAAGATCTTACAAACCAAAAATGAGACCAAAGTGAGCTTTGTTGAGCTTGATACAAGCTCTGCACAAACCTGTGCAAAGTCAGTGTTCACTGACTCAGTTGCACAGGGCAACTAGGACCCAAAAGACAAGCTCATTAGGAGCTTTTAAAAATTTGATAAAATTCTACTAAAATGGTAATAAGCAAGGAAACCAGTTGAAGTTTATACACCCACAATTTCAATTGATTTGGCTAAAAAATGAGCTCTTGAAAATTCCTTTCAGATGGGCTCAAAACAGGTTCTCCAAATTTTGACTTTTGAAGTAAAATTGAAAAGTTGACTTCTATGAATTTTGAGCTTGATTTGTAGACTGATATTGATGTAATATGATGTAATGAACACAATGCAAGCAATGTTTATGTTTTTTAAACACAAAACAAGACTTTTGATTTTTCTAAATCATAACAGTTAAACAGATAGAGACAGATGTATGTTATGTTGACTTTTGAAGTTGCAAGTGCAGATAAATGACTCAAATGAGTTCAAATGAACTAGACAAGCATGAAGCAACAGGGCTCACCCACTGAACTAACCTAAAAGACAGATTTAGCCATAAATCCAAACAACCTTTTAATAACTGTTTTGCAATTTTAATTGAGCCAAACACTGAACTAGCACAAACCAATGATTAATATAACTATAGTTACACTAATTACTGCTATTTAAACAAGATTAAACTATCAATGACCACAAGTTCAAACATGAGCACAATATTAAACTGCATTAAAAGTGAAAATGAGAACAAGAAGCTCACAAAGGTCCAGCCTATATTGCAGCTTACACAGAACCCATACACTACTATTCTAAGCTAATTCCAATCCAAATACCAGCTCTGCATCAACCTGTAACCATTTCCATGCCTGTTTAACCAAATTCTTCTTCTCAGTTGACTTTTGTTGACCACAATGGAACTTGATTGAAACTGTTTTCCCAAGCTTACAAAAAGCTATATAGAGCTTAAATAAGCCTGTTTGAGTTTAAATGAAGCTTATTGAAGCTTAAAAATAAGAGTTAGACATTGGATTTTGCAACAGTGAACCAGAACTTATGAAACTAAATTGAAACTTTGATTTAAGGTTCAAGATGAATTAAAATAACTAAACAACTTAGTTTAAGTACCATAAAGCTTGAGATTACAAATTTAAGAGCTAATTAAGACATTTGAAGATAAAACGACATACATAAATTTAAAAAGCTAACTACTGCTTGGACAAGCTTCTTCTTCTCTCTTTTATAAACCCATTTGTCTTATCTCTTTCCTCTGAGTGAATCCCAGCAAAAATTAGAGCCATTGGATGCCTAAGATTGATCTTGGCCATTGGATCAAAAATGGCGGGAAAAGCCATTTTGACCTGTGGACTGTGAACTAGCTGCTAGGGGGGGTGGAGTAGGTGTGATGATGAGGGGGGTTGAGGAGTGAAGGGATAAGGCCAGTGGATGGGAATATGTTGAGAGTTGCAGTTGCAGGCACAAGTGGGAGAGACAAACAGTGGTGAGAGGGAAGGGGATTCGTTTGACTTAATTTGACCAGGCAGTCCAAAAATGGTTTTGACAGGGGGGTCAAAATGATATAGTGGCAGGGGTCTAAAATGCAAAGGGTCATGGTTAGGTTTTAAATACAAGGACTAAACTTGTATTTTCTGAAAGACCAAGGACCAAACCTGCAATTTCTCCAAAGTTGTTACAAGGGACCAATATTGACAAGTTCCAATAGTACAAGGACCAGTTTTGACATTTTCAAATTTCCAGGGACCAAACTTGACATTTTTGAAACTTGAGGGACCTTTTCTGCCATTTGACAAAAGATTTATTCAAGGACCATTTTTGACAACTTAGAATATTTCAGGGACCTTGAATAACATTTTTCTTTATTTTGTTTTACCAGGGACTGTTTTTGACAACTTCTGAAACTTGGGGGACTAAAACTGCCAATTATGCAAACTTGATACGTTTTGCACCAGATTTTGATATTTTTGCATTTAAAACACATAAAACACTTATTTGTGATATTTTAATCATTTTGATGCATTTCTGAGTGTTTTCAGATGTTTTTGCAGTTTAATTGGTACAAAAATGATGAGTATTTAGACACTCATCAAAGACCCAGGAAGTTTTATTCCTCCTTGTTCTATTGATAATATTAATGTTAAGAATGTTATGGCCTATCTTAGGGCTAGTGTTAGTATCATGGCATTTCCTATATTTGAAAGATTAGGACTAGGAAACCTGAAACCTTCTTGTCTTATGATTGAAATGGTTGATAGTCCTTTAGGAATTATAGACAACATGCTAGTGAAAATTGATAAGTTTGTATTCCATGTAGATTTTGTGGTTATGGACATGGTCAAGGAACCCAAAATACCTATAAATTTAGGAAGACCTTTATTAGCCATTGATCGTGCACGAATTGATGTGTTTAACAAACAAATTTCCTTAGGGGTTGGGAACGAAGTGATTTTGTTCAAAACTAGTAAAGATGTTAGAACACCTTTAGCAATTGAGACTGTTTGTATGGCTAAGATCATTAAATAACCTAGTTAAGATGAGCTCTTTAATGTGTTAGAAATATCCGAGGATCTTTTCTTTTTTGACTCACCCTCTTGCATTAAATTTGAAAAGGTTGACCATGTCTCTGAAACTAACTCTTCATGCAATATTGAGACTCAGGAAATTAATCATCTGGGTATGACTCACGGAGATAGGAGGATACATGTGAACCTATACTAGCTACCAGCGTAGGGATAAGCCGATGTTGGCTCACCTACGATCCTTCCTTAAATGAATGCAATGGAGGACATTTGCCAGAACAGATGAAAGAAGCTGAAAAGATTAAAAGATTAGAATGTAGCTGTGATAAGGAAAGACAAGGAGCAAGATTGGATGGCTTGTCTTTTTATGATTGGTTGAGAATAAAGGTGGGAAATACCAAGATCGATCAAGGCATTAGAGAAAGACCTTTTAACGAATGGTGGATCGATTATTGTCGTGATGATGACGCTGATTTTATGAATGGAGGAGCATCTACGACAGGGAGGAGTCGAGCGAAATTTTGACTCCTAGAAAGTTTGTGAATGAAGCCGTTGAGATTGATTGCAACAACGCAAAAGGAAAATACCAACTACTCATCAAAAGGTAAGTGATATGCCTTTTGATAAATGATTAAAAGTTAAATATGGGGATGAAGAAATCGATCCACAAACAAGAGCGAAGTCATATAATGAGTGGGTGTTCGAAGATTATGATAATGAGTCGAATATTTCGGAAGTGATAAATGACAAACTTGAGGCACCACCCGCATTTCAACAATTAAGCAACACAAAAAGCTGCAAAAAAGACTTCATTGCCATCGACACCTGGTACTCGGAAATTCTTGAAGAAAGGGAAAAGATATGGGTTATTATCAATAATGAGAAGTTACAGTCTGCAAAACTAATAGAAGAGTTTGAAAGATTGAATTGTGAATATCGCGTTAGAATGGGGGAACGAGTTGACATGTTAAAATAAGTTTGGGAAAAATGTAAAGGGATATGGTGTAATAACAACCAGACTTGATACCACGGTAAGTATGAGAGAATTGCTAGGAAGAAATAAGAAGAACTGGAGATTCCCTACGATCCATTGAAAATGACGATTGAAACATATAAAGTTAAGAGGTTCAGGATTGAGGGAAAGGAAATCTTTTACCATGTTAAGAAATGGAAGGCGGCGAAAAAATTACCTGTTAGTATGAAGAATGCCACAATTATGAAAAAAAGCATTAGGAAGGAAATGGACGCAGCTGGATATGTCAAAAGGGAATTGTAAAGCCCCGGACTTTTAGTCTAACTTAAAGACTCGTTAATAAAAAAAAGTGCTTGTCGTGAAACAACCCGTCTTTTTGGAGATGTTTGTTTCTTTTTTTATAACTCTATGTTTTTTTTGTTAATAATGGTCCATTATTCAGAGATGTTTATAAAAGTTATATTCGGATAGAGACCTGACTACTAACTAGAGGTTTTATGAGTGGTGGTGGTTGCAGAATAATGAGGCAATGGTGGGTTATCATTTATCAGTGGTGCTGTGTGGGTTTGGTGGTGGCAGTGGCTAGGTGGGTGGGAGAATTAAAAGATGAATTTTGCTACGACTACAAAAGTTTTACAAAAAAAAATCCACAAAATGATGTGGCATGCCTCTTGGCCACTCATGTTGGAGCATTAGTTAGCCAAGTGAAAGCATTGAGTGGCTAAGAGGCATGACACATCATTTTTGTGGATTTTTTTGTGTAAAACTTGTGTGAGTGTAGCATAGCCCTTAAAAGATAGAGAATATAAAAGATAAGGGTATTTTTTACTTTTAACACCATTAATAATAAGACAACATAAAATCTTATGTACTTGCAAGGGACCTATGTCACAAATTGGGTGGAGTTGAATAGTTGAGTAGTTGAGCATGACCAAAATGAGAAAATGATGAAAAAATGACCAAAGCTTGGACTAAGGATGTTTTTTAGCTTATTTTGGTAATTTTTCTTTTATTTATCATGTGAAATTTTAATGACATCCATTGTCTTACGCGAACAAGAAAGAAAGAATCTGAAACATTCCGCGGATATTTTTTTGTTTTCCATCTACAAAATGCTCATGAAGTTTCATCTCTAACCTTTTTTATAAAGCAAATTACAAAAGTGAACCGTATACATACTCATATTACTAAACTGAACACTTTTTTTATGGTTTACGAGAATGACCAAAATGTGTCCCTTTCCATTGCCCCACATATGAGATGTCACAATCATAAATGGAACCGGGAAGTATTGAAGGATCTTTTTGAGCTTGGGTTCTTCAAGTGTAAATGAGTTCCAAATATTTTGTATCCAGTAGAACTCCATATGAATCAAACATAAAAGACTTCTGCAGCTAGATAAATACAACTCCTGCCTCTTGGTTTTCTTCTTTATACTTGTAAATGCTTGCAAGTAATTCTGTTGGTCAAACCCAACATACCATCCTCTCACCTATAAGATGCCTGTATCATAACCAACACAATTAGCGAGTTACTAGTAAAGAGAAGATGCAAATCAATGGTGGATGTCCTCATGACCAGTGAGCCTTTCTTATAAGAACATCGAGACCATCTTCAAGCTTCTCACACCATGACCATCTTCAAGCTTCTCACACCATCTTCCTCGCTACCATCTTCAAGCATTCAGCAGCAGCAACACGCCAAGGTCCCTCCCCCACGCCCAGGCCACGCCCAGCAACACCATCACGCCCAGGCCACGCCCAGGGCCACGCCCAGGCCTCCCCACGCCCAGGCCTCCCCCCACGCCCAGGCCACGCCCAGCAGCACGCATCACGCCCAGGGCCACGCCCAGGCCTCCCCACGCCCAGGCCACGCCCACGAGAATTGGTGTACACGTGTACGGTTTAAAACGATTACGATACCGATCTAACGTCTAATATTGAAATGTTCATTTTAGAAAATTATATGGGCGTGGTTTATATGCGTAAATTACTATCGAAAGTGTTCATATAAAAAATTTCCTCTTTTTTATAAGTAAAGCCTCGTAGTCGTTCCCATAAATTCCAGGTGGGTAGCAAGTAAGAATGCAAATGAAATAATAGTGTCCTATAAGGCTATGAAAACGGATATTAGACAATAATTTATAATTGATGATGTCAGTTAAGGACATAGTAAGAATGGAGGAAAATACTTTTTTTGTTTAGAATGACACTACACTTGAAATCCGATCCTCGAGTTAAACCATCCAAACGAGTAGGCTTTGGGACCCGAACCACTAGGAGAGACCCGCGAAGGGAAACCCATAGAACTAACGGCTTCGCACTAGGAGGAAAACCTAGATTTTTTTGTCTCTTGCGAGACTCGAATCCTGGGTAAAACCTCCCCCAAGCTCCAGAAGAAGCCCAGGTGGCCAACTGAGCTAAGCCAGTTGGTTGGAGGAAAATACTTTTAACTTATATTATAAAAACATCATATTAAGAAAAAAATAATATTACTATCTTATTCCTCTTTGATTCTTCATCATTGTTATTAATTTCATCAGCAACGGCTTTCCTATAAGAGCAAAATCAATTGTGATTGCGTTTGTTAATAATCTCATATATCACACTTTGGGCTTTGTTTTGATTTTGATTTCAGGTTTTGTTTTTATTTTGATTTCGGGTTTTAATTTAGGGTTCTAGTTTGACTATTGATTTTGAATTAGGATATTCTAATTTAAAGGGTGGTGGTGGCAGGTGAATGGAAGTAAAGGGTGGTGGTGCTGGTGAGAAAGGTGAATATGAAAGGGGTGTTTGGGAACGAGTTTTAAAAGTGTGGTGGAATTATATATTGACATGGCATCAAAAAATAAAGGTAAAACCTTTTTGGCCGGTTACCGAATACACTCTACAGACGGAATTCAAAAGTAAGCTAACTGGATTTGCAAAAAAAATAATAGGTTACACAGAACTACAAAAGGTGTCAAGTTAGATAGATTTCTATGCAATTATCCCTTTTAAATATTAATATAGTTTGTTGCCATTAAAAAAAACATTTGATGGTGGCCATGGAATGCCCAAAAATAGTCATGAGATACTCGTTTAAGTTGCGTACATTTGAATCGAAAAGACACATCTTGTTCTCGGATAACCTGTTTTCATAATATTTATTTCATAAGAAGAAAAAAACTATATTTGTATCACATAACAGTCACCTACTACCTACTGCTGGTGCTCTAACTTTAGGGTTCGTATGTGGGTTTCGGAATCAAGGAATGGATATGATATACATTGTTCTTGTTTCGTGACCCAGAATGAAATCAAAAGGTGCAATTGAAACCCATAGTCTCAATTTTGGGGAAGAGGGTTGATTTGAAAGTAATATTTTTATGAGTTCATATTTTAAGTATCTCTTTTCTTACATGCAAGGGGAATACAACCAAATTCTTTTTATTGCATTATTCATTTTCTAGTTTAACACAAAATAGATTAGTATGCTTCCATGTAAAAAATGGGTCACATTTTAAAAATATAAAACATAAACAAAAGCCTGAATGCACAAATAAGACAAGAAAAAAGAAAAAAAGAAAAGAAATCAATGGTGCAACAAAAATTAAAAAATACTTAGTGATTGTGATGTTAAAAAAGAAAATAAGGTATCATGCATAAAAAAAACGTTCTTCGGTTTCAAAAGATTAAGCATTTTCATTTTGGAAGACACAAACGCAAAAAGATAACAAGAAGCCGTATAAACATGTTCAAATATGAAGGTGAAAGTATACTTTAAGGGTGCATTTGGTATCTCATTATGGGAATGAGTTTATAACTATAAAAGTGATTAAAGTTATTTGTTTAAGATGAGGGGGCCTACCACTATGGTAATAAATGATAGATATAATCTATATATACATCAAGTGAGCTAGATATGGATCTTTCATAGGTGACGGATTCACAACTACTATCAAACTCATACTCATTGTCATTCATAGCTGCATACCAAACGCACCATAATATTTTTAAGTCGATAAATAGGACTCACTATAAAATAATACCAATACTTTCAAATTTCATACCAAACGTAAGCAATGGAATCATAGTCTTTAATTCCATTTCACCCATGTATCAAAACCATACCAATTGTGATTTCCGGAATCCCGATAACATACCAAACACACACTTACAAATTTGAAAGCATTGAAAGAATGGATTTTTTTAACTTGTGCTATAGGAGCACAAATTAAGAGCATCATGCTCAAAGTCTTTAAAGACATTTTACATTTAATAGCTCATGTTCTCATTAATTTTATCAATGAAAAAAAAAACCAATATTTTACAAAAGTCTTCCGATGCATAAATGCTATCCCAATATCCTTTCACAATAAATTAAATTCAAAAATAGCATAAAGTCTTATATCTTAAGACTTGTAATCTACCAAGTCTTTAGTTAAAAAAAAATTTCACCTAGTCTTTATAGCAATGCAAAAAAAACCTTTTAAAAAGCATTTTTAAATAGTAATAAGTCTTTTATCAAGTTATCATGTAGATGCTCTAAGCACACAAAAAAGACTTAAGGACAAATACTCACACAAAGGTATAAAAAATTAAAGATATGTTTTCATTGGTTGTAAATGACCGTAGATAAAATGACTGTAGATAAAGTATCCCACTGTCTTAAACATGACCAATCCCGGCAACCCAACTTACCACCTCGCCATTCATGGACTCCTCTCCGTTGCTACTCAACAACAACAGCTTAGTCAACGGTGCCGTTGACTACAAAGGCCGTCCAGTTCTCCGTTCAAAAGCCGGTTGTTGGAGATCCTCATATTTCATCATCTGTAACTCTAACAACTCTATAAAGTTCAAATAACTAAATAAGTATAATTTAGCTTTCTAAATTTGTAATGTGCTTTATATAAATGAAGGTGTTGAAGTAGCTGAAAGATTTGCATATTATGGGGTTAGTTCGAACTTGATTATGTACTTGACTGGACCGTTAGGCCAGTCAAATGCTACTGCAGCTGAGAATGTGAACGTGTGGTCTGGAACAGCGAGACTTCTTCCGCTAATTGGCGCTTTTATTGCTGATGCGTTTCTTGGTCGTTACGTAACCATTATTGTCGCTTCTTTGCTCTACATTCTGGTTTGTAACATGCTCCCTTGTAATGTAAATATATGCGCTTCTATTTAAATTATTACTGGCAATTGATATCCTAGTGACGTATCATTAGTATATAAAAACTTATGATAATGTGATCATATGCTATTCCTCCCTCCATCCTATTTTGAGCAATGTTTTGAAACCCAGTCAACCCGGCCGGGTTAACCGGTTGAACCGGTTCCCGCCAAAAAAAGTTAAGAAAAACCGGGTTTTTAAATGCATGTTAACCGGTTAGACCCGCTGGATTTTAAGTGATCTGGGTCAACCAGGTTCTCGAAACCCGGCCGGGCTTGGTTTTTTCATTTTTTTGTTATAGAAAATCGAGTTAATCTGGTGGTCAAACCAGTTGACCCAATTGAAAAAATATATATTTTTTAATAGAAAATAAGGTTGATCCGGTAGTTGAACCGGTGACCTGGTGACTCAGGTCGATTAAAAACCCGGTTTTCAAAACATTGATTTTAAGTACTTTGTATTAAAGTAAAAAAGACATTATTAACTTGAATCTACATTTACTTTTTTTTTTGAACAATTCTATATTTACTGCACATATCATAAATTGCACAAAATTTATTTGACGACACTTAAAATGGGATGGAAGAAGTACTTTCAAACTACTCACGCACAAATTGGAGGGAATCCAATCTTTTAAGTTTTACCTTTTATAGTGGGTCATCCGTTTCCTTGTACTTCTGCTGCATAATGAAGTTGTGATATTGTTCATTTTTTAGATGGATCCATTATTTTCGCCATAATCTAAGTTCAGAATTGGTTTCTTTCGGTCCCACTCATGTCATACTTCTCATGATGTAAGCAAAAATAGAAACATGACACGTTTGGTGCTGCTAATGTTCTATTATCCAACTTCTCCTGTCTTGATGTTTCCTGCCACTGATCTATTCCTGTTGATGGATAGAAAGAAAACATGAAAGCGTTTTTGTATAGAGAGAATCCCTAATTATATAATTGGTTTGTAACAATGATCAACAGGCACTTGCATTGCTGGCTTTTTCAACTTTGATTCCTTCTGACTGTGAAAATGACATCGGTTCATCATCATGTTCTCCTCGGCACCAAGTAATACTCTTTTTCATTTCGCTTTATCTTGTGGCATTTGCCCAAGGTGGCCACAAGCCCTGTGTTCAGGCTTTTGGGGCTGACCAGTTTGATGATGACGATCTAGAAGAACGCAAATCTAAGAGTTCATTTTTCAACTGGTGGTATTTTGGGTTGTGTGCTGGGCCAACAGTAGGGATCGTTGTTCTTAGCTACATACAAGAGAACCTTAGTTGGGGTCTCGGCTTTGGGATTCCTTGCATCATCATGGGTTTTGCCTTGATCATATTCTTGATTGGAACCGTGACTTATCGGTTTGGAAAGAAAACTAAGAAGAAAAGTGCTTTTGTCAGAATCAGCCATGTGTTTGTTAAAGCTGCTCGAAATTGGCGTACAACACCTTCAAGGATATCTGCCAAAGAGGAAACCTGTGGGTTCTTGCCTTACCAAGGTTCACAACAATTCAAGTAAGAGTAAATATATATTTTTTGTTTGAACCCCAAATGGCTTCTTTGACCGGACTAAATGTGGAAATGTAGGGGCTGAACAGGTTGGGTAAATGAACAAAATGGGTAGTTTTTTTAGTTCAGAGTGAAACGGTTTGGATCAATTTGGGTCGACCCAAAACAGTTTTTGATCAAAGTTACTAGTTTTATATGTAGATCTGATGAAAAGAACTACATATAATTACAGTATCAATCTACAATGATGAAAAAGATTGTATGGATTAAAAACACACCGGCAACTGTCAATCGTTCGAGGCCCCTTTTCTTTTTATTATAATCTTTTTTAACCCATTTGATGCGTAAAAGATAAAATATAACCCAAATCAACCCGGTCATAAATAAATCGGTCGATAATGTCACCTCTAGGATATAAGAGGACAGTGCTTGATTAAGATGCCTCCACAGTCTACACATACACCTCCATGTGGAGAGACATCTATTATTCATCTGATATAGTACCTGTATGTGTTTGTATGCCTCAAAACGTGTACAATTTACCTTAGATTAAAAAGGATGACCTGTAAGTTAGTATATTACGTTGTGTGGATCATATTTTTAATATATTCTTGATACTGATTCAATTGCAGATTTCTCGACAAAGCTTTGCTTTCCCCGGATGGATCAAATGAAGATGGAACTTTGTCTATCATTGATGATGTGGAAGAAACAAAGGCAGTTCTTAGACTAGTTCCTATATGGGTTAGTTGTTTGGGGTATGCAATCGTGTTTGCTCAAACTTCCACATTTTTCACGAAACAAGGAGCTACCATGGATCGGTCAATCGGATCAAGTTTTGACATTCCAGCTGCCACGCTACTGTGTTTCACCGGCCTCTCTGCTATCATCCTAATCCCCATCTATGACACCATTTTTGTTCCTCTTACCCGAGCTATTACAAAAAGACCCTCTGGTATAACAATGCTTCAGAGAATTGGAACTGGTATCGCCATATCTGTTGTCTCAATGGTAGTTGCAGCAATCGTTGAGACAAAAAGGCTTGAAGTCGCTCGTGAGTATGGATTAGTAGATGATCCAAGTGCAACGATTCCAATGAAGATATGGTGGTTATTACCTCAGTATCTGTTGGCTGGAGCCGGTGATGTTTTTACAATAGTCGGTATGCAAGAGTTCTTCTATGACCAAATGCCGAGTGATCTCAGGAGTATAGGATTGGCTCTTTACCTCAGTGTGATCGGAATTGGTAGCTTTCTGAGCAGTTTTCTCATCTCAATCCTTCAGAAGACGACAGGTGGAAATGGTCAAGATGGTTGGATTTCTGATAACATGAATCGAGGCCATATTGATTATTTTTACTATCTTCTTGCTGGAATTAGTGCCGGAGCATTTGTGATCTACATATATGCAGCAAAATCTTATGTATATAATCGAGGTAGAGCGTTGTGATGTTGCTGATGCACTTGGATGGCAAGTATAGAAAAGCAAATATGCTCGTGCAGAAGTATCTAATTGCAACTACGGTATTAGTTTCTTTCACTTAATATGTTGTTCATTAATCTTTATACTTTGGACGAATTTTGTGGTCCAAAAAATCTGTAGGCTTGTTCGGTGGTAATCCTTAGTGACGCTGATAATCTGTAGATGCGGGTGTGATCAGTGATGAACAACAAAAACACACTGATAAACATGAAAAACACAAAAGAAATGAGCATTAAAAATGGAGAAACATATAACTACTATAACACGAAAACTCATGAGGACTATAAACCATAATTTTTTTTAAAAGAATATGCAGAATTAATAAAGAGATCACCCTTACATTCAGATAAGTTCATCACTTTATTTCGATGTATTTACAAATTTACATTAATCATCATAGACGGAACCAGAATTTTCAGAAGGATGTTGCATTAATTATTTCGGAATGGTTTTGCACAAATTCTTTCAATCATTACTACTAAGTTTTGCATCTTTAAGAGCTTCTGGGCTAAATAAAAGTTGCACCACAAAGAAGAAAAGTAACATAATATTTATCGGGGGTTGCATTTATAAAAAATCCGACACTTTGCAAAAAAAATTACACTTCCCAAAATCGGATGTGGCCCGTACTACAGCCAGCTCCCAAGTCGGTCCGTTCTGTTAATCATGCCATAATAGGTACGTATAAATGTATTTCTCAACAAGCGGGATACAGATGACGAGGCAGACGGGGCTTGACTAGGGCCAACAGTGGCTTGGCCTTCCATAGGTTGTGCATGTTCTCATTCAGGTCAACATATGGTTCATCGTGTGGCAACTCCCAGGTGAACCCTTGTACGAGCCTTGCCAGCATCATTACTGTCATGGTCGTGCACAACAACACTCCAGAACACCCACGTGGCCCGGTACCAAATGAAAACAGGTGAAGGTCAGTGAGCACCGCTTGGTTATGCCCGTGCATGTGACATTCAGGTTTGAAAGACAGCGGGTCATTCCATACCTCAGGGTTCCGTCCTAGTACTAAACGGCTCACTATCACATGGCTACCCTTTGGTATGTAGTATCCAGCAACAGTAGAATCAGCGGTATTCATGTGAGGAAGGTTGAAAGGTCTGACCGGGTGCAGTCTAAAAGCCTCCCGCACACATGCTTTGATATATCTGAGGTTTGATATATCAGATTCTTGCACCAATCTATCTGATCCCACCACACAATCAAGCTCGTGCACTGCTTTATCAAAGAGCCTTGGTTGATTTATCATTTCTGCAATTGCCCATTCAATACTATTTGATGGGTTATCGACCATCGCTAGCATGAACTCCTGCATCACAACAAAGTTAATTCTATTGAGATCTCTCAATCTGTATTAGTCGATGCATATGATACCAAAAAAAAAAGTTCACATTCGACAGAATTTTTGTTAATCTTACAAGGCATTGTGCTTTTATCTGATCTGTGGTTAGTCGAGGGTTATCATGGTTGATTAGAACGTCAAGCAAGTCGTCTTCTACATTTCTAATACCATCTTTCTACTGTTGAATCCTTTCATCAATCAAAGAATCTTGATACTTTCTTGTGGCATGAACAGCCTCCCTTAAGACTTTCTCGTGACCATCAAAATCAGTTATCCATCGCAACCATGGAATGTAATCAGTAACACAGAACGCGTAAAGGTGAGCAAGAATTATAGAAAGTGAATCAACATGTTCAATCTCCTCGTCCCTAGGTCCACCATCTGCACTCCCTTTTCCAAAATAAATATTACCAAATATGAGTTTCCTTATCATGTTGCTAGAGTATTGTTGTCTGATCGTCCTTACATTCACGACTCTTCTTGTGACCACACCGTTTGTCTTGCATCGGTTGTATACGTACCTAAAGAGATGGACACATTTGCATGAATATGGAAGTAAAGCAATTAAGTACAGAAATAAACAACTAGAGATGGCAACGGGGCGAGGAATGTCGGGGATTGTATTTACCATTCCCCATCCCCGTTTTCACTCTCCATCCCCATCCCCATCCCCGTCCTCATCCCCATCGGGGCATTGCTTTACATCCCCATCCCCGTCCCCAATGGGGATCGGGGATCCCCGTGGGGATTCGGGGATTTTCAATCTTTATGAACTAACATAAAGTTTCCACCAACTCATCGAAAATATAAAGAATTTTAACTCATAAAGTGTTTCAAGAAACGTGTGTACATCGCACATTGTTAGATTCATTACAATTTCAATTCAACTATAAAGCATCCTCAACATTGTAACATCACATATAATATAAAAACAATATGTATCATGTTAGGATTTTAGAACTAAGTTAACCATTAACCTCTACGAGTACGCAGCGGATAAGGATTTAGTAATCGCAATTAGGTTAAACACGTAATTAATAAACAATTTATTAATATAACAATTAATTAATAAAAGGGATAAAAGAAAGCCTAACCTTGCTTGGCAATTGGACTTTAATAACGAACAAGAAACCAAAACAAAACCCGAGTATCAAAGATAGATACCTCAATGAGTATCACACACAAACCCGATAATGTATACGTTCGATTAATGGCTAGTCGAGAACGTAATAATAAAACCCAAAAAACTTTTGTCAACTTGAATATAAAACACAAACAGAAAACCCCAAGACTTCCTTGCAATCTGCTCGAGAACCAAGAACATCCAAATCTGGTTTTCACATTCACCCGATATCGGACAAGTCGTATCCGATATCAACAGCTTCTGTCAGAGATCATTACTACGACCAGAAACACTAAAACCCACTCATGTTGCTGCTACAGTTTGTCGACCAGGAGGACCAGAAACAAGCACCAAACAATCAACACCTAAACACTTGAATTCAATACAAGTTTAGAATCAAGAAACCAAACCAAAACCCACTCGACTTAGTAACCTGGTCGACTGGATTTCACAGTGAAAAAGGATCGGTTTAGAGCTTTAGGGATGTGAGATTATTCGTAAGTTTGCTGTGGGGTTGTGTTTGCTTATATAGCAAACAAACCGACTCCTAGTTGGAGTCTAATACTTGCTCAACAAGTTCAAGCACAAGCAGAAAAACCCACTCCCATTCTGCCCGATTAGTTGGTTATCAAGGCCCAAGGCTAAACCCAAATCGTCCCATGTTAAGTCCAAGAACAGTCCATGGTTCGAGTTCATGATCGGGTCAAATAACGGGTATGTTTATTCAAGTATTAAAAACGTTCAACACGTATACTCGTGTTTATCGCGTGTGCCCCCATCGGTTCTGATACGCGTACAACGTGCGTTCGGGGTCAAATGAACTTCCTTTTCGTCGAGCAAGTTTTTCAACACCCTAGGCAGTGAACCTAATCATTGTAGTGTAGTATTAGGGTAAGCCTCGGGAATTGATATCGCTCTCTAGGGGAATAGGAATGCTAGTGAAAAATTACTACGCTAAGGTTGGGGTTGAGGAAGATTATTTTTTTTATCTTTTTTATATTTTTTTAGAAAATTGAAATTACGAATCTCGGGGTATTGGATTTGGGGGGTTTGTATTTCTACCGATTACTCTACTTATCTAATTTAACTAAGCTAAGGTGAGTGTAGTCTATGTCAATTGTTGTGTGCTCTTATGATGATTAAAAATGTGTTTACTTAGATGCTATTACTCCCTAGTTATCTCCTATTGATAGTTGAACTGTCACGTCCTTATTCTTAACGCGTTGTGTCTTCTAAAGTCGTAGGGTATCCGTTTTTCCCTAACTCTTTGAGACTACCTTAAGGTTATTGCCTACGAAATCTCTAGGATTCATAAACTAACTCTAAGGTTACCTTTGGATGTTTAGACTACAATAACTCTAGCTGATTATAAACTAATGTTCACAAAGATTACTCAAGCATTAAAAACACAACGAATGACCTATCGCAATACTAGGTCAATCACAATTAAGATAAGAGACAACCAATCAATATTCAATACCTAGATTTCATAGATCTAAGCAAACACACCAGTAAATTAGCCGGACATGGAAAACATGCAAGCATACACACAAACAATTGAAGACATAATTGAATTAATGAAGTAAATCACTTATCTTGTTGTAAAATAGGGTATGGAACCCTAAGATACTGCCCAAGACATCCAAAGTTCGGTTTAGGTTTTACTCCACAAAACTACCTCTCTAAAATACTGAAAATCCGAATTCTATATATAGAGTTACAATATGCGACGGCGTCACTTTTTAATTGTGACGCCGTCGGGTCACAGCCATTAGGTTTTCGTCTTGGCCACGTCAACGTTGTGACGGCGTCACCTTATGCTTGTGACGCCGTCGGGATCCAAATCTAGGCCGTCTGAGTTGTGACGCCCTACTCTTTTAAACCTGATGCCGTCAAGTGCAAAATAGCAATTTGCTCTCTGAGTCGTCTCAAGGTGTGTTGCGACGGCGTCGCTATTAGGCTGAGACGCCGTCAGCTTCAGTTCCAGCAGCTTGAGTGTCTTGATTCTTGACTTTGGCCATTTTCTTCATATATTCGCGCCTTTTCGTCCGAATAAGTGTCATTCCGGCAATTTGCCTTCAAGAGACCTAAAAAGTGAAAAGGAACGAAATTAAGTAGTAACGGATACAAAAGTGATCGATTACGGGCTTAAATGACCCCTCAAAAGTGTACCTTTTAAATCCTTATCAAATATCCATACACTTGGTATTTGTTTGTCCTCAAGAAAATGTGATTTTAGCCAATTGATTTATAAGTTAGGGGTCATGAAGCATTAGTTTAGAACAATTCACAACACATATAAGCCCCGCAAAAATCATAACAAGCACGGAAATTACATACTAGCACCTCACAAGTGGTGTTTAGATACTCTCATCTCTCGGGTGTATATGAAATATATCAAGTTGGAAATAGAAGATAAACACTCATTAACCGGTCCTTGTACATAGATTACCATAGGCTTGAGACTAGATCAAACCTCCATCGCTTTGGCGTAAGCACCTAGGAAAAACTATCCAAGAGGTCTTTTAAAGGGTTGTAACTTTAGGCTTACGGTAGGGAAACAAAGGGTTTGGTGGGATAGGCGATTTAGTGGTGGCAAGTCAAAAATCTTTATGTTACAAGCATGAGAAGAATGGCGTTGCTAAGCCAAGACTCGACACTCAAAACTCTAGATAACTTGAAACAAACAAACATAAATTTAAAGATAGATGTAGGATGGTAGCCCGTATGTTTTTTTTTTTTTTTTTTTTTTTTTTTTTTTTTTTTTTTTTTTTTGTTACACTCTATTTTTTTCTTTTTCTCTTTTTTCTATTTTTTTTCGATTTTTTTTTCATACACTTTTACTCTACCATCCTCCACGATAACATCAAAATAATAGGGATTTATAGGCACATCCCTACACTTGAGTTTTTATTTCTCTAATACTAATTTGACCCCGAATTGAAAAGATCAAAACACTTGGAGCACATTATTACGTAAATAAAAGGAATTTGAATTTAACGTTCCTTCCCGTCATTTCATAAAATTTAACTTTTCCCATGAGTCCCAATCGTCCCAAAACTGTGTACAAAGGATATGACTCGACTTAGCAACTTATGCAAACAACTAGATAATTGAACTAAGGGTTTAATGTGATAACAATAATGCACTAAAAGTGAGTGCATACAAGGTAGGCTAAGGCGATTTGGGTGTACATTTGGGGGTGGATTGTAAACAATGCTCTTCCTTGATATTCCGGAAAACAGAAAAATCACGAGAACCGCGAAAAGGATAGGCTCTGAGGGGTTAACTAGGGGTATCGTGTACTAAAGATGAGTACAACGCAAGGGTGTCGGGGAATTACTCAATCGATGTGGAAGAAGTAATTATAATACGGGTATCAAACAAGGGTTATCCTAATGCCTTTTATCATTTAGTTATTCCTAACTACAGAAGTGTAGTCTCACTAGCGATCTCGGAATGCATCACAAAACAAGTTCTAGAATCTATTGTACTACCAGTACACTCTCGAAGCATTAAAGTGGAATGCTTTAATTCCTACAAATCTAAGGGCGATCCTCATATTTTGGGTGGAATTTAAGTGGTAAAGGGTTTTGTGCTAGTCATATAACTTCCTATCCATGAGACGCTTTATTAAGACTAATGGTCCACTCCTACATGTCATGAAAAATTTTAAATTTGGTGCCAAAATTACCCTAACCGATATTTCTCATGGTTTATTACACAAATGAAATTGGACAAGGCAAATAGTCAAGGATAAGCATAGTTTCAAAGTTCCCGTTTTATTTTCCCTCCCTACACTTAAACTGAACATTGTCCCCAATGTTCCCCGAAAGCATCAAAGTTATGATAATGGAAGGTAATTAAAAACGAAAGAAACTAATACTCCCCTGATTAGCTCGGTAGGATCCGTGTGAAGTAGTGGTTAAATCCTTCTTCAAGAAGAATGTATGCGTGAAAAGCTCCATCCAATCTTATGTATCTTCTTCTTGATAAATAAAACCTGCACACTTGAAGAAAACAAACGAAACCTTCGTGTAAAATCAGCGGTAACAATATATATGACTCTACTAAACTAGGATATAATGCTTGTGGAATGGATGTTTACATATTTTTTGGAAAATTAAGACCTGGAAAATTTCAAAAATTTATAAGTAGCACAGAAAACGAGAAAAAGTTAGAAGTTGTTTCCACTCCTCCTGACGCCGTCAGGTTGCGACCCTGACGCCGTCAGGTTATCCTTACAGAAACTGGTCTGCGATTTTCTGGAAAAATTCTGGAAAATTTATATCTTTAGAATCTGGAAAAATTTCCTGCAAAACATCTATTATGACTCGATACAAGCATTTGACTCTAACAAACACACATGTATATCTTTTTAATAATCGTAATTCTCATGTTCACATTCTTTTTGAAAACGTGTGTAATCCTCCCTACACTTATCCCTTTTGTAAAATACCTTTATATGTAATTAAGACGAGGTTAAAGACAAAATAAAGCATTTTTACAAATTCAAACATGAGAATAAACAATCAATAAAAGATATACGACACACAAACAAGCAAACAATTAAGCATGAGTTGCCTCCCACGAAGCGCTTTTCTTTATTTATGAGTCTTGTAGTTAGACTCGAAGTCGTGCCCCTACGTGACTTCATTACCGTCACCTTCTTCCTCATGACGGTCTCTATTGGGGTTTTCCATATTATAGTAATGCCCTATTATGTATCTTTCTAAGAAGTCATCTTCTCCCCAATCTGTTCTATATTCCGGTCCTAGTTTCAAGTCCTTATAGAACCCGAAAATCTTATTCATCACATAATCAACTCCCTTCTCCTTATCTTCCTCATTCCTATAGTAGACCGATAACTTAAGTTCTTTTTCATCATTGGATAATGATGAAAATTTCTCAATCTTAAAGGGCATTTGGTAAGCTATATCATCGGTCTCATCCTTGAATCTCACTATTCCTAACGTCGGATCATAAGTCATCTCGGTGTTTTCTATGAAAGGCTTTCCTAGAATAACTTGGGACAAGCTAGGATCTATAGCCGTACTAACATCATTCACAACTATGAAATCCGTAGGAAACGTGAAACTACCTACATAGACGGGCAATCCCTTAACTCTACCAAGAAAATTGCAACTAACCCTAGGATTATCGGGATCTTGCCTAGTCGGGATAGGCTTCTTCATTACCCAATTATAATAGGTGCTAGTCATGATATTTATTGGGGACTTGCGATCAATGTAGGCCTTTGCCACAAAAAGGTGTCCTACGCAACATGGTATGTTAAGATTCCAAGAGTTCCCAAACTTGATCCTAGGGCTTCTCCTAACATACATGTGACGGAAGGTCGCGTACTAAGTGTGGGTGGCGAGAGAGTTCTTCTTCCGTAGGAAACTTATTGAAATAGTCATCTTCTACCTCATCTACTTCTTCAGTTGTTTCATTCCTAGGAGTTTCACTAACCTCAAGTACCGTCTCGTGGTTCACTTCATCATTTGTCCTGTTAGGCACTAAGGGGATGGTATTGACGAATTGAACGTGCTTGGATAACTTACTTGAGTCCTTAATCTCAACACCGGAAGCTTCGGGAGTTGAGATAGCATTAACCTTCCTATCACTATTGGTCATGGCTTTCAAAAGGTTATCTATCTTCTTATCCATCTCGGCTTGTTGTTGGTTAAAGCGGTCCGAGAGCTTAGCTATTTGAGCTTTTTGGGATGTAACTAGGTGTTGCAACATCCCTTCTATGTTTTGTTGGCTAGGGCCGTGAGATGGGGGCCATGAGAAATCATTAGATGTGAATTCTTTGGTTTGTCTCCAATAGAAGTCGGGTTTGCCCTTCCATGCTTCTCGGGCGTCATTGAAAGTCCTAGGTCCGGGTGTTGTAGGGAATCTTCCTCCCGTTCCATTGGTACGCGAGGATGCGTAGTCAACGGACGCTTGTTCGGGGAGTCTTGTGCAAGTGCGAGTGTCATGAGGACTACTACATAGCTCACACAAGGAAGAAACTTTGTTCACTTGGCGTGAAGACTTAGGATTTTCGTAGCTCATTAGGAATTTGACTTGATCTTCAAGCTCGAGCATCCTACGGTCGGAAGATTGTGAGTCAATGGGAGGCAAGGAGATTGCCTTTACGGTTTTGGGCAACTCACGGGGGTCATTCCAACTTTCGTTGTCATAGAGAGCAAGGTCCTCTATTATACCCCACGATTCTTCCGCGGTGAGATCACTAAGTTTACCACCGGCCGCTTGGTCAATGGATCGCTTAGTTGGGAAATTGACATGTTAGGAATTAGAAATTCCATAGTGAAGAGTCGGTCACCCCAACTCTAGTCTAGCATATGTTAGCTCGTAGAAATTTTGTTATTTACTAGTTATTTAGTTTAGAGCAACACCGTGGAGGACGGACGGGTCTTTACCCACTGTATGTCTGATCCACAGTCCGAAGGAGGACGTGTAGTATGTAACTATAAATACCCTCTACCTCCCAAGGTAGAGGGTTGGACCTTTCATTCTAATATAACCTTTTCTCTTTTGTTTACTCTCTCTCTCTAGAAAGGCTCCCATTCTACTTTCTCTCTCTAAAACCTCTAAACTATACGCCCCTTATTGTGATTGTGGATGTGTTTGTGAAATTCAATGTCTAACAATTGGTATCAAGAGCCATGGTTTGATCATCTCTCTTACATATTATTGGATTTCTAGTGGTTTTATATGGTTTTTGGGTTTGAAAAAGTTTAGTGGTTTTAGCATCATTTGGATCATTTCTTGTGTTAAAGTTTGAATTTTGAGTGTACTTTTGTGTTTAGAATCATTCTAAGTGCTTGGGTTTTGATTTGGGAAGCTTGAATCACTGTGGTTGAGCTTGTTTTGGATTGAAAAGGGTTGTGTTTAAGTTTTTCTTCCTAGCGACTTGGTTCTCGGATAAATATTCTTCGTAGCGACTTGCTTCATAAGTTGGTAGCGACTTGCAGTTTAAGAGGTAGGGATTTGAGCTCTAGCGACTTGTCTATTGAGACAAGCCGACAAACAGTACAAAGTAGTGGAGACACCACTTCGGCTAGCGACTTGGTTGACGTAGCGACTTGTCTTTATTATTTCTAGCGACTTGTGTTTGTTGTTACTAGCGAGTTACTCTTTAGCGACTTGACCTCTCAGCGAGTTGTTCCTTAGCGACTTGTCTACTTAGCTAGTTGCTCTTTAGCGACTTGTCAGCTTAGCGACTTGTTGCTTTAGCGACTTGTGTTTAGCGACTTGTGTTTAGCGACTTGGTTCATAGCGACTTGTGTTTAGCGACTTGATTACTCTAGCGACTTGTCTTGCTAGCGACTTGTTGACTTTTCCCGACAAAACTTCAAACGGCCATAACTTTTGAACCGTAACTCCGTTTTCAGCGTTCTACCCATCAAAACGACCGTGAGAACGAGGAGAATGGCATGCCGAATATTCGGGTCAACCTTCGAGGCCTAAATCCGCTCCGAACAGAAGTTATTGAGGTTTTTATGTTTTTTTACCTAAATTTCTCCGTAAAAACGGGCATAAACCAATCCAAATCTCAACCAAACAACATCTCTGCTAATCCTTCAAACAATCATATGTCCTAACACACAATTGTCTTTCATTATGTCAATCCATTAGTCATCTTAACACATTCCATTGATCATTGCTTAACGGTTTGGTCTTGATTTTAGTAAAATCCCGCGAAAGATTCTATTTCTCGGTTTAAATCATAGACTTGTAAAATCCCGTGCATACTACAACATCATGTCTTACACTACTGACCCAGTGATTTCGGAAGTACTTAAATTGTATGATGTTGTGGACAACAATGATAATGTATGCTACACTGAACGGTTAAAGATGTTTGAATTAATCAATGAGGATGTGAGATCTTCATGTTCTGAGTACAATGAGAATGAATTGCACCTGCTAATGCTACAGAATGCCATGCAAAAGGAATGCTGCATTATACCCTATCAACAACCTCACTCTCACCTCATGTTACTTCTACCCACAACAACGGAACGAACATGTATTGCCCTTTTCCGTCAAGATTTATCCACATTAACGGGTACATTACTGTTGAACTTAGAACAATTGGAACAACAACTTGATAAAGAAAAGGTTCAAAAGGATAGTTCCAGTGCTGCACTTCAAGTGATCCACAACCAATTTCAGTCATTCATCAGTGGGGAATTTACATCAGATTATGATCAAGACATGACTGAAATGTCTTTCAAGAGACACACTGGAATGGAAATTAGCGTGTTCATAGAGACACTTATCCATCTCATGGATAATGTGGATAAGTATATTAAGGAAGTTACTCAGAAAGATGAAATAATAGATGAGAGTCTGGTGCTGTTGACAGAATGTTGTGATGAGTTGGGTAATGTATCAGTTGAAGAATCGGGTGTTGCTGAATGCAGAATAACAGAGACAACAAAGAATGATGGAACAAATTGTTCAGTAACTCATGTTACACATGATGTGGATGCAGATATCTGACAGATAAATGAACATGTGTCATGTGATGAGGTACCCTTAACTGTTCAACATAGTGCATCTGCTAATGTACCTAAACATACTGATCTTAATGTTGAACATGATTCTGATAAATGTTCCTTGGTTGAGGCTGAGTCTAATAATTTTAAAACAAATGATATGGTTGATAAAAAGGCTTTTGATGAACTTTCAAACAAATTCTCAAAACTTGAAAAACATTGCATTTCACTTGAAATTGCCATACAGAGTAAAGAAGAAAGTTTTCAACTTAACAAACCATGTAAAAATCCGGAACTTCCTGAATTCCGTGAACTTTTTGAAATTAACACTTTGAAAGCTCAGCTTCAAGACAAAGAGTCAACTATCAAAAATTTGAAGAAACATATTTCTAATATGCATGTGAAAAGTAATTTGGTTACAAGTAATTCTGATGTTAATGCTATTGATGATATTCAAATGAGAAATGATGAATTAGCGGTTTGTGTGGCCAAATTACTAAAGGAAAATGAGTCATTGAGTATGCATCACATAGAACTAAGTGACTCTGTCAAAGAATCTAGAATTAAGTCATTGGAACAAACAAACTCTTTGATTGCCAATATTGATGAACTCAAAGCTCAACTTCAGGATAAGAGTTTCACAATAGTTTCCTTAAAGAATGAGCTCAGAAAAATAACAGGGAATAGTGTGAACACTAAGTTTGCAAAACCATCAATCTTGGGGAAACCAGTTATTAGACAACCGAATGCGTTTAGATCTGAACGACCAAAATTTTCAAAAACACGGTTTGCGAAACAAGTTTTAACAAAACCAGTCACTTCACCTTACTTGCCTAGTAAAAATGCTATGAATGACTTGTATAAGAACTCTTATCTAGAAATGGCTAGAAAGAAGGCACAGATTCGTAAAGACGGAATTTTAGGTGCAAGACCTAGGGTGATGAATTCTTCAAAATTTCAAGGCACTGATAGTAGTTCTAAACCATTACCTACGAACAATAAACTAAAGACTAGGGATTGGCTTGTATCTAAGAGTAGTTTCTTTTCGAATAAATCTATTCCCATAGCAGATCACTCTAAGAACTCTAGATCATTTTCTAAATCCAAACAAGCTGTTTGCTTAAATTGTCTGAAATGCATCTTTAAGGCAAATCATGATAATTATTTTTCGAAATCCCTAAAGAAGGTAAATGCTCATACAAAGGTTCAACCTGTTAAGTCTAGGATTTTCACTAAGTCATCTACTGTGCATACGAAGCAAAACAAACCAAAATCTTCGCCTAGATGGATACCAACTGCTAAATCTGTGGAAACTAGGAATAAGGATAAGTCTTTCACTATGCATAAAAAGCCTAACAATCCTAGACCTTGCCATAAGTGGATACCGTCTGGTAGAATGTTTAAGGATGCTGGACTTAGGTGGATACAATCAAGGTTGACTGTGAAACCCCGAAGGGTTTGGATGACAAAATCAAGGTTGACTGTGAAACCCCAAAGGCTTTGGACACTAATGTCACTAACCAAAATATATACAATCAAGTTTGTAATATTAGTGCAGGTAGTCCTTACTCAGTTGCAGATACTTTGATCCTTCACTACATGGATTGGCTTAAAGTATGGATTACAAATGGATTGATATCTCATAACTCACGGGTTCAAGTAACTCAATCTTGATATTCATTCGGCTATGATGTCTGTTCACATCAGTTCAGGCCTCGTACTTCAACATTATGGCGTCTGCAGATAACACTTCAGGCCCCGTTCCTCAAAGGAAAGAAAAGTGTACGCCTCAGTGCGCTTTATCTTCAGAAGAAGAGAAATCTTCATTTTTATGACCAGTCTCATCGCCGTTCTTCATCAACAAGCTTCATGTTTTTCAATGCTCATTCAATCCTCAAGTGGATCTTCGTTCATTGGTATATATTCTAATTCACTTGCTCAATCAAAAATGGCAAACTTCATTTGCAATTTTTGAGGGGGAGAAGAGTGAATATAATACATGTTGATGGATGCTTGAGTTATGGTCATACGACTCTCCAACGCCTAATGTCTTCACTCACTAAGGATAACTGGGATTTATTATTTGGGATTCATTGTTTTAAGATATGATTGATGAGTACTTCCAACCTCCAACGAATGTTGATCATCCAGTTTCTGAAGCTCATGCTCCGGTTCCTACTGACTCAACTGGTTCATCATCTAAGAAGTACTTCTCGGAATTATCAAGAAACCTTATCTCCAGTTATTTCACAAGGCGTTGATAATGACTATCATGATATTGTAGTTGCACTATTGAATAATGATCCGCTCTTTGGTATTCCTTTGCCAAATATTCACAGATTATTGTTCCTCTCATTGTGCACGCTATAAATCAACCGCATGAAAATTAAGGAAAATGACTACCTCATCCGCTCGACGACATTATCGGTGAATCTTCCATATCAGTCTCTACATGTATACCTTTAAGAAGAATGCATTTATGTTGAGGAATCATTTGTTCCGGTTCATTCAGTAGGTCAATGTACATCCGATTGTATGTTTATTCACGTGTTGGGCATTTGACACAAGTTGATTACTTCAGAGTTAATCATTTATCACTTATTTGAGATTGAAGTTGACTTTCACTAAGGCGTGTTCTTATTTGATAACTTGCTCGGGCTTAAGAATTTGAGTTGAAGACTTGGTTTATCTAGTTACCAGCAGTCGGGATGTATTGAAGACCTGGTTAACTATCACTTTAAGGAGTTACGTTGTTTTACTCAGTGTCACACACATATGTCGTTGTGGATAATCGCAAGAGGTGTTAATGTCTCATACTTTGGTTGAGTATCGAGCACTTAGAGATTTGCTTGGTGCATAAATTCTCAACACCGTTCTTCCATCATTAAGTGCAAGCTTAAGATACAAATGTGAGGAATTCTACTTCAGTTTCAAATTTGGTATGTCGGGTTTTCTTCATCAGTAGTCACTTCAAATTGTCTACATATGGGTTGATAAAGATAGTCAAAGAGAGCTTCTGTAGCAGTTGACTCTCACAGGATTCTTTTGAGCTAATTTGTTGTTCTTCTATATTTCAAGAATATTTGGTATGTATAATGTGTTGCTGATTCTGAGGTATCACAACCAGCAAGGGGGAAGGAGACATACATCTAAACACACAACGAGTACACGTGATGAACTTAATACTTCTTCTCTATTGAAGTAATTTCGGGAAAGACAAATGTCATAACCGTAGAGAAACTCAGTGTTTAACTCGTAGCCTTTGGTGTGCTATTCCAACTATTTGGGGGAAGGATGTATTATACCAACCATTTGGGGGGAAGTGGTATCTGGATACTTTTGGTATGTGGTAAATCAGCCTTCAGTACGAAGAAATATGAGAAGAATATTTGGAACGTGAGATGATATTGCTGATCGACATCTTCTATATGATTCATGATAAAGTTCTTCCGGTTAGTGCTTCATGTACACAATGTAATGACGATTCCGATGAGATCGCAACCATCAGGGGAGAGATATGTGTACATCAGGGTCGCACAACATATTCACATGATCGAGCTTAATCAGTTATTCCGGAGTTGACATCCGCAGAGAAGATCAGTGATTCAACCAGTTACTGTGATGTTGTTGTCTCTACTCTGGTTGGGTACTTGTGTACATTATGGGCTGATTGGTTATATGGAAGATAACTGGAATGCTCTTGGTAAAATGAAGATGTTGATATACTGTTCCCCTGAATAGACAACTGGTCAATCTTGAAGAGTAATGTGTACATCGGGGACGTACAACAGGTTCATGTGATCGAAACTAATCAAGTTATTCCGGATTTGATAACCACTGAGACGATCAATGTTTCAACTTGTTACTTCGGTGTTTTCGTCTTCTTCGGGGTGTTGAGCTTCATTCAATGAGACCGCTTTGTCTTCAACTCTACTTCTTAGGGAAATGGTGTTTATTCGATGTTTGTCGGTTTGGGGGAAGCTACCAAAGATTCAAATTGAGAAGGCTCATGTTCAGATGATTTTCTCAGAAGCCTCTAATGCTTTGGTGGTGAAAGTTTAAGAGATGATGTCTTCTATCTTCTACAAAGTGCTGAACGATTTCCTTATCTCGGTACTCGTATCATCATCTTCTTAAACTATTTCTCTATCGTTGTAAATATTTTTTTAAAACCAAATACAAAAATATAAAACCAACAAAAAGAAAATAGAAAAATATAAAACCAACAAAAACCCATAAAAATCAGAAAATTTAAAAATACCAAAATATGTTTTCTCAAGACATGTCTTCTGGTATCGATAACATCTACGGTCTTAGAAATGTCATTCAATAATGGCACGGGACTTTAGATGAAGTTCGAGCAGGAGGTGTAATTATTTCTTTCTAAACATGTCTCAAAAAATGGCTTACAGTTATTTCAGACTGCAACCCGTGCTTAAACTATGGCTTGTAGTTATTTCAGACTGTAACCCGCGCTTAACCATGGTTTGATATTATTTCAGATAGCAACCCGCTCTTCAAGAAAGGAAAGTGCTACGCTAAACCAATTTTCAAATATTTCGTGCACTTATCCTAAAACAAAATGAGGAAAGTATGTCGAAGGACTGTTGTTCCTACTCAAATATTTTTTCGTCTAAAATTCTTCAGAAAAATATTTGTTTTAACAAAATGGTGGTTAATGAGTTGCAAAATCAATCAGTTTCATAAGTTTTACAAATTTGCAAAACTCAATCAATGACTTCAGCGCTTTTAAAACTTTTCAGAGAAAGAGTCATTGATTGAGGGGGAGAATGTTTTCAAATTTACATCTTCTAACGGGCTTTCTTAATCATCTTACGTGCTTATCTGTAAAATATAATTGCCTATGTTGAAGGACTAGGTTTCTAGGATGTGATTGTTAGGATCAGATGATTATAAATTGATAAACACATTATTCCCATGCCTATGTATGATTTGATTGATATGTTGAATTGACTTTTATTAGTCGATTGCTGTTTGGGTGATGTCGACCACCATATATCTGTTTGTGTCCACTAACGTATGCAGGTATATTGGTATATAAGAATGTTCCCGATCCGGATCCCACAATTGAAGATGATTGGATTCCGAATGGAAAGGGTAACTATCTCTTGGGTTGACAAATGAAGAAACGGAGCTTAATTGGACTTCTATAGAGAGTTGACATGAAATGCAACGTAAGAGGTCTCACTGCATCAGCAGATGGTTTTCTTCATCATCAAATGAAGAAACGGAGCTTAATTTGACCTCAGTTGGCATGAAAAAATGCAACGTAAGAAGTCTCACTGCATCAGCAGACGGTTTTCTTCCAACCCTCAGCAACAACAAAAGCAGCTTATCCACCTAACGTATCTTTGTGCAGGGATAATAGTGATGATACCAATTTTCTAAAACTTTAAAAAAATAATAATAAATAAATAAATATTGTTTTGAAAATGGAAAAATATTGTTTTGAAAATAAATTGGATTCAAAGTTTTGAAATCAACCGGACTTTATTCTGTCAAATCTTAAGTGATTTCAAATTAAATATTTTCAAACGATATTTCATCTATCAAGTCCGTTTGTACGTTAAAAATGTGGTGATCTAAAGATTTAATGTTATGTCATGGTATGATTTTCTTTAAAACTTAAAGATCTTACAAAATGAATTTTTTTCTGTTCTTGTTTGATTGTGAAATTGTTTTATTTTACTTAAAGATCTCTTAAAATCTATCATACCTGACACTAACAATCTTTAATGTCTTAAATTGATCCTTATCTGTCATTTTTTCAAAATTAAATCTTGCCACGTCTTTCCCATAAAATTTTCTAAAAGATTTAAATCAATTGGGATAAAAAATCTCAATTGGTTTGAAATTTTTGATCGGGGGAGAGATAGTGATTTAAATCTCAAATCTGTTTTAGCCCTTTAAAGGCACTCCTGCCTCCATGTGCCAAACGATTTCAAATACATGATGCACATGTTGAGGGGGAGCATTTAACCAAAAAAACAAGATGAGTATTTAAACAAGGCACATATTCTCCCATGTTTTCTAAACCTTATTAAATCACTTGGGATCCAAAATCTCAAAGGGTTTGATATTTTTGATCGGGGGAGAATTTGTGATTTAATAATGAAATTTGATAAATGATGATTGTTTTGATTCAAATGTGCATACTGCTCTCCCATATGTGCTAAACGCTTTCGAATCTCGAAGCACATATTGAGGGGGAGCGAATGGTTTCTATTGGCAATCGTGAAAAGTACTTCAAAAACCTCTTGCCTCTATGTGCAAAATGATTTTCAAATATCCAACGCACATATTGAGGGGGAGAATTTACCAAGAAAATCAAATGGCTTTTTCCATGGAAATTGCGATCAAGAATATATTTCAAAGAACTCTTGCCTCCATGTGCGAAACAATTTCAAAATCATATGCACATGTTGAGGGGGAGCATTTCTAAATGATCAAAACAATTAAGGTACAAAATGTTTTGATTTTATATCACAAGTACCTTGATTGATTTTCCAAATGATTTTTCAATTGGTTTCATGAAGGAAAGAACAATACCAAAAGACCGACCAATTTACTTTATGCATGGTGTTATAAGGATGGTTAGGTTAGGTATTCGTTCCCACGATCCCGCCAGAGCCGGAGGGATCTACCCAGGGAAAATCCACTAGATAGTGTAGAGTCCTTAGGTATGATAAAAAAAAAGAAAAAAAGGAGAAAAGTGAGAAATGGGAAGAGTGCGGACTGAGACAGAGCTAGTACTGGAATAAACCCAACAAGGTTCTAGTTATGAAGTCTCGGTAAGCACTGAAGGGGTTGAAGAATGAAAAAGAATTGGAATGTGAAAAGGGTGAAAAGAAATAGCCCTCCAATAATTCAACCTTAGGGCAGAAACCGGGTTCAATACATATGCTACTGGTGGTTACCAAGGTAACGCCGGTATTGAAGACAAGACGTCATGGACCCAGTGACGCACTGCACCTAACTTCCCAAGCTACTCAAGTTCCTCTTAAAAGGGCTTGTTTAATTCTCATGGGGAACCTACATAATCTATCGACTTTCTCTTAGAGATTGTTGATATTGAAGAAGGAGACCCTCTCCCTAGTCTCCGGCATAGGAACCAAAAATATGTACAATTAAGTCTAGAGCCAAGAGATCATCCACAATATCTCATTAGGACATAAAATTAATGAAGACTTGCTGTTTCACACAATGTGGAAAGTAAGAATATATTAAGAGTCCTACGCATTATCCTTGTGGTATTGCCAGAACATCCGAGTGATATGTTAAATATTCACGATGAAGATGGAAATCCTTCTAGAGCCAACATCAAACAAGCTCTTGGTGGGTGACATGTGAGATCTTGCAAAAGATCAAGCTTGTGACAACTGGATAGAAACAATTGGGCGATTCAATCTTGAATCAACCTTGGTCCAGGAAATGGATTGACAGATACTTTTGGAAAAACCGTTCGATGTGCAAATCTTCTTTTCTCTAGCACATCGAATGTGTATTCATTTTCAAATTCAAAAAGTATCTCTGATTGAAAAAATACTTTTGGAAAAACCGTTCGATGTGCGAATCTCTTTTCTCTAGCACATCGAATGTGTACTCTTCTCAAATACAAAAAGTATTTCTGATTGAAAATTGATCTTTCTCATAAAACCTTCGTCGTATTTCAAAACTCTTTCTTCTAAGTAATACGCGATTGTTTTTCAAATCATTTTTCATCAATCAGTGAATCTCAATTTGTTGGTTCACTCACTCCGTGTTGTCTTCTTTGAGACGTTCCTGTTTGAGAACAGCTAGAACAGCTGTGAAACCCTGTCAAGGAGATTCTTCGGAATCCTACCTGATCACAAGCAGTACTTGTACTGATCAACGGGGAACCGTGGGCCGTGTACCTCAATTCAACGAAAGTGATCAAAGACACTTTCGTGTGTTTTATTGCCAACTGTTGTTTGTAGGTACATTTGGACGGTTGCAGCTGATCAGAATTGAGAAGTCAATCCAAAGCCGCATGCTCACAGCATCCACACTTAATTGAAGAAATCATGACTTGTGCATATCTACAGAACCTGGCTCAGATATTTTTATACTATGCTTCTGCTACGCTGCTGTAAATATCTTGAACCAGTAAAAGCTTCCGCTACTCTAATGAAAAGATGTCATGATCCAGAAAGTGTGAGCATGTCGGTCCAAAAGTCACAACATCACATGAAGGCAACACAACAAAAGGATGATCCAGAGATTTGTTGTGGCTGATGATCTCAAAGAAAGCTCGAAGATCATCAAGATGTGGATCAGATCAAAGACCTCCACTTAAAGTACAAAATAATCGGACTATGAAGAGTCACTGCTAAAGCACGAAGATTGCAGTAGTGAAGAATTGAAGTCTACGAGCTCGAGCATAAAGACAAAGATAGAATGATAGGATTCAAAATGTAAATCATGGGGTGACCTCCCTTAGGGGGAGATTGTTAGGAATTAGAAATTCCATAGTGAAGAGTCGGTCACCCTGTCACAATTCTCAATTTCTGGTCATTTCTCATACTCCATATTCATCATTTCATAACGGTTCATTCATGATTTTTGCATTTCACATTAAACGCGTAAATTTTATATTAAATAAACTTTATCGCGTGAGTTATTATTTTGAACATTTAATCCGATACTTCCAAAAATGATCCCGACATATTTTTATACTTACATTTAGTTTATAAAAACTATATTTTGAGTTTACCTAGTGTTTTAAATTTATGTGGTATATAAATCGTTAAATTTATATTATTACGACGTTTTTCTTAAAAACTACACGATAATTATTATATCACTCAAATTTTGCAAGAAAAGTATTTTTATAACTTTTATGACTACAATATATTTTATCTTGACCCGTGAAAATTTATTTTTATCTAACGCTACCTTAAATATTCAAATGTGTATACAACTTACTAATATTACTTAACAATACTACAAGTTACTACTTCCATTCAAGTAACTTTACATAACTTACACTTATACATTTACATAATAATAATAATAAATGTATATATAGGTATTATTAATTACAAGATTCACCTAAAAGATTTACTAGATATTTTCTTACATATATATTTTTTTACACTCAACATATCACACACACAACTCAATAATTCAAAGTGTGTTAGATCAATGTTCTCTCCTCTTCTTCTTCACCAAAATCCGGCCAACCATAAGGAGATCATGGAGTGATCATCAAAAATTTTCTAATCAAGTTCTACACAATCTAGTAACACTCTTTGTTTAGGTTTTGAAATAAAAACCTAGGGTGCTTAGGATTAATCCTTGATCATAAACCTCATCAAGTAACTTGTAAGCATGAAACTTCATCTTTTACCTTTCATATATATTTTTCATGCATTTTTATGAAGTCCATATGGTCATATTTGATTTGTTGTGATTTTATTCATTATCATCCAAGATTATCACCCATATGTGCTATATAAATATTTATAACAATCATGTGCTAGTTAAAAGTTTATAAAAATGAGAAGTTTGAAAAATGGATCATCAAAGTCTAGTTGTGGTTTTTGGAGGAAATGGTTACATAAATTTTATATATGTTTATTTAAGTTGTATATATATTTTTAGCCTCATAATGAATATTTATTTTTGGTTATGATCAAATGAAGTTGTTTTACTAGTAGGATTGGTGATGAGTAGATTAAGGGATTTTTGTGGTGAAGTTGTGGTTAAACAAATAGATAAAAATGGTAAGTTTAAAATAAGCGCGGAAGCGCTGTCGAAATTTATAATTTTTCCGAAAAGTTAGTCATTTTTATAAGTTTTATTAAAGTTTTAGAAAATAGATTTTTAGTTATGAACGTGGCCTTTTGAACGGACTAAAACGGAGTTATAACGAAAAAGATACGTGGTTTTCAAGTTACGATTTAAAAACTACCATTTTCCGGAAAATTGTACATGCAGTCCGAGTTTTAACTGGCCAATCAGTGGCCTTAAAATTTCTGTGAAGTCTCCGAAGTTTAAAAATATATTATTACTCTTGATTACCTTCGAGTGGATATAAAGAACTTGAAAAACGGACTTAAAACGAGTGAGTTATGGTTAACCGAACTTTGAGTCAAAAACGTGCTGAAAACACTATTCCCAGCATTAGTATGCTGTCAGGATTTTTAATCAAGGTTTTGAGGGCTTAAACGGACGTTTCGGGGGAAACGGACCTTAAAAACGAGTTAGTTTTCCTATGTATATATTACGTCAAATCCGATGTAAACCGATTTGTCAATTACAAAAACCGTTACGTAGTTTTAACTACATTTTCACCATTAACTCAAAAGTAATTATTTTGACATGGAACCGTCACACATTCAAGTAACAATATTTTTATATAACTAGTTTTCAAGTAGCATATTGGGTGATACGTTTTCAAAATCATGCATCCACGACAACATATCATAACTCAAGTCATAACATTCATTTTAGGTCGCGGATAGTTTCCGAGCCTCACTTTCGTGCACTTCATTTTGTTAGCATATCAATCACACCAGGTGAGTTCATACCCCACTTTTACTCGTTTGAATTCTTATAAACTATTTGGGGCGAGATACATGCTTATTTATCAAAACATTTAAACACTTTTGCCAAGCTACATTACTTATACTTTAGACATGATTGCGTTATATACTTGATTGGGTTATATTTGTTTTCACATGCATATTTGGAACAAACATACAAGAATTAGTGGCTCCAAATTAAGTTGTTGGAAGGCTATTAATTTACAAACATACAAGAATTAGTGGCTCCAAATTAAGTTGTTGGAAGGCTATTAATTTACAAACATACAAGAATTAGTGGCTCCAAATTAAGTTGTTGGAAGGCTATTAATTTACAAACATACAAGAATTAGTGGCTCCAAATTAAGTTGTTGGAAGGCTATTAATTTACAAACATCCCAACATGAGTTGTTGGAAGACTCTTGTGGTGACATTTATACTTTTAACTACTATGATACATGCATACATGATGGACATACTATATTTTGGCAATGGGTTGTGAACACACAGGTTGCAAGTTTTGTATGGGCGGAACTTGGAACTGAGTGGATTTACAATGCCTTTGCTGTGTGAACATTTCTCAAAGTATTTCAAATCATTTTGTTACAAACTTATGAACTCACCAACCTTTGTGTTGACACTTTTTAGCATGTTTATCTCAGGTCTTAAGGTGATAGCATTTCATGGAGCTTTTGGGTCACATGGCATACATTGGAGTCTTGTGCTTTTAACAATTACCATTCGACATGTTTTGTAAACTCTTTATGTATTATCAAACTTTGTGATTTCTTGTTGTGTAAACTTTAACATATGAAATCGAATGGTAAACTTTTCAAAACGTCTCATTATAGAGGTCGTTTTCTGTATCCATACTTTGTGCTATGACGTCATACCCCAATGACACTATCGTTCCGCTGCGATATTTTGGGGGTGTGACACACCCCAACTCTAGTCTAGCATATGTTAGCTCGTAGACATTTCATTATTTACTAGTTAGTTAGTTAGTTATTTAGTTTAGAGCAACACCGTGGAGGACGGATGGGTCTTTACCCACTGTATGCCTGATCCACAGTCCGAAGGAGGACGTGTAGTATGTAACTATAAATACCCTCTACCTCCCAAGGTAGAGGGTTGGACCTTTCATTCTAATCTAACCTTTTCTCTTTTGGATACTTTCTCTCTCTAGAAAGGCTCCCATTCTACTTTCTCTCTTTAAAACCTCTAAACTATACGCCCCTTATTGTGATTGTGGATGTGTTTGTGAAATCCATATGTAGACAATTTTATTCGGCTTGGTCAATGGATCGCTTAGTTGGGAAATTGACATGATCATAAAAGAGTTGGACTTGAAGCCAAAGATCAATGCCGTGATGAGGGACTCTATGGAGTAAGTCCTTGAATCGAGTCCATGCTTCGTAGAGAGATTCACCTTGACGTTGTTGGAACATCAACATTTTATTCCTAAGCTTAGTAGTTCTCCCCGGTGGGAAAAATTGGGCAAGGAAACAAGAACTGAGATCATCCCAACTTGAGATGGAGCCGGCGGGAAGTCGCTCAAGCCAATTTCTAGCTTGGTTCCGTAGAGAGAATTGGAAGAGACACAAGCGCGTGGTCTCCCGAGTAGTATCATCGAGGTCGATGGAATCGACGATTTTAAGGAAATCCTTAAGATGCTGATTAGGATCTTCGGAACGAAGTCAATGGAATGCACATCCGTTTTGCACCAACCGGATGGTGTCGGATCGCAGGGCCGTAGTTTAGACTTGGTCGGGAAGCTCAATGGTGTTTCGATAGCCTAAGTGGCTGGGTCTTGAGTATTCACCAAGAGTACGGCCTCTTGGCGGGTCATTTGGTGGTGGGTAGATGAGTGGTGGTTGATTATCACCTTCCATGATGAAAAGTGATGGGGTTACTAACAAAGGTCACGAAGAAGGGGGATAGACTACGAGGAAGCTAAAAATGGGAAAAAAAAAAGCTTACTTGATAGGAATCAAGCAAGGAAACCTAAACGAGCTGGAAATCTAACTAGCTATTCTATTCCCCGGCAGCGGCGCCAAAAACTTGATACACGTACAATGCGCGTTCGGGGTCAAAGGAACTTCCTTTTCGTCGAGCAAGTTTTTCAACACCCTAGGCGGTGAACCTAATCGTTGTAGTGTAGTATTAGGGTAAGCCTCGGGAATTGATATCGTTCTCTAGGGGAATAGGAATGCTAGTGAGAAATTACTACGCTAAGGTTGGGGTTGAGGATGATTATTTTTTTATTTATTTTTTATTTTTTTAGAAAATTGAAATTACGAATCTCGGGGTATTGGATTTGGGGGGTTTGTATTTTTACCGATTACTCTACTTATCTAATTTAACTAAGCTAAGGTGAGTGTAGTCTATGTATATTGTTGTGTGCTCTTATGATGATTAAAAATGTGTTTACTTAGATGCTATTACTCCCTAGTTATCTCCTATTGATTGTTGAACTGTCACATCCTTATTCTTAACGCGTTGTGTCTTCTAAAGTCGTAGGGTATGCGTTTTTCCCTAACTCTTTGAGACTACCTTAAGGTTATTGCCTACGAAATCTCTATTGCCTACGAAATCTCTAGGATTCATAAACTAACTCTAAGGTTACCTTTGGATGTTTAGACTACAATAACTCTAGGTGATTATAAACTAATGTTCACAAAGATTACTCAAGCATTAAAAACACAACGAATGACCTATCACAATACTAGGTCAATCACAATTAAGATAAGAGACAACCAATCAATATTCAATACCTAGGTTTCATATATCTAAGCAAACACACCAGTAAATTAGCCGGACATGGAAAACATGCAAGCATACACACAAACAATTGAAGGCATAATTGAATTAATGAAGTAAATCACTTATCTTGTTGTAAAATAGGGTATGGAACCCTAAGATACTGCCCAAGACAGCCAAAGTTCGATTTAGGTTTTACTCCACAAAACTACCTCTCTAAAATACTGAAAATCCGAATTCTATATATAGAGTTACAATATGCGACGGCGTCACTCTTTAATTGTGACGCCGTCGGGTCGCCGCCATTAGGATTTCGTCTTGGCCACGTCAACGTTGTGACGACGTCACCTTATGCTTGTGACGCCGTCGGCTTCATCTTTTGACGCCGTCGGGATCCAAATCTAGGCCGTCTGAGTTGTGACGCCCTACTCTTTTAAACCTGATGCCGTCAAGTGCAAAATAGCAATTTGCTCTCTGAGTCGTCTCAAGGTGTGTTGCGACGGCGTCTAGGCTGTGACGCCGTCAGCTTCAGTTCGAGCAGCTTGAGTGTCTTGATTCTTGACTTTGGCCATTTTCTTCATATATTCGCGCCTTTTTGTCCGAATAAGTGTCATTCCAGCAATTTGCCTTCAAGAAACCTAAAAAGTGAAAAGGAACAAAATTAAGTAGTAACGGATACAAAAGTGATCGATTAAGGGATTAAATGACGCCTCAAAAGTGTACATTTTAAATCCTTATGAGGCTCACACACCTTTAATCGTTTTTTCGTGTTTTCACTTCCACAAACCAACATATCATATGTGTCTATTTGGACAAACGAATAAGTAATATGTAGTTGGTGCTTATGCTTCTAATTATAAAGGTACTTGATTTTATAAATATCATATATGCATATAAATATACATGTCGATACTCATAAACATATATACATATACATATACATATACAAGTTAATCGAGTATGAATATAACATATAAATTCTAAATACTTATACACTAGAAAGATCGGAGTCGGGGTCGGGTTCAGGGATTTATGTTATCCCCATCCCCGCCCCATCCCCGATTTCATATTATGGGGATTCCCCATCCCCGTCCCCATCCCCGGTCAACTCGGGGATTCCCCAGTCAAAATCGGGTTTGGGGATCGGGTCCCCATCATGTACGGATTTTTTTGCCATCTCTACTGACAAAACTAATCCATACCAATAGTATGTATACATATACCTAAGTAAATTATCAGCTACTGTTAGAACATTAAAACCCCGTGGGTACAATGTATTATTTAACCACAATATATACAGATTACACGAGACATAAACGAAACCCTAACGGACCCTAAGCCCACAAACGAGCTTGGGCCGACTAACCTAATCTATCATCTAATACTCCCCCGCAGTTGGAGCGGGAGGTCTTCGAACGATCCAACTAAAGTTTAATATTGCAAACGGCGAGAAATCTTGAAAAGTGGCAGCTTCCTAATGCTTTTGAGAAACTTGATATGGTGATTGTTGTTGGAATTTGTGTTTGCTCAAGTAGAGTCATGAGATGGACTTAGGTTTTTTCCTTTTCTTTTTTTTTTCCTGAAAGAAGACGACAATGGAAAGTAGATAAAAGCATGAATAAGGCATGAACTGGAAAGAAAGAAAACATAAGCGAGATATATAATTTTTTGATTTTTTTTTTGATTGTGCCACAAAGCAAATAAAGAACTAGAAGATGCAACAAAGAAAGAAAAAAAAAGTTGTTTTTACGGTTATGATGACAGAAACAATTTTAGTATCAAACCTTAAGAAAAAGAAAATAAACATCTGACTTTATAGGATAAACATTTTGCTACACATTACTTGCATGAAAACAAAGAAGATAGAATAAAAAACGGTTGTGATAGAAAAGAAACATCATAAGGCAAAATAAGATGATTTAATGATATTGCCTATGACGGCTTATCACGGCATGACGAAAAGAAATTGGGTTTTGAGAAAAGAGTATAGAGATTGTGGAAGCTTTGACGGGGTAGTATAGAGGCAACGGCTCATGGCGGCCGATTAGGTCTTGTATCAAACCCGCTCTGATACCATGTTAGAACATTAAAACCCCGTGGGTACAATGTATTATTTAACCACAATATATAGAGATTATATGAGACATAAACGAAACCCTAACGGACCCTAAGCCCACAAACGAGCTTGGGTCGACTAACCTAATCTATCATCTAATAGCTACATCATGTTGCTTGTTCTCAAGCCACTTAAGCCTTGCCACCGAAGAAATCTTAGTAGTTAAGATTTTCCTCATAGTCTGCATGCCAATGATCGCCCATTGGAACAAGAACAATGCTCAAGTAACCTCCGCTCGTCAAATAGCCTGACATGCAGTGAGGTCTTGATGAGAAGATGCCATCTTTGTCCCTCATGAATTCAAGAGCAATCTTTGGATCACTCACAGCTATCACATGGACGTGTCCAAGGCGTATGCATAGGATCTTGGTGTTCATTTCGTCCATCATCCTATGAATCCATCGAAAGGTGGGCTTGTTAAGGGCGCGCATGGTGAAAAAGAAGTACAAAGTTAAAAATAGGGAAAGAATGAACATGGTCACGGTGAGAACTAAAATCAAGTTCATGACGACAAATTAAACTTGTGTTGGTGTATTTTGTGTATTGTCTACACTGATTGGTTTGTAGTATTTATATAGTGGTTTTCTAATATTTCTTGTTTTGAATGTTTTTGACAATTCTTCAATTTTGAAAAAAAAGTAGTTAAAGAAATTTATAGAGAGTGCAGTGAACTTCTGTAAAACTGCTATTATTAGTTCACTGCTATTGATGAGGAAATATATGATTCACTATGACTAAGATGTATGTCTTATAACATAGTTAAAAGGTGAACAGAAATAGAATGCTTGAATTTATATATAAACAACTAGCTTCATAGCCCGCCCGAATGGGCGGGCTAGCTTCATGATAATGAATGTTGAATTCTAAATGTATGTAAAGCAATCGTGAAAATTGGGCAATACGGCCGGTATATATATCGTGTAACCAAATGTATATAAAATTCGTAACAATAACCTTCCAAAAGACCAAATAAATAGTGCCAATAAAACTACATATTTGTTTCTTTACATTAACGTAAAGCCAATGAAAATCATACGAACGCTGTAAAGGTAGCTGCTTTATCAAGTAACCATTTGCAATACGTCTTCTAATGTGCAACCACCTCTAAACTTCCATAGTACATATGAGGTAAAATCGACTTTGGTGAGTCTTTGTTATCATCGAATTTCAACTTCATCAAAATCTGAAACCACAGTTGGCTATAGTAGCAACTTAAAGTCACTATTAGTAAAAAATATTGATTTCAAAATTCGCTCTTACGTGTGTTACAATATTTGTGTGCAAGCTCTAAGCTTCTTAGTTAAAATCTACCCGCCACATATGTCAATTTGGTCAAAAACATTTACCTAAGGTTAGACCCACATCCCATTCAGTGTCTTATAAAAGAACAAACCACCTGATAAAGCATCCATTGCAGGATGGGATAGGAACATTAGGTTCTTCCTTTGCAGTACCTTAAAAAAACAAATACTCTAAGTGCTACAACTTTAACAACCTAGTTAGCTAAAAATTTTATTTGAGAAACATCATTAAACAATGAAGCAAGAATCAAATAACAATCCAACCTATGTTATCAAATAAAATCTCATAACCAGCTTTCCATATGATATAGTGATTCAAGTAAACGAAGGTGTAATAAGAATCGAGAAAAAAAACTAAGCAAATATAGGGACAAGCAGACAATGGTCATTTTCCATGTAAAAGACAACATTTAAAAAAGATACTCCAACAATAAAAAACATAGATCCAAGGACCTCTTTTTTGGTACTGTAAGACTATAGCACGGCAAATCTTTACTTGCATTTATTTGAAAATTGATTTGATACTCTCAAATCCTTTTTTCGGAAAAGCACATCTTATTAAATAGTAATTTAACCATTTGGTTGTTACACCTAATCGATTAAATACCAAAATATCAGTTCATAATATGTTTAAGCTCACCTGATCCATTTAGAGTGTCCTAAGAGCTTGTGCATTAGTCTACCTGACCGAATGTCCCATAGTTTGCAACTCTGTTAACAGAATCCAACAATATTAGTGCTCTAGATAACACATTAAATATGATAGTGTAGGCACTTTTTAGATAAAGATTACATTTCAAGTTTTTGCTTATGAAACGTAATGTCACATATCCAACCTCGAATTAACAGCAAGAACATGTTTACTGTTAACATCCGCCTTTGCCATTGTCATCTCAAACCTTGGCAATTAAACTCCACCCGCATAGGACAACTGAACATGAAGGAAAAAACTTACAGTGATTATCATTATTTTTGTTCCTGTAACTGTGTTTCTAGAGGGTCCTGAAGACAGAAGTTGTAAGTCATTTATACTTGATTGTAGGGAGGTACAAAAAAATATTTTGTGGTTCCAACATAAGTGAAAAGAGAAGTAGTAGCAAATTATCAAATAACTTTTAAGCACCTAAAATGCAAGTGGTTTTTCTTACTATACGTGATATCCAGTAAAGCTTTTACACTACAGTCCTGAAGTAAGAATGACCAAGCGGCATTCATGGCATACACATTTCTAGAAGGAATTGGGACCTAACGGGGAGAAAACTCGTATGTGAATTACCTTCATGCCCACAATTCCATCAAAGGCTAAGCAGACTCTGCAGCTTGGGACGTAGTCATTCCTGACACATCAAATGGTAATGACATTAGTTACTTTATGTGGAACTTTCACGTTTTTTTTAACTTTTTTCGTTTTTTTACGTTATTTAAATTTACATTAAAAAATCATATATTATTAAACACTATTTTGAATATCACATGTGATATTAGTGTTATATCATATATGATATGTAATATCACATGTGATATTAGTGTAATATCACATATGATATACATATCATATCACATATCATATATGATTTAACACTAATATCACATTTGATATTCAAAATAGTGTTTAATCATATATGATTTTTTTCATTACGTAAAAAAAGACGAAAAAACGTGAAAAAAACGTTTTTTTTTTCTTTTTTCGAAAGTATATCAAAGTGCCCGTCTATAGAAAGATAATTAAATGCTCTTCGCGACAGTGTAAATATTTTCACTTAGCGATTAACGGTTTAAGAGATATTTAAATTATAAAAAATATGTGAAATAATAGAATGCTTTTAATCTCAGCCATTGATTTCTTTTTAGATGGATGGTGGAGATGAGTCCCTTGATATGTAAGAAAAGTTTGGTATGTAAAATAACTCTCCTCATTAGTATTTTGACATCTTTCTTGAACGAGTAATTTAAAACCGCGCGTTTTCAGCGGGAATTTAAGGTAATCCTTCTTCCTGTTACGATGAAAATTTTATTTAGTTGTTTTAATTTTCTTAGTTGGTTCGTATCTAAGCAAAGTTTAGTACTACCTCTGTTCCATAATAATTGTCCACTATCACTTTTTTAAGTCTTTTTTGTTAAACTTTGACCTTAAATATTTTTATTTGTGTAATATAGTACTTGATGAAAAATATATGAATAGATTGGGTTTTAAATGTATTTTCATTTGGTATAATTTTCATCAAGTATTATATAACGCAAATAAAAATATTAGTGGTCAAAATTGAACAAGAAAGACTCAAAAAAGTTAAAATGCACAATTATTATAAGACGGAGGGAGTAATTAACATAGTGTAAATATACTATATTAATGTATAAGTGAATGAATGTGAATTTTATTTTGAAACTCAAGCACATGCGTTATTTGCTATAAACAATATAAACTATATAATACATGACTTGTTAGCACTACAGAAGAATAAAGAAGTAACTACTTCATTTTTAATATATAAAACAAAGGCTATATGTTTTGTCATCATTAAAAGGAGGGTTATGGTACACAAAAGTTACTAAAGTTTACAAAAAATTAGTCATAAGGTAATATAGTTTCATTTTGTTCATCTAGGTTACTGAACTTTGAAACTTTGTTCACTCAGGTAACTGAACTTATAAAAGTGAATGTTAAGGTTATTGAACTTTGAATTTTGTTCACTCAAGTTACTGAACTTATCAAAAAATATACATCCAAGTTACTCGGACTAACACTGAATTTTCGAAGTGTATGATTACCGAAAGTTTAGTAACCTAACTGAACAAAATGAAACTATATTACCTTAGGACAAATTTTTTGTAAACTTTAATAACTTTTTTGTACCATAACCCTTAAAAGGAATAGAGAACTAACTAGTTTCTATTAATTACACAAATGGTCACTGTGGTTTGTTGGATTTTTCACTTTTAGTCACTAAACGTTTTTTTTTTACTGATTCAGTCATTGTGGTTCCTTGTTATTACGGATCTAGTCCAAATCCGTATTAAATGACCAATAAGCCCTTGTCTCATTCTTTTTCAAATGAGTTAGTTACATAAATGGTCACTGTGGTTTTCAAATGACAATTAAGTAACGGCCGTTAGTCTTTTATACTAACGGTCGTTAGTAAATAACCGAAAATTTGGTTTTCTTACGTTTTCGTCCATTTTTACACCATATCGTCCGTATTAACACGTTTTCTTCCGTTTTTACTCGTTTTCGTCCGTTTTTACACGCTTTCATCCGTTTTTACACGTTTTCGTCCGTTTTTACATGTTTTCGCCCATTTATATACGTTTTCATTCATTTTTGCACGTTTTCGTCCGTTTTTACACGTTTTCTTCCGTTTTTACTCGTTTTCGTCCGTTTTTATACGTTTTCGTTCGTTTTTACACGTTTTCGTCTGTTTTTACATGTTTTCGTCTGTTACTACACATTTTTGTCTGTTTTTGCACGTTTTAATCCATTTTTATACGTTTTCATTTGTTTTTGCGCGTTTTCGTCCGTTTTTACACGTTTTCTTTCGTTTTTACTCATTTTCGTCCGTTTTTACACGTTTCCGACCGTTTTAACACGTTTTCGTCCGTTTTTGCACGTTTTCGTCCATTTATATACGTTTTCATTCGTTTTTGCACGTTTTCGTTCGTTTTTACACGTTTTCTTCCATTTTTACTCATTTTCGTCCATTTTTAGACGTTTTGTTTGTTTTTACACGTAAATCGTCCGTTTTTACTCGTTTTCGTTCATTTTTACACATTTTCGTCTGTTTTTTCACGTTTTCGTCCTTTTTTACATGTTTTGTCTGTTTTTACACATTTTTGTCCGTTTTTACATATTTTCGTCTGTTTTTGTAATAATGTAAAACCGGACGAAAACGTGTAAAAACAGATGAAAACATGTAAGAACGGACGAAAACATGTAAAAACGAATGAAAACGTGTAAAACCAGATGAAAACGAGTAAAATGAAAGATAATGTGTAAAAAAGGACGAAAACGTGCAAAAACGAATGAAAACGTATAAAATGGGACGAAAACGTGCAAAAACGGACGAAAACATGTAAAAACTGATGAAAACATGTAAAAATGGACGAAACCGTGTAAAAACGGACAAAAACGTGTTTAAACAGACGAAAATGAGTAAAAACGAAAGAAAACGTGTAAAAACGGACGAAAACGCGCAAAAACAAATGAAAACGTGCAAAAACGGACAAAAATGTGTAGTAACGGACGAAACGTGCAAAAACGGACGAAAACGTGCAAAAACGAATGAAAACGTATATAAATGGATGAAAACGTGTAAAAACGGACGAAAACGTGTAAAAACGGATGAAAACGTGTAAAAACGGACGAAAACGAGTAAAAACGGAAGAAAACATGTTAAAACGAACGATATGGTGTAAAAATGGACGAAAACGTAAGAAAACAAAATTTTTGGTTATTTATTAACGACCGTTAGTATAAAAGACTAACGGCCGTTACTGAATTGTCATTTGAAAACCATAGTGGCCATTTATGTAATTAACACATTTAAAAAAGGAGACAAGGGCTTTTTGGTCATTTAATACGGATTTGGACTAGATCCGTAATAACAAGAAACCACAATGACTGAATCAGTCAAAAAAAAATTTAGTGACTGAAAGTGAAAAATCCAACAAACCACAGTAACCATTTGTGTAATTAACTCTAAATACATAAAACAAAGGCTAAAAATAATTAGGTGTTTGACAACCTAATAAGAAAATGATACTCCTTCCATCCCATATTGTTCACAATGATTTTGCAAATCTTTTTTTTTTCAACTTTAACTTTCAATATATTTGTTTTTATTATATAATAATTGATGCAAGATATATGAATAGATTAAATTTTTAAATGTATTTTCATTTGTATAATTTTCACTAAATATTATGTAACACAAATAAATATATTTAACGTCAAAGTTAAAGAAAAGAATTTTAAAAAATCATAATGGACATTTAATATGAAACGGAGGTGTTCGGAAGCAACCCTTAACCATCTTGGTTGAATTACTTATTCATAACTTGTATTAGGTAGATAGTATTTATCAAATGATATTGGGCAAATGTTCTTAAAAAATATCATATTTGTCATCATTTGTTTTTTCGGGTAGCGAACAAATTGTGATGACTATTTTGCCCATTAAATTTGCGAAAAATGTATCCACCATTTCTAGGGTAAATTACGTAAATGGTACCTTTGGTTTAGCAAAAATTGCATCCACCGTCCTTCAACTTTTTTTTTGATCCACTTCTTATGGTTTAGACCCGTTACGTTTTTATACGTTTTCGCCCCGTTTTCTTACGGTTTCGTCCGTTTTACTACGGTTTGGCCCATTTTTATACGTTTTCATCTGTTTTTATACGTTTTCCTCCGTTTTTTTACGTTTTCATCTGTTTTTAAATGTTTTTATCTGATTTTATATGTTTTCACATGTGACGAGAAAAAGAAATCTCAAAAATATTTCAGAAAAAAAGTTTTTCGACAAAAAATTCCGAAAAACAAAATTCGAAATAGAAAATTTTGGAAAAAAAATTACGAAAGAAATTTGAAAAAGAAAAATTTGAAAAAAAAAAATTTCGGAAAAAAATTTCCGAAAAAAAGTTTTTCGCTAAAAATTTCCCAAATTTTTTTTTTAAATTGTAAAAAAAATTAAAAGAATTTAGAAAGAAGATTGGAAAAAAATTTGGAAAAGAAAATTTTCGATTTTTTTTAGTGACCATCTATGTAATTTACTGCATGGACTGTGGATGCAATTTTCGCTAACCCACAAGGATCATTTATGTCATTTGAAAATGTAAAATGGTAACCATTAGTAATCACTACCCATAAAATATTAAAAAAAAAAAAACGAAATAAATACCGAGAAAAGCAAAAAATTTGTTCGCTATCTAGAAAAACAAATGATGGCAAATATGATATTTTTTTAAAGCATTTGCCCAATGATATTTATTGGGGGGGGGGGTTACGAAAGGGAAAGAAAATGAATAAACATGTCTGGTTAAAAGTAGAGAATGCAATCATTGCGTAGTATTGAGTAATGAGACATTACTCAGTAAATTGGTAAAACAAATAATGATTACCCACCACCACCACCACCC
>BPTQ01000006.1:282931434-282951271 GCA_019973895.1 Chrysanthemum seticuspe | reverse complement strand
TTTCAAGTTGTATCAGTCAGTAAAACGGTAATAATAAACATTTAGCCACCAAAGGTTCTAATAAAATTGTAATATAACTATTAGATGACATAATCACTTTTAAGTAATTCACATAACAAATAAATGTTACAATGATCACTACAACAATGTGCACCTCTACTAAATCAATAGCCAACGAATGATAAAGTTGATTTCAAAGTTTATGAAAAAACTTTAACTTTCAAACTGTATTTCATTCTTTGCTACTATATTTTAAGTAGTTTTCCTTATTGTATTTCGAGTATTGCATATTCCTATGCTATCTTTTCTTGTGTCTACTTTTTATTCACTTTAATTAAATCACCAAGATCAAGATTGGTCAACATGCCACTTTCAATCTTAGGCAAGACGGAGTGGCTCTCGGGTTGGGGGGGCGAGTTCACGAACCCGCACGGCTACACCATTCCGTGTAGCTCGGGTAAGGCTCTCGGGTTGGATTTGCGAGTTGGGAAGCCGAAGAAGAACGTTGCATTTCTATCCGTTGCAAAAGGAGGAGCCGTTGGATAACGGCTAAATGTGACCCAAAATAAAAAAAAAAAAAAAAAAAATTCACTCCTATTTAAACTATATCTTCCACCTCAATTTTCAAAATAAAAACACACAACACAAATTACAACACACAATAATCTTTCAAAAACACCGAACTATGGATTCAAGGAGAGGTAAAAAAACTTTCACCTCGCGTCAAGGTCGGTCTCAACCATCCCCGAATCAACCAAAACAAACTCCGTTAGGATTTAGCCAATTTTATTCTCAACCATCCCCGAATCAATTTTACGTTCCACAACCTCAATCTCCACAATTTTTCCAATATAATATGGGTCCTCCTCAATTGAATCCACAACACTACAACATCACTCCTACAAGCGAGTTTTCCCCGTTCGAAAACCTTAGTCAAGACGTAGAGTACGTACCCGAAACACAACCACTACCAAACGAAGAAGACGAAGATGAGGAAGTTCAAGAAGTCGATCCTAGAGGGAAGAAAAAAGCTTTCGCCGGGAGGAGGCCCCGTGAAGTTTGGACGCCGGCACAAGAGGAGGCGTTGGCGAAAGCATGGGTTCAAATCTCCGAATGTCGTGTTGTCGGTAATGAACAAAAGTCCGACGGTTTTTGGAAACGGATTCTCGAGCATTACGAGGCAACTTTGGGTTCGAGTTCACGAACATTTCATGCGTTGAATACCAAGTGGAGAACAATGAACACGGCCATGGGTATTTTCAACGGCTACTACCTCCAAGCGGTACATAATCTATACTTTATTATTTATAATTACATTATTTTGTTTTTAGCTATACTTTTTTATTTTACGTAATCCGTACTTTTTATTTACAATTAAATTATTTTGTATATAATGTAGAAACGTGCTAAGGCTAGTGGGTGCAACGATTTGGATGTGGTGAGGCAAGCTGAAATGGATTTCTATACAGCAAGAAAAAAACAATTTCTTCATACCAGGGCGTGGGAGGTTGTCAGAGGTCATGAGAAATGGACGGAGCAAGAATGTTTTCAAAATATTGCCGGTGCTGCAAGCAATTCTTCAAAAAGGAGGTCGGGGGAGTATGACGCGGCAAGCAACACCATTCCCGACATGAATGAAGACCCCACCCCTCCAATTGAATCAAGAAAAATGAAGAAGAAGCAAGCTGCATCCTCCTCGTCTATCTCAAGCGTTGCGGATGAAATCAACGCGTACACACAAAAGAAGACACAATATTTGGAAGAAAAACGCGAGATGGCGAAAGAATTGTTGGCTAAACAACTCGAGGGGGCGAAGTTCAAGAATGCACAACGGGAGTTGAAGTTTTTTTTGGAGCCGCATGATCACATTCGCGATCCCGCTATGTTGGAATTAGTTCTTACCCAGAAACGTGAACTTGCGGCCAAACACGGATGGGCTTGCAATTTTTAAATTGTAGTTTCAAGTTATTTTAATTTCAACTTATGTAATGTTTTTTTTTTTTTTTTTTTTTTTTTTTTTTTTTTTTTTTTTTTTTAAGTTGTAGTTTCAATTTTTAAGTTGTAGTTTTTTTAAGTATTATGTAATGTTTTTTTATTTTTAATGAAATGATATGTTTTTATTATAAATATTGTATGTGATTTTATGTATTTAAAAAAAAAAAATTGAATTCGGGTACTAGGGTTCCACTCCCACTAGTTAGGGTAGTGTTAGGGTAGTATTGGGGTAGTTTTGAGTTGGAAGGTTTTTATTGGATAGAGGTGATGTGACACCCTCAGGGTATTAGGGTAAGAAACTTCCACTCCTCCCTCCCTTAGTGTCCCGATATATGTGATGCACAGTTTTCAATATTTTCTATATTGTTGGGCTCCAAGCATTTTTTGTCTATATTTTAAGATTTATGCATTTTTTATATACTTGGTGTGAGTTGGAACAATTTTTTTTTAGTTAAAGCAATAAACTTACTTTGCGACGGAGTATAGCATATAGACTTTTTTTTTTTAATTGTCAATACCCGATGCTCATATTTTATTTCTTAATTGTCAATACCACCAAACAAATAATTCATCCAACCAGTGTTTGCCAAAAAAATTAACACAGCGTATATCCATTTACATTTCGTTTCCCTAAACACAATTTACACACAATTAAGTGTTACTTATGAATTACCAAGACATATAGTATCAATTTACATAACAAATTTATGTCACTTTTAACGCTTATAAATAATTAGACAAAACTATAAATAATTAGACAAAACAGTATCAGATTCCGGCGAAGACATGATCTACATGAAAAAAACAGATTTATTAGAAAAACTACGAAAAATATAGATTTACAAACAAAATCAAAATTCTAACCCAAAAAAAAAAAAAAAAGAAAAAAAATCAGATTCGTAAAAAAAACTCTAGGGAAAAATCAAATTTAACAAGAAAAATATAGATTTATAAAAATTCCAAGATTTATACAAGAACTCATATATTGTAAAATCTAAGAAATCAAACTTGTTAATAAAATCTCTAGAACTTCGATTCATGGCAAAAAAACTCGGTTTAAAGAAAATAAGAATAAATGAAAAAATTGGCTTTATATAAAACTAAAAAAACCCAAGATTTATTCTACAAAAACATGATTTATAAAAGTAAAACCAAACCAAAATATATTAATGCAAAAAAAAAAAAAAAAAAAAAAAAAAAAAAAATTGTAAAATTACTTTAAAATCAGAATCAAGAAAAAAAAAGTTCAAAAGAAGTTGTACTAAAAAAACTAAATAAACTACAAAGTAACAAAAAAAATAAACAAAATGTATTGCTCCAATTTTCCAAAAACTCGACATAAATACCTCGGCGGCAACACATTTACCCGGCAAGACAACCGATCTACCAACAGTTTCCGGCGACGTAGCGGCTGTACAAAAAAAGTACCAAAAGGTCAAGATTAATTCCAAAATATCAAAACTACCCAAACAAAAAAGAAAAAGAAAAATCACATTAGATCTATAAGAAAGAAACTTATACAAACATATTTATAAACTAAATAATAACAAAAAAGAAGTTAGAGAATTTTTACCGACTGTTTAAAAAATACAACAAAAGATATGAGATTTGATCACTTTTACAAAGATTTATAAAAAGATATGAGATTTCATTACTTTTACAGCACCTTCACCAAGAATTTTTGAAGTGGGTTTCGGAGGTTGTTTTAAAAAGATTTATATTTCATTACTTTTACATTTCAATTGGTAAAAGATATGAGATTTCAATCTTGAAAAAAAAAACAGATTTAAAAAGATTTATATTTCATTTAAAAAAAAGTACAACAAATTTCACAAATAAATTCTAAGAACAAATGCGAAAAACTAACCAAAACTAACCAAGAATTTTTGGCAGCGACAGAAGCAGATTCCAGTGAAGGTGCTGCAGCGGCGGTAACGGCGGCGGCTGAAATTAAAAAAACAAAAAAAAGGCTAAAAGTTCCATAAAAACTTAGATCTACAAATATAATCTACATATCAATAAAATAGAACCTTCAAAACTTGTTTATGATGTATAAATCTATGAAAAGAAAAAAAACCTGAAAAGTTCAAAAGCCGTTCTATGAGAGGGTTGGTCTCGGTGGTGGTGGGGTTTAGTTAGTGGTGGTGCCGTTCGTGGTGGGGATTTAGGTGGTGGTGGAAATGTAGTGATAGGGATTGAGGCGAGATATATATGTTTTGTTGTAGTTGAGATGTGAACAAGATTAGTGTGTGTATTTGTGTGGTGTGTGTTTTGATAGTGAGTGAGAGAGACGGAGTATAAGGGAGGACGGAGTGGGTAGCGGGTAAGGAATCGAGTACCAAGTACCCGAGCGGGTACACTGCCCCGCCTAGCTCGGGTACATGGTTCGGCTATGGAATTCGAGCTCCGAGCTCGCTTGGCTACCCGTGATTCATTTGTATATTCGACCGTTGCAAAACGGTAACATGCATTAACTTAAAAAAAAAAAAAAAAAAAAAAAAAAAAAAAAAAAAAAAATCCCTTTAAAACCAAATAACATACACTCATTTCTTTCAAAAAAACATACACTAATCTCTCCAAAAAAAAATAATAATTACCCTCACCTTTCAAAAAAAACACACACTAATCTCTCCAAAAAAAAATGTCTTCCGATTACGTTATTCCTTCTTCGTCCGACGAGCTATCCACGGGTAGCTCGTTGCAAAATATGCTTCAACGCGAGGGGAGGGCAATCTCACCGGTTCATATAATGGATGCGCCGGTCCAGCCAGTGTGGTAGCGGAGTTACTAGACGAATTTCTCCATGACCGTCTTCGATATGATCTCACGGAGCACGTAGCACATGAATACTTGCCGCATCTCGATGATTAGTGGGTTTTTATTTTATTTTAATCTAGTTATTTTTAAGTATTATGTTATATTTTTTTTAAAGTATTATGTAATGTTTTTATTTTTAATGAAATGGTATGTTTTTATTTTAAATATTGTATGTGATTTTATGTATTAAAAAAAAAATGAAATTCGGGTACTAGGGTACCACTCCCTCGACTTAGGTTAGTGTTAGGGTAGAATTGGGGTAGTTTTGAGTTGGAAGGTTTTTATTAGATAGAGGTGATGTGGCACTCCGAGGGTATTAGGGTACTAGGGTACCACTCCCTCATACCTAAGTAAATTGATGGGAGCATAGTAGTTTATGTGCTTTTGTTAGGTTTGGAAATTTTTAGGCTTGGATGTTGGTAGGGTGTGTGCAAATTTAGGTTCTGACATTGGTTGGGATGGCTGAATCTTAATTTTCAGGTTCGGGAATTAGGCTAGGAATATTGCTCTTTTATAAAGGGTTATATATATATATATATATATATATATATATATATATATATATATATATATATATATATATATATATATATATATATATATAGGTTTGGGTTATTATGAAAAGTTTCTTATAATGAAAAGAATGAGAAGGCATGTGGAGGTGACATGTGTCACCTTTGCCACATCATCATGTCACATCACCATACCCCACCCCCCGCCCCCACCCACCCACCCACCCATCCCCCCCCCCGGAAGAAAAATTTTCCCGCAAAAAAAAATTTTTTTTTTGGGCAAAAATTTTTTTTCCCGCCAAATTTTTTTACTGCATCACAATTATGAATTTAGTGCATCAAGGTTATAAATTACTGCATCACAGTTATAAAGTTACTGCATCACAATCATGATTTTAGTGCATTAATGTTATAACCTTGATTTTAGTGCATCATAGTTGATGCACTTATGATGCACTTACCAATTAACTATGATGCAGTAACTTATAATAAAAATGCACCAAAAATTATTAGTGCATTAAGGTTATAAGTTACCGCGTCACAATTATGATTTTAGTGCATTAAGGTTATAAATTACTGCATTACAATTATAAAGTTACTGCATCACAATCATGATTTTAGTGCATTTAAGGTTATAACCTTCATTTTAGTGCATCATAGTTGATGCACTGAACTATTAACTATGATGCAGTAACTTACCAATGGAGCATTAGTCCAATGGTTGGAGCACTTGTGCTTGAGTAAATTGACCCAAGTTCAAGTCCCATCCTTGGCATTTGCTTCATATAGGTACCCACCTCCGCAAAACCTATGGGCACACTGGAGAGACTTTGTGGAATAAGAGCTTAGGGGTCCGAGTCTTGGCTCGGGCTCACTCCAGTTGGTGCCCCACTAGGCCAGGAGAGTTGCCGGAGCTATTCCTTGTGGGGTGGACAATGGCTGGTGCCAAAATTCACCCGGGGTCAGGGTGTTCCCGCCAATCTACACCTTTTGTGGAATGATGCAGTAACTTATAATAAAGATGCACCAAAACTTATTAGTGCATTAAGGTTATAAGTTACTGCATCACGGTTAAAAATTTACTGCATCATAATCATGATTGTGATGCAGTATTTTTATAACTGTGATGCAGTAATAAATTTTTGGAGGGAATTTTTTTTTTTTTTTGCCAAAAATTTTTTTTTGGCAGGAATTTTTTTTTTTGCAGGGGGGGGGGGGTGGGGGTGACACACGGCATGGTGATGTGGCAAAGGTGACACATGTCACCTCCACATGCCTTCTCATTCTTTTGATTATAAGAAACTTTTCATTTTAACCCTACCCTATATATATATATATATATATATATATATATATATAGGGAAGGGATCGGGTGCGGATTACATTTTAAGTAGGGATGGTGCGGATAATATCACAGTAACATTCAAAAAAAAAATTAATTCAAAAAAATCTGAAAAAATTAAAAAAAGAAAGAGGACAACAATTTATTAAGAATCGCTGAAAAAAAATTCAGAAAAAAAATCATTTTCATGGTTAAAAGGTACAATGATATTATGAATTTTGTTAATATCACCGTAATTATCAAGCTTTCTTAATATCACTACTAACTAAGGCTAGCAGTAGTTTCACTAAGGCTAGCAGTAGTTTCACTAAGGCTAGCAGTAGTTTCTAAACTAGCAGTGATATTAAGTTTTTTTCTAATATCAAAGTAACTTTTTAAGTAAAATTGTTAATATCACAGTTACTTTTTACAAGTTTTCTTAATATCAAAGTTAATTTTTTTAATATCACCGTAAGTTTTCTTAATATCGTAATAAAAAAGGCAGTGATATTAAGTAAAATTGTTAATATCACAGTAGAACTCATAATATCGTTAATATCACGATAGAACTCATAATCAAAAAAACAAAAATTGCTCAGAAAAATCTGAAAAAATTAAAAAATGAAAGAAGATAACAATAGTAACGATCCCTCAAAAGGAAAAAAATTAAAAAAATCGTTTACATGGTCAATTGCTACCGTGAAATTAGCGCAGATCTTGACTTTTTTACAAAAAGTCAAGATCAGATCTGGAATGGGCGGTCCAGATCCATCCGCACATCCGCACGAATTAAAAAAATCCGCACCTGATCCTCACTCTATATATATATATATATATATATATATATATATATATATATATATATATATATATATATATATATATATATATATATATTTCCGACTTTTTGGCCGACTAATCCACGGGGTTTAAACCCACCGCCACACAGACTCAAACTAGATAAAGCCTTCCCTTTTTAGGAGGTTGGCATGGCCACTTTGCAACACCTAATCTATAAACCTTCTGGGGTGATTAATGATTTTTGCTAATCCGGATTATGCACAATGTAGCCCAATATAGCCCAATTCATTCATTCAGAACCCTATTATCATTTCCACAAGTCGATTCTCTCTATCTCTCACACACTCTCTATCTCTCTCTGTTGTTCCCCGTTCACTATCGTTTAAAACAGTTTAAGTTTATAAAACAAGTTAATAGTGAACTTATGACTGAAATTAACATAAGGAAAACACACTAAGTAATTTTCAACATAATATTCTTATTAGAAATAAATCAACAAAGAATACGTTACCCAAGTACTTGCGGAATAGTACTTGGGATTGAAATGACAAACTTGGGTGACTCCTCTCTAAGCTCAGGCTAAGTCTGAGCACAACTCTTAGAGCTCACTGAGCTATCTCAGGAACTAAGTTGTATTTGGAGGAGTGAAAAGATGGCTTGCGTGTATGTGTAATTTTACAATTCACAAGCTTAACCTTTTAACTCAATCTCTTATGCTATTTATACATGTATGATATTTGACTCTTTCCTAAGTGACAAACTGACATCATACAGAAGACAAAATATTGATGTATTTTGTCTCTGTTTACAAAGACTATTCTAGGTAAGAGACAAGACTACTTTCCTAAGTTCAGTGATGACACTGAGCCTGATCTTTTGCCATTCAGGGAAAGTTGACTTTGGTTGATAAGGACTTCATCTTATCTGTTTCAACCTTTTCCCGCCTTGTCCCGCTCTTTCTTCAGTCTTTATGTTAGGTCACTAGTTTTACAACACAAGTTATAAGAGAGGAGATAAAGGCGGATGAACAAGTATCAAACACACACACATATAAACTAAGAGACGGTTAGGCGTAATGAATATGAATGAAGAGAAAACTTGACAACCAACCCTCAAATGAGGGTTTACAAGAGTTTATATAGGCAAGGAGCTAGGGCAACACTCCCTCTCCTTCCCTATTCCTTATTGGGCTTGGATCAAGCTTATGGGCCTTCTACATAAGCTTGACCTTAAACAAACATAAAGGCCATAATAAAGCTACCTATCACATATGAAATATAAATACTTGAAATACTATTAAGGAGTGATTCCAACAATCTCCCCCTCAAGTATATATAAATGTAAACGGTGAAGGCGTTGATGTAATAGTAGCTGTGACGTCTTCTGACATTCTTCTTTCTTGTGAGAGGAATTGCCTTGATTCGAACAATCTCCCCAGTGTAGAGAGATAGTTATCTTTAAACAGTTATGCTTCGACGTCATCTTTAACTTTGTTCTTTGATCATTGTTCTTTGTGGTGAAAGTGATAGTATGTTGTTGTCTGCATAAGTCTGCCTCAGGTCTGCTTCGCTGCTCCAGTGTCTCCACGTCATTCTTCAACATGCTCACACGCTCTATGACGTTGGAATTCAATACTGATGAAGTTCTCTAAGTCATTAACTTTGTAGATTCTTTGGTTTGACGAAGAATCATTCTGATGGTTGTGTTGCTTTTGAATAGGGCTTCCATTAGTGATGATGTTGGCGTGAGCATGAGAAGAATCAGCACGATCATCCCGCTCCGGAGCTTCCATAAGAAGAAAAAATTTCAAACGGTTAGTAATAAGCGGTTTCCGGCACTTACAAGTTTGAACTTCGAGAGTGTTAACAGCATAGTGTGAAAACACAACTCTAATTCTTACAAAGGCCGTTCCTGAACTGGAGTCCCACAAGTGAGATAACGCGATGTACCGAAGTACATCTACAGTTCAGATGAGTCGCTGAGGTACACCGAAGCATCACCTCACGACTGTAGACCGTATGAGACACACTCCGCGTAATCCACGGGGAGTTACCGAAGTGACCTGCTGTCAGGGCTGTTTGATGTTGACCCTGGCAGGAGTTTCCATTCAATCACTGAGGATCACAGATGTGAACCTCTCATAAATGTTCTCGACAGATTGCTAAGATCTGTGAAGGACTCGATATGAACCACTGATGATCTTATTTGTTGATCATCAAGTGATTAAATGTCAAGTGTTCCTAAGAGATCTTTTGATGAATCTCGTGGCTCTAGACTCAATAGTGCGTTTTGGTTTTCCTGAGCGGAGACTAGGGAGATGGTCTCCTTCTTCAATACCAGCGATCTCTAAGAGAAAGCCAATAGTTTACGTAGGGTTCCCTGTGAGAATGAAACAAGCTTCTGTTGAGAGAAACTTGAGTGGCTAAGAAGGTTTAGTGCATGCGTCACTGGGTCCATGACGTCTTTTAATCTTCAATACCGGTGTCACTAAGTGACAACCAGTAGTATATGAATTGAACCCGGTGTCTGCCCTAAGTTGAATAATCTGGAGGGCTATTTCTTATCACCCTTTACTTTACATTTCTTTTTGATTCTTCAACTCCTTCTTTCTCCGATTCTCATTTTCTCCTTTTTACAATCATTCCTAAGGACTTCTAACACTAACTAATGGTAGTGTCCTTGGGTAGATCCCTCCGGCTCTGGCGGATCATAGGACGGTTATTCCTAAACTTAGTCACCTTATAACTCCATGACTAACCTATGTTTGCCATTAAAACCACTGTATGTGAAAATATCTCTCAAAGGGTTTGTTAATGAAAAAAACATGTTTGAACCACAGTGAGAGATGATGTTTTGCATAAATACTCCCCCTCCACATGTGCTTTATAGTTTTAATGGTTAAATGCACAGTGAGGAAAGAGCGCGCACTTTTTGAATTGATCCACTGAAGATAGACAATCCCCCGCGAGACACGGTTACGTTGCATAGTTAAAGAGTTGCATTGTCGGCTTTTAGGTGACAACTAGCTCTAATAACTACCTTGAAGGTGTAGACAAACCTCGAAAGGTTGTCATACCCGTCAGAGTTCATGTCTATCAAGAGTTTCACGAATGGTACATTCTACTCAGACAAGTCCTTTGCGAGACACGTTTACATCACTAGCGAACTAGCTTGAAATTATTACCCGTCCAGGACAAGTCTTTTCGAGTTACTAACAGTTTAGTACCGTCAATTCGTTGGTTAAGTCTGAGGTACACAGATTCATTTGCATTTTGCACAACATATTTCTTATCACACAATTTTCTCCCCCTAAAAATTGACATATAAAATGTTATTTTTGAACGATTTGAGAATAAATATGACCATTTTGAGTTTTGCGGGAAGAGTGACCACTGTGAACAATTTGTGAACAGAGTTTTAATTCAAATACTCCCCCTCAACTAGTGATATAAACGGTTGAGGTTTTAAAATCATATGGGGAAGTACTTGTCTTTTTGAGCAAAACCTTGAAAAATGAAAGGTTTGATAGGTTTTACTCAAAAATAAGAAGCTTTCGCTTCTTTTATAAGGATTGTGGCACTGAGGCGTACCACAGGGTCCTTTCTTGACAATAACGGGTTGTACACTGTTATGTGTGCATAAGCCATTCACATATATAATCATACATCCAAAATTATATGAAGAAAACAATTCAAGGGGTACCAGGAAGTGCAGTGATGTTCCCAGGAGTGCGCACAGGGCGTTGAAAACCGGTGATGTTTCTCCTGGGTCGACCACCAACATAGCTCTCCAATCGTCTGAACTGATCCCTTCTGAACAACTGTTCATCAATCATGGTGATGATACGTCTCACATCCCTCCTTTCCTGAGAATTCCAGCGCTTAGGATTCCCAACTTTCAGGCGTATATCCTTCAATCTGTACGCCAATCCATCCCTAACCAGCTTCAAGGTATGATCCCCAAATTTGTGGAGTTCACTACACGCCATTAAGCAGTTTCTTTGAAGTTCACTGCGGTAAACAACGCCGAAAGGTTTGCTGATGAGTGTGAGTTGTGTAAGCTGGTTGATGTCGGGAAGATCAAGCTGTGGTGGAGTGAAGTTTACACGTTTCTGATATGATTCAACAGCCATCTGGATATCTTCGACACGTTCTTTGATCACGATGCGTCTAATGAAGATGAGAACTGACTTGATAAATTCACGTTGAACTTCAGTCAAGAATCGTCTCATACAACCCTGTACTTTGGCAAGATACATGTCTTCGATGTCGTTGAGGGACAAGTTCTCAAAGTCAGCTTCGGAGAATCCATAGTCCTGTTCATCTTGTCGTTTGACTATGATATTCTTTAAGAATGTGTAGTCCCACTTAGACTTGAGATCAATGTGTTTGATGGCCACGATGTCCTTAGAGCTATACACTGCATGTTGAGACTTCTGAACCAGGCAGCTTCTGTAGTAGATTCTTCGGCGTTCAGGCCAATGATGAATCCCATACAATGCATCTTGGTCGTATGCTTGCACGTTGTCAGAAAACAAGTGATATGCACGTTCCTCGATAGCTATGCAGTTTGAGTAAATGGCCGCTGGGAATGGAAGAGTCAATGATGTAGTGTATTTTCTCGAACCATCGCCACCATGGAGAAGAAATTCCAGGTCTTTGTTGAAGAAATATCGGAAGGGAATCCTTGGTTCGTCTGCTTGGCCAATGGTTGGTAGAGGTTTGGTCCAATCGGTGTAGTATGGAGGGTTGTCCCTTTGTGTGAAGTCAAGGTTTGCTTCCGGATTGAGCCAATCCATGTTGTTAGACATAGCTCGAGCGATGTTCTCAAGATGATATTCGACCTCGAGGGCGCTTTCAGAGCTGTCTTTTAAAAGTTGGAACGCTTCATTCTTGATTCGCTTCAATTCAGATTTCGTCATTTTCTTCTCATGGAACTTTTCTTGCAAAAGTTTTGCATGCTCCAATGTTGAACCGTCTACCAATTCTTGGCCTTCATCAGGGTAGGGAGTTTGATTGACAAGTGTAGAGAACCATTCAAACTCTTCGGTTTTATCGTCATCTAGCCATGATACGACTCCAGGCTGAGTCATCTTCTTCTTCTTTTTGGAAGGCCTTGATGATGATACTGGTTTCTGCACTTGTTTGGGTGAGGTGGGTTGTTGTCGGGGCTCAAGGACCTCTTCATCGTCACCACCCGTATACTCAAAGTAATCACCAATTTTATGAGTCAGGGGTGGTAACTCGGAATCGTCCCGAGGTTTATCAGTAGAAGACCGAGGTGGAGGAGACTTTTGTTGAGAAGAAGTCCGTGGTGGAGGAGGTGGCATAGATGTAGATTTACCAGACTGCTTCTGACGTTTAGGTGCAGAGTCCTTATCCTTATCATCGTCATCTCTTGGTCGTTTGGGTTGATCGGCTGACTCCTTGCATGATGATCTGAGTTGAAAATCAAGTAGAATTTCGAAAAATTTAGCTTCATCCGAAGTAAACGTTCCAGATCGCTTTGACATTTGCATCACTAGTTTAGCGATTAACTCAGATTCAGAGAGACCAGCTTCTTTGGCCATTGTATTTTTAACCAATGCGACGATGTTAGGGGTGAGTTGTCTGGAAAATACTTCTCTAGTCACACCGGGGACAGTGTCAAGAAGAAACTTGTGGGTATGATCTCTTGCTGTCTTTTCCAGTTCCTTTTGGACTTTAGGAACGATATCCTGAAGGTACTTGTTAGTGTAACCTTCGATCATTTCGTTCAGTTCCTCTTGCCGATGACTCTTCATGAACTTCTGAACAAATTCCCTTTCTTTCTCCATCTTGTCTATCTCATCATTTAAGGACTGAATTTGGTCAGCAAACCAATTCATTTTTCTGTAAATTATGTCCTTCTTTCTGATTTGTTGGACAGCTTTTACAATCCTTTTATGAGACTGAGAAATCCAAGATTTAGGTGGTTTCTTCACGGATTTGGATGATGATCTGGTTGTCTTTGTTGATGGTGGTTGTGATGAATGAGACGAAGAATCCGATGATGAGGAGACATGAGGAGACTTCATGTCCTTAGGAGTTTCTGAGGTTTTCTCCTTTGAGTGTGTTGGACTGTTTAGAAGAAACTTAGTATAATCATCCTCGTCATCCTTAGACTTTTCTTTCTCAGTTATCTGTTTCTCAAAATCATACACAATAGTGTCCTCCACAGGCTGTTGTTGTTGCAGAAGAGTGGTGGCACCAAATCCCTTATCGGGTCGATTAACCGCATCAGGATCTGGAGAGGAGTGGGCAGCTCCACTTGATCCTCCGGGGCCACCCATTTGATCTTTAGCAAATTCTTCGGCCTTTTGAGTGTGTCTGACGTTGTGAAACTTCTTCCTGTATGATTTATCCAGTTGATCTTCTTCATCTTCAGAGCTTTCATCCTGAGGCACAAGTGCAGGAGTCTTCCCTTTTCCTTTAATAGTTTGAGGACTTGGAGGTTTTGGTACTGAGGGATTTTCATCCTTTGCAGTTTCAGAGTATGTGATCTCTTCATCTGTGTCAGTAGCCTCAGAGTCCTCGTCCCTGAGCTGTCTTTGCGGTTCAAGTGAAAGGATCGGAGTGGCTTCCTGAGAAGGAACTTTTTTCCTAGGGGTGGGTTTCCTCTTTGGAATAGGTTTCTTCTTTGGAACATTCCTTTGACTATCTGTACTTGTGACACTTCCAGCACTTCCTTTTCTGGTTCTCCTTACCGGTGTTCCAGAAGATTTTTCATCGAGATGACCAACTTTGCCTTGTCTTACTGCTTCCAGATACCTTTTGTACGATTCGAGCTTTCTGACATCTTCAGTTAGAAGGAAATCTGGTAGCACAGCACCTTGTTTCTTTGTAGACGTTTCCTTGATTCTGACAGATAGAATAGGTTCCGTTAACATGTCGTGATTGTCGGGGTCAATGAGCCTCTTGGGAATGTCAGGATGAAATCCAAGTGCTCTCTGGATCAACAATTTAGTATATCTGATGTAGGGAATCTTTGAGCCAAGTTTGTTGAGAAATGACATCATGTCATCCCAAATCAGAGCTTCGATAGCAATGTGTTTCTTGTTGACCAATGCCCAGAATATTTGCAGTTCCATGAGTTTAGGGTGCTCATAGCCGCTGTCACGACCAGAAACAGACTTGGTGATGATCATGTAGAGTGTTCTCCAGGGTTGAGGAATACTCTTAAGCTCTACGTGAGAATGCTTGGTGATTATTCCTGTAGCCTCGTCATAACCGATATTGATTAAGAATTGGAGAGTGAGCTCTTCAGCAGGTGTGGCATATAGTTTGGTCGGATCGACATCAGGAATTAGGAGAATAGCCCTTAAGTCTGCAGGTGTAATGGTGACTTGTTTGTGATTCAGAGTCACTGTCACAGCAGTTTGTCCTTTGACCCTTTCCATAGTGTTCCAGAACTGTTGGATGTAGATCTCAGGAACAGTTGCAGAGTGAGTAAGCATGTTCTGATAAGGATGAGTCCTCAGAATGTCAATAGCAATTAAACACGAAGATTCAGAGCAAGTGAGTGTGTCAAAGTCCACACGGAGGTTATTCTTTCCTATCTTCATTGGATAGCCATGAGGATAGATATCAGCAATGGAGAGAACTTCAGGTGCATCCACATTCATTTGTTCAGCCATGTCGTGATCTGAAATAACATTAGCCAAAAGAACCAACATATCGAAAGACATAATGTTAGTCAACAGAAGGTCTTATTGTCTAGTTATTGAATGTACAGTGTCAATGATTGTTACGAGTCCTAAGTCACTTGTATGTTCAATAGTTCAATGATGTCGTGAAATGTCTCGTGAGTTAGTTAACTTTAAGTTTTAAAGTTTATTTTATCACTTATTGTTCACAACATATCAGACGATTTAAGTTTATAAGTGACATTTTTGGATTCGTGATGATATAATTAGTTTATTTACAAGTTTGTACAAGTAACAAGTCATCATGAAGGTCAATCCAGGGTTAAGCGTAGTTTTGGCAAAGTTATGCGTAGACAGGAATGATATATGCTTAGGCGTAAACTTACGCGTAGAATCCTAACTTACGCGTAAGAAATGTTACGCATAGGAAAAGAAGACATTATGCGTAGAGCTTATGCGTAGGCATATATTAACCTTACGCGTAAGGCTACTCGTAAGAGTTGACCTTATGCGTAGAGGTCACTGTTTACGCATATCCTTTACAGGATACGCGTAGTCCATTGTAGAACCTTACGCGTAGCTGTTATGCGTAGGATTATTCTTACGCGTAACATGACTACGCATAGGGTAATCCTTATGCGTAGAGTGCAAATGACCTTGATTCTGATTTTCACGAGTAACAAGCCTGAAATAAAACCATCATATCATCATTATTAACACATAGATACATTTTAACAACAGATCATGGCAAGAACATATGTTACACAGTTATGCGTAGAACTGCATACGCGTAGTCTAAACCCTAAATCTACGCGTATGCGATCTAGCCATGGATTATGCATCAAACTTTTTCTGGTAGCTTAAGAGTGTTGAGGAAGTCTATATACCGAGTTATAACACCCAATTCATGGTGAATCAAAAATACCCAAACTTATGAACTTTAAACCCTAATTCCAAATTGTTGATTATTTAGAGTTTCTGGGTGGTTATAAGGCAAGGAAATCATCAATTCATCACCATAAGAACATAACCCAACAATCTTTTTGACCAAAACACTTCACATTTGAAAAACACCCAATTCGACTTATAAACCCTAATTTTCAAAAATCATCAATTAGTGTTTCTGGGTGGATTTTGATGGTTAAAATGGTATCATAGATGTATTATGAACGTTTTGACACAAATCATTTTACCACAAACACACACATATTGATTGTGTGTTCTTACGCATAAGCGTATAACACCTAATCATGCGTAGAACACGTTTTAGCCGTAGGATTCGCATGAAATTCCAAACCTTTTCTTAAAAATGTGTTGTGAGCACAAAAACACTTACAGGATGAAGATCAAAAATACGGTTTTCTTGAATCAATGTAAGGCGTAGGATGGTTTTTAGGTTATGAGTAATAAATGAGAAGTGATAGTTAGGTGGGGGTGTTTTATTTAAAATAACTTTAAGTTTTTGACAGTTTTGGTCCCTCCACCTATTCCATTTTCATACAAAGCCATTTAACTTCCATTTTGGTTACCCAAACGAAGATTTTTAGGAAAGAAACTTGACAACACTCCCCCTCGACTTGAGAAAATAATGAAAGGTTGTTAATTAAAGTCCGAGGAGTGTCTTTGAACCAGGAAATGTACCACCATTTGTAAAAGAATCAACCGAGATGTGATAACATGCAAGTACACAGATGTTTTGAAACAGTTATAGGATTATTTTCTCCCCCTCAACACTTGATCGGAAAAATACTGAATTTTGAAAGATAAAAGTGTTGACGGAAGAAATGTACTTGCCATGTTGAAAGAGAGATAGATTAGGAGAATATTTTTGTAGTTTTATCGGATTTTATATTTTTGTGTTTTGTTTTTGAAAATTTATTTACAAAAGATGTGTTGGTGTTTGACAGGTTTTTAAGACTGTTTTAAGAGGTCATCCAATCCTCTTGAGTCAAACACCTCATACCAATTCGGTGGACCAACTCATTAAACCTAGCGGGAGGCAAGGCTTTGGTGAGAAGATCTGCCAATTGGTATTCAGTACCCACAAAGTATAATTCAACGGTACCCTGTTCCACGTGGTCCTTGATGAAATGATAGCGTAGATCGATGTGCTTTGATTTCGAGTGCTGAACTGAGTTGCACGAGATTGCAATGGCACTCCGATTGTCGCAGTACATAGGGATTCTGTCAAATACGTAACCATAGTCTTTGAGTTGTGTTCTCATCCAAATGACTTGAGCACAACACGCAGACATGGCTACATATTTTGCTTCAGTTGATGACAACGATGTACAATCCTGCTTCTTTGATTGCCAAGACACCAGTTTATCACCGAGAAATTGTAGAGCTCCTGAAGTACTTTTTCTTGAGTCTAAGCATCCTGCGTGATCAGCGTCTGAAAAAGCGATTAGTTCAAAACCAGAATCCTTCGGATACCAGATCCCCAAATTAATGGTTCCCTTGATGTATCGGAGGATTCTTTTAGCCTCAGAGAGGTGGGTTTCTGTCACAATTCTCAAATTCCGGTCATTCCTCATACTCCATATTCATCATTTCATAACGATTTGTGCATGATTTTGCATTTTACATTACATTTTATTCTCTTATTAAATAAACGCTATCGCGTAAGTATTATTTTGAACATTTAATCCGATACTTTCAAAAATGATCCCGATATATTTTTATACTTACATTTAGTTTATATAAATAATATTTTTAGTTTACCTAGTGTTTTAAATTTATTTTGTATATAAATTGTTAAATTTATATTATTACGACACTTTTCTTAAAAACTACACGATTATTATTATTTCACTCAAATTTTGCAAGAAATGTATTTTTATAATTTTTATGATCTAAATATATTATATCTTGACACGTGAAAATTTATTTTTATCTAACGCTACCTTAAATATTCAAATGTGTATACAACTTACTAATATTACTCAACAATACTACAAATTACTACTTACTTTCAAGTAACTTTACATTTACTTACACTTACACTTATATATTTACTTACTTAATAATAATAATAATGATAGTAATAAAATAAATATGTACTAGTAGACATGATTCACCTAATATATATATTGCAAGATTTTTTCTTACATATATATTTGTTACACTCAACATATTACACATTCAATCCAATAATTCAAGGTGTAAAGTCAAGTCTCCTCCCTTCTTCTTCCTCTCATAAATCCGGCCAACCATAGGAGATCAAGAAGTGATCATCAAAATTTTTCTAATCAAGTTCTACACAACCTAGATACACTCTTTGTTTAGGTTTTGAAATAAAAACCTAGGGTGTTTAGGATAAATCCTTTGTTCTTAAACCTCATCAAGCAATTTGTAAGCATAAAACTTCATCTCTTACTTTTTCATATATTTTTTCATACATTTTCATGAAGTCCATATGATCATATTTGCTCAAGTTGTAGTTTTTATTCATGTTTATCAAATGTTATCACCCATATGTGTCCTATTAATTTTTATAACAAGTATGTACTAGTTAGAAGTTTATAAAAATGATAAGTTTGAAAAATGGATCATCAAAGTCTAGTTGTGGTTTTTAGAGGAAATGGTTACATAAATTTTATATATGTTTATTTAAGTTTGTATATATATTTTTAGCCTCACAATGAATATTTATTTTGGTTATGATCAAATGAAGTTGTTTTACTAGTAGGATTGGTGATGAGTAGATTAAGGGATTTTTGTGGTGAAGTTGTGGTTAAACAAGTAGATAAAAATGGTAAAGTTTAAAATAAGCGCGGAAGCGCTGTCGAAATTTATAATTTTTCCGAAAAGTTAGTCATTTTTATAAGTTTTATTAAAGATTTAGAAAATAGATTTTTAGTTATGAACGTGGCCTTTTGAACGGACTAAAACGGAGTTATAACGAAAAAGATACGTGGTTTTCAAGTTACGATTTAAAAACTACCATTTTCCGGAAAATTGTACATGCAGTCCGAGTTTTAACTGGCCAATCAGTGGCCTTAAACTTTCTGTGAAATCTCCAAAGTTTAAAAATATATTAGTACACTTAATTACCTTCGCGTGGATATAAAGAACTTGAAAAACGGACTTAAAACGAGTGAGTTATGGTTAACCGAATTTTGAGTCAAAAACGTGCTGAAAACACTATTCACAGCGTTAGTAAGCTGTCAGGATTTTAATCAAGGTTTTTGAGGGCCTAAACGGACGTTTCGGGGGAAACGGACCTTAAAAACGAGTTAGTTTTCCCATGTATATATTACGTCAAGTCAGACGTAAACTGATTTTTCAATTACTAAAACCGTTACATAGTTTTAACTACATTTTCACCATTAACTCAAAAGTAATTATTTTGACATGGAACCGTCACACATTCAAGTAACAATATTTTTATATAACTAGTTTTCAAGTAGCATATTGGGTGATACGTTTTCAAATCATGCATTCACGACAACATATCATAACTCAAGTCATAACATTCATTTTAGGTCGAGGATAGTTTCCGAGCCTCACTTTCGTGCACTTCATTTTGTTAGCATATCAATCACACCAGGTGAGTTCATACCCCACTTTTACTCGTTTAAATCCCTATAAACTATTTGGGCGAGATACATGCTTATTTATCAAAACATTTAAACTCTTTTGCCAAACAACGTTACCTATACTTTAGACTTGAATGCGTTTTATACTTGATTGGATTATACTTGATTTTATATGCATACTTGGAAC